>CM059437.1:5556526-6139186 GCA_030390025.1 Squalus acanthias | reverse complement strand
CTCCCCTCCCCTACCCCTCTCCTCCCCCTCCTCTCCCCTACCCCTCTCCTCTCTCCTCCCCTCCCCCCTCCTCTCCCCCTCCCCTCCTCCCCCTCATCTCTCCTCCCCTCCCCCCCTCCTCCCCCTCCTCTCCCTTCCCCTCTCCCTCCTCTCCCCTCTCCTCCACCTCTCGCCCTATCGCTGCAGAAGTTCCTCAGGGCAGTGTCCTAGGCACAACCATCTTCAGCTGCTTCATCAATGACCTTCCCTCCATCATAAGGTCAGAAGTGGGGATGTTCGCTGATGACTGCACAGTGTTCAGTGCCATTCGCAACTCATCAGATAATGAAGCAGTCCATGCCCGCATGCAGCAAGATCTGGACAGCATTCAGGCTTGGGCTGATAAGTGGCAGGTAATATTCGCACCACACAAGTGCCAGGCAATGACTATCTCCAAAAAGCGAGCGTCTGACCACCGACCCTTGACATTCAACAGCATTACCATCGTCGAATCCCCCACCATCAATATCCTGGGGGTCACCATTGACCAGAATCTTAAATGGACCAGCCACATAAATACTGTGGCAACAAGAGCAGGTCAGAGGCTGGGTATTCTGCGGTGAGTGTCTCACCTCCTGACTTCCCAAAGCCTTTCCACCATCTACAAGGCACAAGTAAGGAGTGTGATGGAATACTCTCCACTTGCATGGATGCGTGCAGCTCCAACAACACTCAAGAAGCTCGACACCATCCAAGACAAAGCAGCCCGCTTGATTGGCACCCCATCCACCACTTTAAACATTCACTCCCTCCACCACCGGCGTACCGTGGCTGCAGTGTGTACCATCTATAAGATGCACTGCAGCAACTCGCCAAGGCTTCTTCGGCAGCACCTCCCAAACCCGCGACCTCTACCACCTAGAAGGACAAGGGCAGTAGGCACATGGGAACACCACCACCTCCAAGTCACACACCATCCTGACTTGGAAATAAATCGTCCGTTCCTTCATCGTCGCTGGGTCAAAATCCTGGAACTCCCTCCCTAACAGCACTGTGGGAGTACCTTCACCACACGGACTGCAGCGGTTCAAGAAGGCGGCTCACCACCACCTTCTCAAGGGCAATAAATGCTGGCCTTGACAGCGATGCCCACATCCCATGAACGAATAAAAAAAAAACTCAATCTCTCCCAATCTCTGTCTCTCTCACTCAATGTCTCTGTCTTTCACACTCAATCTGTCTCGCTCGCTCAATCTCTCATTCAATCTCTCTCTATCTCTCTCCCTGTCGCAGAATTTCCATCTTCCTTTGTCATTCCCAGCTGTGTTCGATGTTGCAGCTTTAGATACAATTCCTCTGGCTTCTTATTGCTCAGTATTTGCGTTATATTTTATATTCATTTCCTCCCACATTTTGTGTTAGTTTCTATATATTAATATTTGGAGATGTTTACCTGGTTCCCATTTGCAGTGTAAGAGATTTATTTGGATTTTTTCCTCTCTCCCACTGTTTGCAATTTGTAGCCAGGACTGGCTGTTCCTCTCACTGTGGAATTTGTGCTTCATTTCAAGACCCCAGTGATTTTTGCAGCCAGAAAATTGTACTTTTGCTGATCGGCTTACATTGAAAATAAAAGACGGCAACTGCTCAACAACAGGACTGCCTGCTCCAAAACTGCACTGAGCCCACTGTACTGCCCCAATTGTTGCCACAGCATTCTCAGGGCCTTGGAACCTCAGGGCTCTTATTATCTGAGGACCTCACGGTCTCGGGTCTCTGTGATCTCTGAGCCTTGTAATATCAAAAATGAGAAGTCGCACAACACCAGGTTATAGTCCAACAGATTTATTTAATTTTACAAGCTTTCGAAGCAGTTCGCTCCTTCGTCAGGAGCGAACTGCTTCGAAAGCTTGTAAAATTAAATAAATCTGTTGGACTATAACCTGGTGTTGTGCGACTTCTCATTTTTGTCCACCCCAGTCCAACGCCGGCATCTCCACATTGTAATATCAAGCCATGGTATTCCCGCCAATACAGTCCATAATAAGCTAAGAGGGACCTGGCAGAGGATGAGTAGCCCACCTTTGCTCAGGGGAGCTCACTCTCCAGGAGGTGTCTGGTTGTAAGAGGACAAAGCCCATTCTTTTATCTCCCGGACTGGTTTCGATCGCCTGAGGGGGTCGGAGAGGGGTTTTACAGAGTATTTCTTCTCGTATTGGCCCTGGGTTTTTTCTGTTTCTTTTCTTCTCCCAGGAGATTACATGGCTGTGGGGGGTCGGGCGGGGGTGTGTGGGGGGGCGGGGGTGCGGTGGACGTGGGAGGGCGGTGGAGGAGTGTCTAGCCATGATGCTCCAGCCATCATGTTGTGGCGCAGGCTTGATGGAGCAGTTGGTCTTTTCCTGCCTGTCATTTTCGTATGTTCGTATCCTTGAATGGGAGTATGACCTACTCTGCCAGCAGGTCTTGACTGTCCCTCTAAATGGGAAGAAAGGAATGGCTAGACTCCATAGAGGGAGTGCAACGAAGGTTCACCAGACTGGTTCCTGGGATGGGGGGGGATTGTCCTAATGAGGAGAGATTGAGTAGACTAGGCCTATATTCTCTGGAGTTTAGAAGAACGAGAGGTAATCTCATTGAAACATACAAAATTCTTACAGGGCTTGACAGGGTAGATGCAGGGAGGATGTTTCCCCTGGCTGGGGAGTCTAGAACCAGGGGTCACAGAATCAGAATAAGGGGTCGGCCATTTAGGACTGAGATGAGGAGAAATTTCTTCACTCAGAGGGCGGTGAATCTTTGGCATTCTCTACCCCAGAGAGCTGTGGATGCTCAGTCATTGAGTATATTCAAGACAGAGATCCGATAGATTTTTGAATATTAAGGGAATCAAGGGATATGGGGATCGGGCGGGAAAGTGGAGATGAGGTAGAAGATCAGCCATGATCTTATTGAATGGCGGAGCAGGCTCGAAGGGCCAAATGGCCGACTCCTGCTCCTATTTCTTATGTTCTTATGTAGATTCATTTGAATGAATCAATACTAACTGCTTCCACCGACTCCTGTTCCATAGATAGACCGCTCGCTCACTGAAATATTGTTTCTGTAGATTAGTTTTGAATTTATGCCCCCCTCCCCCGCTTCAAGTGCAGGCTAAATATTGCGGCCATCTGACTATACTCTCTCTCTCTCTCCTCAGAACACACAAGGGTAGCTCTGCCCCTTGTGTCATGATTAAGATTGTCACCTTTAGCCAAAGCCGAAACCAGCTAGAATGGTTTTGGGGGGTGAGGCTGTGATCATAGCTGTTTCCTTTGTTGCTGGCAAAGATTCATTGAAAGCCTTAATAACTAACACCTGCCCATCAGGCAACTGAGAAACAAATGGGAACTAAAATGGGCTGCTTGGAAATTCAGAATTTCGGCATCTGGTTTACACTTCACAAAATTCCAAACCCATCAAAACCTGGACTAACCGGTTCACGGGCAACCCTAGTTATTTTCAAATTTGCCATGGGATGTGGGTGTCGCTGGCAAGGCCATATTAATAGCCCATCTCTAGTTGCCCTGAGAAGGTGCTGTTGAGCCTTTGTCTTTGAACTGGATAGGTTCAGCACCAAGAACACCCAAGAAGCTCGACACCATCCAGGACAAAGCAGCCCGCTTGATCGGCACCCCATCCACTACCTTAAACATTCACTCCCTCCACCACCAGCGCACCGTGTCTGCAGTGTGTACCATCTATAAGATGCGCTGCAGCAACTCGCCAAGGCTTCTTCGACAGCACCTCCCAAACCCGTGACCTCTAACACCTAGAAGGACAAGGGCAGCAGGCGCATGGGAACACCACCACCTCCAAGTTCCCTTCCAAGTCACACACCATCCTGACTTAGAAATATATCGCCGTTCCTTCATCGTCGCTGGGTCAAAACCCTGGAACTCCCTCCCTAACAGCACTGTGGGAACACCTTCACCACATGGACTGCAGTGGGTCAAGAAGGTGGCTCACCACCACCTTCTCAAGGGCAACTAGGCATGGGCATTAAATGCTGGCCTTGCCAATGATGCCCACATCTCATGAATGAATTTTAAAACAACACAATGGTCCTTGTGTTGTTGGTGCTCCCACCACCAAGTTGCATAGGAAATTCCAGGATATCAACTCAGCCATGATGGAGGAACAGTGATATAAGCAAAAGTCAGGATAGCTTGTGACTTGGAGGGGGATTGTGGAGGTGATGGTGTTCCCATGATGTTGCTTATCCTTCTTGGTGGTAGTGGTAACAGGGCTGGGAGGTGGTGTCGAAGTAAGCTTGGTGAGTTACTGCAGTGCATTCTGTAGATAGCACATACTGCAGCCACAGTGCGCTGGTGGTGTAAGGTGAGTGTGGATCTTGACTTAAGAGGAAGGGGCCATGACAAAGCGGATTGCTCCAGATAGTGTAGAGCTTTTGAGTGTTGTTGCGGCTGCACCTATCGAGGCAAGTGTCGAGTATTCCATCACAATCCTGACTTGAGTCTTGTAGATGGTGGAGAAGGTTTGAGGTATCAGGAGGTGAGCAATTCATCGCAGAGCATCTAACTTGTGCCCATCTCTTGGAGCCAGTGTTGAGGTGACTGCTCCAGCTAAGGCCTGGTCATAGGATGTTGATGCTGAGGGACTGGGCAATGGTGGTGCAGTTTAAGGTTGGGGAGGTAGTTGGGCCATTTCTTGTTGGGGTTGGTCATTGCCTGGCACTTACGTGAAAAAAAGAAAGATTTGCATTTATATAGCGCCTTTCACGACCACCGGACGTCCCAAAGTGCTTTACAGCCAATGAAGTACTTTTTGAAGTGTAGTCACTGTTATAATGTAGGAAACGCGGCAGACAATTTGCACACAGCAAGCTCCCACAAACAACAATGTGATAATGACCAGATAATCTGTTTTAGATTTTAGTTGAGGGATAAATATTGGCCAGGACACCAGGGATAACGCCCCTGCTCCTCTTCAAAATAGTGCCGTGGGATCTTTTACGTCCACCTGAGAGAGCAGACGGGGCCTCGGTTTAACGTCTCGTCAGAAAGACGGCACCTCCGACAGTGCAGCACTCCCTCAGTACTGCCCCTCCGACAGTGCAGCACTCCCTCAGTACTGACTCTCCGACAGTGCAGCGCTCCCTCAGTACTGCCCCTCCGACAGTGCAGCGCTCCCTCAGTACTGCCCCTCCGACAGTGCAGCGCTCCCTCAGTACTGCCCCTCCGACAGTGCAGCGCTCCCTCAGCTCTGCACTGGGAGTGTCAGCCTAGATTTTTGTGCTCAAGTCTCTGGAGTGGGACTTGAACCCACAGCTTTCTGACTCAGAGGTGAGGGCGCTGCCCACTGAGCCATGGCTGACAGGGAGTGGGCGGGGCAGTGGGTTAGGCATTGCCCTTTCACCTCTGGGAGTGGGCGGGGTAGTGGGTTAGGCTCCCAACACCGGCATCTCCGCATCATGACAGGGTGTTACCAGCCATTTGATGCCCAGGTCCTACTGTAGATTGGCTTGAGCTGCTTCATTATTGAAGGAGATGTGAATGGGCTTGCCTTAAATCCAGTCTTGACCTGGTTTATATATTGATTAAATGAAGAACTTTGATTGATCTACACAATGTGTAAGACCAATGGGAGCTTGGCCTCCAGGGGAAATCTTCGATTTTTCAATCCAAACACAATGATTTTTTTCGTGTCCAACCATGTGTGTGTTGGATTTTTTTCCCCCTTCAGTTTCTGTCAGGTTTTGCTCTTATTCTGAGCCTTACGCTGCTTGGCTGGTTTTAAAAGTGATTGTTTAAATTCTTTTCGGACTTTCTCATCCTCTTATTTTCCTTCATTTAAGAAAATAAGCCCAGTCCAGCTGCGAAAATGCAGCCCGAGATGAGCAGGCTCGCTGGTAGCAGGTTGGTTTGTTTAGTATGGTTCCATCAATGAATCCTGGGGGACCCTTCACTCATCCTCATGTATTAAGCTGAGTGTCTCTGTGGAGAAACACAGCAGGAAAAGGAAGACTGTTAAATACTCCGTGGGGATGAAATTTCCTCGCCATCCCTTTCAAAAAACAGTCTGCAGTCCCAGCAAACTGACTGTTTCGAACCCAAGTCCCAGAGAGGTGAAAGGGCAATGCCTAACCCACTGCCCCGCCCACTCCCAGAGGTGAAAGGGCAATGCCTAACCCACTGCCCCGCCCACTCTCAGAGGTGAAAGGGCAATATGTAACCCACTGCCCCGCCCACTCCCAGAGTTGAAAGGGCAATATGTAACCCACTGCCCCGCCCACTCCCAGAGGTGAAAGGGTAATATGTAACCCACTGCCCCGCCCACTCCCAGAGGTGAAAGGGTAATGCCTAACCCACTGTCCCGCCCACTCCGAGGTGAAAGGGCAATGCCTAACCCACTACCCCGCCCACTCCCAGAGGTGAAAGGGCAATGCCTAACCCACTGCCCCGCCCACTCCCAGAGGTGAAAGGGCAATGTCTAACCCACTGCCCCGCCCACTCCCAGAGGTGAAAGGGCAATGCCTAACCCACTGCCCCGCCCACTCCCAGAGGTGAAAGGGCAATGTGTAACCCACTGCCCTGCCCAGTATCGCTTGACATCAGAATGTCTATTGACACCACTGTGTTGGCCAATGAATTGGAGGCGAGGCGGGACTTACAGCAGGGGACTCGCAGCAAACGGTGTATTTTAAAGCAAACAAAGTCCATTTATTCAGCAGAGTCTATTTAAACAACACCCTGCAGCAAACAGTCTACAGGGTCTATTTAAAAAGAGTCACTACAAACTACAGCAAAAAGAACTCATGACCGAAACTACAGCAACGTCGCCCGATAAAAGTGAGGCGATTACTCCAGCAGAATACAGTGAGTGGAGGATTGTTACATAATGCAAATTATGTGCGTGAAGTCACTTACATGGGGAGAGTTACCCGATCGTCTCCACTCTGGCTGGGAATAGTGGTGTCACTGTATGCAGCCACTTGACATGGGTATGTTTTGATGTTTGACTGTATTTTTTCTTGTCACAGGGAACGGATGGAAGCCATGGAGAAGCAGATTGCCAGTTTGACAGGACTGGTACAAAATGCACTTTTACGAGGGAATGAGGGAGACCCTGTCAGGTAAAGAGTCCGAACCTTTTCATTCTCAGTCTCGAGCATTGCTCGCTTGTACCTGATTGGCTGAAGCAACAGCAACTTGCATTTATATAGCGCCTTTAACGTAGTAAAACGTTCCAAGGCGCTTCATGAAGCGTTAGTTATAACATCTCAGTTCTGGTATCATTCTATCAGGAAAGATTGAACAGGCTGGGGCTCTTTTCTCTAGAAAAGAGAATACTGAGCGGTGACCTGTTGGACATCTTTAAAATTATGAAAGGGTTTGATAGGATAGACATGGAGAAGATTTTTCTACTTATGGACGAGACCAGAAGCTAAATATAAGAAAGCCCCTAATAAATCCAATAGGGAATTCGAGAGAAACTTCTTTACCCAGAGAGTGGTGAGAATGTGGAACTCGCTACCACAGGGAGTGGTTGAGGCGAATAGTATAGATACATTTAAGGGGAAGCTAGATAAACATATGAGGGAGAAAGGAATAGAGGGTTATGATGATGGGGTTGAGATGAAGAAGGGTTGGAGGAGGCTCGTGTGGAGCATAAACACCGACATGGACCAGTTGGGCCGAATGGCCTGTTTCTGTGCTGTAAATACTTTGTTATCAAACAAAATTTGCCACTGGACCACATAAGGAGATATTAGGACAGGTGACCAAAAACCTGGTCAAAGAGGTATGTTTTAAGGAGCATCTTAAAGGAGGAAAGGTAGGTAGAGAGGCGGAGAGCTATAGGGAGAGAATTCCAGCACTTAGGGCCTAGGCAGCTGAAGGCACGGAACATCATATTCTTTAAGCAGCAACATATCACAACTAATGAACCATAAATTGCTTCAGCAACAACGCTGGGCCTCTCAGTGAGCTCTTAGGTGTGCTCGGGATTTAGAAGCAACCGCCAACCCGGAGACGAACGTCCGTCTGCAGAAGCAAGTTGATCTCAGGATGGGGCTATGTAGAGTCCTTCCCCACTTGGGTTACACCATGGCCCTAAAGGGCGAATAAGGACAGGTCAAATTCAGCTCCATTTCAGCAGTAGACAGCTTTCCTTTGCATTGCCCTCATTGTCCTATACATTACAGGGTACAATGGTCCTGGCCTGGTCAAACTGTGCCACCCTGCCTACTACAAGCAATGCCAGGGGAAGTGCACCAGTTTTTGCTTATTTTGTGCTTCCAGTCATGACATTTGGGTTGGACTCACTCGTTAGATTGTGAAATAATATCAGAGGCACAAGGCAGGTGGGAAGTGAAACATCAGACTGGAGTTGGCTTTAGAATTAGTTGGACCCAATAACAAACAAACTTGCATTTGTATAGCACCTTTCACAAACTCAGGACTTCCCAAAGCGCTTTACAGCCAATGAAGTACTTTTTGAAGTGTTGTCACTGTTGTAATGTAGGAAACGCGGCAGCCAATTTGTGCACAGCAAGCTCCCACAAACAGCAAGGTGATAATGACCAGACAATCTGTTTTTGTGATGTTGGTTGAGGGATAAATATTGGCCCCAGGACACCGGGGGGAACTCCCCTGCTCTTGTGTGAATAGTGCCGTGGGATCTTTTAGGTCCTTCTGTTGCCAAGGCCCTAAGTTCTGGAATTCCCTCCCTAAACCTCTCCGCCTCTCAACCTCTCTCCTCCTTTAAGACGCTCCTTAAAACCTACCTCTTTGACCAAGCTTTTGGTCACCTGCCCTAATTTCTCCTTATGTGGCTCGGTGTCAAATGTTATTTTGTCTTCTAACACTCCTGTGAAGCGCCTTGGGAGGTTTTACTACATTAAAGGCGCTATATAAATACAAATTGTCCACCTGAGAGGGCAGATGGGGCCTGTGGATCTGTACCCAGGGAGAGAGGGAGCTCCTCCATCAATGAAGCACAATAACACGGCTGTGCATGACTTTCTGTAGAAAGTAACCTTGAATAAATGTGAAACCGTTGTAGAATTGTTGCGTCAACGCAGAGTGGAAGTGACCAGATGTCGGGCGATATCGAGAAGTACGATATTGTGACTGACTCATTGGTGAAGTTTAAGAATAATTACAAGCCGTTGCGTTACATTGTTGATTCACAGCAGGTGTGGATGTTTATCGGAGTCTGACAATCTATCGGCCGACTCGGGACAGGGATTGTTCAAGGCTGGAGTACAATTCCTCTTTGGACTCGTCTGTGGCTCCCAGTGTTGGGGCGTACGCACTGATGACCGTAGCGCACTGGTTCCGGGCTAGAGTCATGAGGCATTCGTTTATTCCACAAGGGGAGTCTCTGAGACGTTCAACTAGCTCATTTGTAATGGCAAAGCCTACCCCATGGAGGCGGCGTTCTTCTTCAGGTTTGCCTTTCCAGAAGAAGGTGTAACCACCGCCTTGCTCCTTGAGCTGGCCTTCCCCTGCCCGCCGGGTCTCGCTTAGGACGGCGATGTCTATGTCGAAACGTCTGAGCTCCCGGGCAACGATAGCAGTACGGCATTCCGGTCTGTCACTGTTGGGGTTGTCCATCAGGGTCCTGATGTTCCAGGTCCCGAACTTCATTTTAAAGGGTGGAAGATGCCTGTGCATGAATTCCTGAAGACTCCAGGGCAATCCCAGAGAAGTCTTCCTCCAATTATATCGGGCCTTGGTGAGACCACACCTGGAGTACTGTGTACAATTTTGGTCTCCTTACCTAAGGAAGGATATACTTGCCACAGAGGGAGTGCAACGAAGGTTCACGAGATTGATTCCTGGGATGGCGGGACTGTCGTATGAGAAAAGATTGAGTAAACTAGGCCTGTATTCTCTTGAATTCAGAAGAATGAGAGGGGATCTCATTGAAGCATACAAAATTATTACAGGGCTTGATAGGGTGGATGCTGGGAGAATGTTTCCCACATCCTCAGGATAAAGGGTAGGCCATTCAGGACTGAGATGAGAAGAAATGTCTTCACACAGAGGGTGGTGAATCTTTGGAATTCTCTACCCCAGAGGGCTGTGGAGGCTCAGTCATTGGGTATATTCAAAACAGAAGTCGATAGACTTCTGACTAGTAAGGGCATCAAGGGATATGGCGATAGGGCCGGTGAATGGAGTTGAGGCAGAAGATCAGCCATGATCTCATTGAAAGGCAGAGCAGGCTCGAAGGGCCGAATGGCCGACTCCTGCTCCTATTTCTTATGTTCTTATCCTGCAGGGTTGGTAAGAGAAAGGAAGGGGTTGAAAGCCAGGGGTGGGAGAAGCATTAAAGTAATTAAATGACTTGGAAATAAATGGGATTGATTGAAAGACTGCCAGTTATAAAAGCACAGCAGGGTTAGAGTCAACCTGACAACATCATTCACAAAAAATAATTAAATATCAGTGTAAAGCAATTTGATGGTTTTATGTGTAGCGTTGGGCTATGAGCGCCACTATAATTCCCTGATCACAGGCAGTAAAAAATAAACTGCTCTGCAGAAATAATAATTGATATTAATTGAATACACACAGTCAGGAGTTGCGTTGACCCAGAACTGCTGATCTGCGGTGTGTTTTGATTACTTGATAAAGGTAAAACAGTTAGTGGAATGAAAACGTGAGGTGGTGCCAGCAGCCAACATTACTGCTCACACCATTCAGAAGGGATAGACCAGCTTTAGGAGGTTTTTCCACAGCAGCTTTAGAGTCACACCGTGTGGAGCGGCACAGGCCAGGGCAATCCTGGTTTGGTCTGTGCTGTGGCTCGAGGTGAGGGTGATACAGTCGAGCTCAGCATCACCGAACGAGAGAGAGGGCGAGAAACAAAATCAGAAAGAATAAAGAAAAGAGTGTACATTTACATAAAAGAAAGACTATCGCGCCGCTCACGACCTCAGGACGTCCCAAAACGCTTTACAGCCAGTGAAGTACTTTTGAAGTGTAGTCACTGCTGTAATGCAGGGAAACGCGGCAGCCAATTTGCGCACAGCAAGCTCCCACAAACAGCAGTGTGATAATGACCAGATAATCTGTTTTTTAGTGATGTTGATTGAGGGATAAATATTGGCCAGAACACCGGTGATAACTCCCCTGCTCTTCTTTGAAATAGTGGCCGTGGGATCTTTTACGTCCAGAGAGAGCAGACGGGGCCTCGGTTTAACGTCTCATCCAAAAGAAATGCAGTGCCTTTCACAACCTCAGGACATCCCAAAATGCTTCCCACCCAATGAAGTACCTTTGAAGTGTAGTCGCTGTTGTAATGTAGGAAACAAGGCAGCCAATTTGTGAAAACAACATCATATTTGCCATGCAGCTACATTGCGACAATATTGACATTAATGTTGATCCAAATTATCCTCCTCTCTCTCTCGCCAAGCCCCCAAAAAAACTCTCCTCAAACCCCATCTCTGATCGATCTTTCAGTCATTCATTCCTAGCCTTTCCCTCACTTGGTGTCTGTTTTCCTTTCTGTTTTCCCCCTCCCTAACCTAGAAGCACTGAGACTGATTGTAGCATTCCATAAGGTTGCCCTGCCTGAGTTCAGCTAAAAGCACAGGGTGGGGAAATGGTCTGAATGACTCAATCGCTCACTCTCTCAACTAGAGGGAGGTTCATTTTCAATTCCTACAGAGCACCCCGAGGAATGAGACTTAAAGAAGGAACTCTTGTGGAATGGTGACCATGAAGGGTGGTGGCCCTCCCTATCTCTGTAACCTCCTCCAGCTCCTACACCCCTCCCTATCTCTGTAACCTCTTCCAGCCCCTACACCCCTCCCTATCTCTGTAACCTCCTCCAGCTCCTACACCCCTCCCTATCTCTGTAACCTCTTCCAGCCCCTACAACCCTCCCTATCTCTGTAACCTCCTCCAGCTCCTACACCCCTCCCTGTCTCTGTAACCTCCTCCAGCCCCTACACCCCTCCCTATCTCTGTAACCTCCTCCAGCCCCTACACCCCTCCCTATCTCTGTAACCTCCTCCAGCCCCTACACCCCTCCCTATCTCTGTAACCTCCTCCAGCTCCTACACCCCTCCCTGTCTCTGTAACCTCCTCCAGCCCCTACACCCCTCCCTATCTCTGTAACCTCCTCCAGCCCTACACCCCTCCCTATCTCTGTAACCTCCTCCAGCCCTACACCCCTCCCTATCTCTGTAACCTCCTCCAGCCCCTACACCCCTCCCTATCTCTGGAACCTCCTCCAGCCCCTACACCCCTCCCTATCTCTGTAACCTCCTCCAGCCCTACACCCCTCCCTATCTCTGTAACCTCCTCCAGCCCTACACCCCTCCCTATCTCTGTAACCTCCTCCAGCCCTACACCCCTCCCTATCTCTGTAACCTCCTCCAGCTCCTACACCCCTCCCTATCTCTGTAACCTCCTCCAGCCCTACACCCCTCCCTATCTCTGTAACCTCCTCCAGCCCCTACACCCCTCCCTATCTCTGTAACCTCCTCCAGCCCTACACCCCTCCCTATCTCTGTAACCTCCTCCAGCCCTACACCCCTCCCTATCTCTGTAACCTCCTCCAGCCCCTACACCCCTCCCTATCTCTGGAACCTCCTCCAGCCCCTACACCCCTCCCTATCTCTGTAACCTCCTCCAGCCCTACACCCCTCCCTATCTCTGTAACCTCCTCCAGCCCTACATCCCTCCCTATCTCTGTAACCTCCTCCAGCCCTACACCCCTCCCTATCTCTGTAACCTCCTCCAGCTCCTACACCCCTCCCTATCTCTGTAACCTCCTCCAGCTCCTACACCCCTCCCTATCTCTGTAACCTCCCCCAGCTCCTACAACCCTCCCTATCTCTGTAACCTCCTCCAGCCCCTACACCCCTCCCTATCTCTGTAACCTCCTCCAGCTCCTACACCCCTCCCTATCTCTGTAACCTCCTCGCCCCCCCCCTCCCTATCTCTGTAACCTCCTCCAGCCCCTACACCCCTCCCTATCTCTGTAACCTCCTCGCCCCCCCCTCCCTATCTCTGTAACCTCCTCCAGCTCCTACAACCCTCCCTATCTCTGTAACCTCCTCCAGCTCCTACACCCCTCCCTATCTCTGTAACCTCCTCCAGCCCCTACACCCCTCCCTATCTCTGTAACCTCCTCCAGCTCCTACACCCCTCCCTATCTCTGTAACCTCCTCCAGCCCCTACACCCCTCCCTATCTCTGTAACCTCCTCCAGCCCCTACACCCCTCCCTATCTCTGTAACCTCCCCCAGCTCCTACACCCCTCCCTATCTCTGTAACCTCCCCCAGCTCCTACACCCCTCCCTATCTCTGTAACCTCCTCCAGCTCCTACACCCCTCCCTATCTCTGTAACCTCCTCCAGCTCCTACACCCCTCCCTATCTCTGTAACCTCCCCCAGCTCCTACACCCCTCCCTATCTCTGTAACCTCCACCAGCTCCTACAACCCTCCCTATCTCTGTAACCTCCTCCAGCTCCTACACCCCTCCCTATCTCTGTAACCTCCTCCAGCTCCTACACCCCTCCCTATCTCTGTAACCTCCTCCAGCTCCTACACCCCTCCCTATCTCTGTAACCTCCTCCAGCTCCTACACCCCTCCCTATCTCTGTAACCTCCTCCAGCTCCTACACCCCTCCCTATCTCTGTAACTTCCTCCAGCCCTACACCCCTCCCTATCTCTGTAACCTCCTCCAGCTCCTACACCCCTCCCTATCTCTGTATCCTCCTCCAGCCCTACACCCCTCCCTATCTCTGTAACCTCCTCCAGCTCCTACACCCCTCCCTATCTCTGTAACCTCCTCCAGCTCCTACACCCCTCCCTATCTCTGTAACCTCCTCCAGCTCCTACACCCCTCCCTATCTCTGTATCCTCCTCCAGCCCTACACCCCTCCCTATCTCTGTAACCTCCTCCATCCCCTACACCCCTCCCTATCTCTGTAACCTCCTCCAGCTCCTACACCCCTCCCTATCTCTGTAACCTCCTCCAGCCCCTACACCCCTCCCTATCTCTGTAACCTCTTCCAGCCCTACACCCCTCCCTATCTCTGTAACCTCCTCCAGCCCCTACACCCCTCCCTATCTCTGTAACCTCCTCCAGCTCCTACACCCCTCCCTATCTCTGTAACCTCTTCCAGCCCTACACCCCTCCCTATCTCTGTAACCTCCTCCAGCTCCTACAACCCTCCCTATCTCTGTAACCTCTTCCAGCCCTACACCCCTCCCTGTCTCTGTAACCTCCTCCAGCCCTACACCCCTCCCTATCTCTGTAACCTCCTCCAGCCCTACACCCCTCCCTATCTCTGTAACCTCCTCCAGCCCTACACCCCTCCCTATCTCTGTAACCTCCTCCAGCCCCTACAACCTTCCCTGTCTCTGTAACCTCCTCCAGCCCCTACACCCCTCCCTATCTCTGTAACCTCCTCCAGCCCCTACACCCCTCCCTATCTCTGTAACCTCCTCCAGCTCCTACACCCCTCCCTATCTCTGTAACCTCCTCCAGCTCCTACACCCCTCCCTATCTCTGTAACCTCCTCCAGCTCCTACACCCCTCCCTATCTCTGTAACCTCCTCCAGCCCCTACACCCCTCCCTATCTCTGTAACCTCCTCCAGCTCCTACACCCCTCCCTATCTCTGTAACCTCCTCCAGCTCCTACACCCCTCCCTATCTCTGTAACCTCCTCCAGCCCCTACACCCCTCCCTATCTCTGTAACCTCCTCCAGCCCCTACACCCCTCCCTATCTCTGTAACCTCCTCCAGCCCCTACACCCCTCCCTATCTCTGTAACCTCCTCCAGCCCCTACACCCCTCCCTATCTCTGTAACCTCCTCCAGCCCCTACACCCCTCCGAGATCTCTGTAACCTCCTCCAGCCCCTACACCCCTCCCTATCTCTGGAACCTCCTCCAGCCCTACACCCCTCCCTATCTCTGGAACATCCTCCAGCTCCTACACCCCTCCCTATCTCTGTAACCTCCTCCAGCTCCTACACCCCTCCCTATCTCTGTAACCTCCTCCAGCTCCTACACCCCTCCCTATCTCTGTAACCTCCTCCAGCCCCTACACCCCTCCGAGATCTCTGTAACCTCCTCCAGCTCCTACACCCCTCCCTATCTCTGTAAACTCCTCCAGCCCCTACACCCCTCCCTATCTCTGTAACCTCCTCCAGCTCCTACACCCCTCCCTATCTCTGTAACCTCCTCCAGCCCCTACACCCCTCCCTATCTCTGTAACCTCCTCCAGCTCCTACACCCCTCCCTATCTCTGTAACCTCTTCCAGCCCCTACACCCCTCCCTATCTCTGTAACCTCCTCCAGCTCCTACACCCCTCCCTATCTCTGTAACCTCCTCCAGCTCCTACACCCCTCCCTATCTCTGTAACCTCCTCCAGCTCCTACACCCCTCCCTATCTCTGTAACCTCTTCCAGCCCCTACACCCCTCCCTATCTCTGTAACCTCTTCCAGCTCCTACACCCCTCCCTATCTCTGTAACCTCTTCCAGCTCCTACACCCCTCCCTATCTCTGTAACCTCTTCCAGCTCCTACACCCCTCCCTATCTCTGTAACCTCTTCCAGCCCCTACACCCCTCCCTATCTCTGTAACCTCTTCCAGCTCCTACACCCCTCCCTATCTCTGTAACCTCTTCCAGCCCCTACACCCCTCCCTATCTCTGTAACCTCTTCCAGCTCCTACACCCCTCCCTATCTCTGTAACCTCCCCCAGCCCCTACAACCCTCCCTATCTCTGCAACCTCCTCCAGCCCCTACACCCCTCCCTATCTCTGTAACCTCCTCCAGCTCCTACACCCCTCCCTATCTCTGTAACCTCCTCCAGCACCTACACCCCTCCCTATCTCTGTAACCTCCTCCAGCTCCTACACCCCTCCCTATCTCTGTAACCTCCTCCAGCTCCTACACCCCTCCCTATCTCTGTAACCTCCTCCAGCTCCTACACCCCTCCCTGTCTCTGTAACCTCCTCCAGCTCCTACACCCCTCCCTATCTCTGTAACCTCCTCCAGCTCCTACACCCCTCCCTATCTCTGTAACCTCCTCCAGCTCCTACACCCCTCCCTATCTCTGTAACCTCTTCCAGCCCCTACACCCCTCCCTATCTCTGGAACATCCTCCAGCCCCTACACCCCTCCCTATCTCTGTAACCTCTTCCAGCTCCTACACCCCTCCCTATCTCTGGAACATCCTCCAGCTCCTACACCCCTCCCTATCTCTGTAACCTCCTCCAGCTCCTACACCCCTCCCTATCTCTGTAACCTCCTCCAGCTCCTACACCCCTCCCTATCTCTGTAACCTCTTCCAGCCCCTACACCCCTCCCTATCTCTGTAACCTCCTCCAGCTCCTACACCCCTCCCTATCTCTGTAACCTCTTCCAGCTCCTACACCCCTCCCTATCTCTGTAACCTCCTCCAGCTCCTACACCCCTCCCTATCTCTGTAACCTCTTCCAGCCCCTACACCCCTCCCTATCTCTGTAACCTCTTCCAGCTCCTACACCCCTCCCTATCTCTGTAACCTCTTCCAGCCCCTACACCCCTCCCTATCTCTGTAACCTCTTCCAGCTCCTACACCCCTCCCTATCTCTGTAACCTCTTCCAGCCCCTACACCCCTCCCTATCTCTGTAACCTCCCCCAGCCCCTACAACCCTCCCTATCTCTGCAACCTCCTCCAGCCCCTACACCCCTCCCTATCTCTGTAACCTCCTCCAGCCCTACAACCTTCCCTGTCTCTGTAACCTCCTCCAGCCCCTACACCCCTCCCTATCTCTGTAACCTCCTCCAGCCCCTATACCCCTCCCTATCTCTGGAACCTCCTCCAGCCCTACACCCCTCCCTATCTCTGGAACATCCTCCAGCCCCTACACCCCTCCCTATCTCTGTAACCTCCTCCAGCCCTACAACCTTCCCTATCTCTGTAACTTCCTCCAGCCCTACAACCCTCCCTATCTCTGTAACCTCCTCCAGCCCTACAACTGGCTCGGAGACAGGAAGCAGAGGGTAATGGTTGATGGGTGTTTTTGTGACTGGAAGGCTGTTTCCAGTGGGGTTCCGCAGGGATCAGTACTAGGTCCCTTGCTTTTTGTGGTATATATCAACGATCTTGACTTGAATATAGGAGCTATGATTAAGAAGTTTGCAGATGATACTAAAATCGGCTGTGTGGTTGATACTGAAGAAGGAAGCTGTAGACTGCAGGAAGATATCAATAAATTAGTCAGGTGGGCAGAACAGTGGCAAATGGAATTTAATCTGGAGAAGTGTGAGGTAATGCATTTGGGGAGGGCTAACAAGGAAAGGGAATACACATTAAATGGTAGGACACTGAGTAGTGTAGAGGAACAAAGGGACCTTGGAGTGCATGTCCACAGATCCCTGAAGGTAGCAGGCCAAGTAGATAAGGTGGTTAAGAAGGCATACGGAATGCTTGCCTTTATTAGCCGTGGCATAGAATACAAGATTGAGAGGTCGCACAACACCAGGTTATAGTCCAACAGTTTTATTTTAAATCACAAGCTTTCGGAGTTACAACTCCTTCGTCGGGTGAAGTGAGGAGATACAGAATCATCAAAGCATATATAGATAGAGAACAATGCATGTGTAACTTACAATTGCAGACAACTGAATTCAATCATCCTGACTGTTTATCTGCCGAGGTGTGATAAAGTTAATCAGGTCAGCCAGGAAGGTACCACATCAAAGACATAGCAAGATACAACTGAGACAATGAGGTGGAATCGCATGGGGTCTAACGTGTCAAAAGCTGCCGTCTGTATGTAAAACGATTAACTTTAAAATTTTTACTTTTTTACTGGGAATCACATCTGTGAACAAGCCAACGACGACTCGAGTCCGGATCACGTCATGTATCGTGACATAAATGACATATGTCACGATACATGACGTGATCCGGACTCGAGTCGTCGTTGGCTTGTTCACAGATGTGATTCCCAGTAAAAAAGTAAAAATTTTAAAGTTAATCGTTTTACATACAGACGGCAGCTTTTGACACGTTAGACCCCATGCGATTCCACCTCATTGTCTCAGTTGTATCTTGCTATGTCTTTGATGTGGTACCTTCCTGGCTGACCTGATTAACTTTATCACACCTCGGCAGATAAACAGTCAGGATGATTGAATTCAGTTGTCTGCAATTGTAAGTTACACATGCATTGTTCTCTATCTATATATGCTTTGACGATTCTGTATCTCCTCACTTCACCCGACGAAGGAGTTGTAACTCCGAAAGCTTGTGATTTAAAATAAAACTGTTGGACTATAACCTGGTGTTGTGCGACCTCTCAATTTTGTCCACCCCAGTCCAACACCGGCATCTCCGCATCATAGAATACAAGAGCAGGGGTGTTATTGCTTCAACTGTATAAAACACTAGTTAGGCCTCAGCTAGAGTACTGCGTGCAGTTCTGGTCACCACATTACAGGAAAGATGTGATTGCACTAGAGTGGGTACAGAGGAGATTTACAAGGATGTTGCCGGGAGTAGAGAATCTTAGCTATGAGGAAATCTGGATAGGCTGGGTCTGTTTTCCTTGGAACAGAGGAGGCTGAGGGGAGACCTTATTGAGGTGTATAAAATTATGAGGGGCATAGATAAAGTGGATAGAAAGGACCTATTTCCCTTAGCAGAGGTGTCAAAAACCAGGGGGCACAGATTTAAAGTAATTGGTGGAAGGTTTAGAGGGGATTTGAAGGGAAATTTCTTCACCCAGAGGGTTGTGGGGGTCTGGAACTCTCTGCCTGAAATGGTGGTAGAGGCAGGAACCCTAACCACATTTAAAAAGTACTTGGATGTGCACTTGGGATGCTGGAACCTGCAGGGCTACGGACCAAGAGCTGGGAAGTGGGATTAGGCTGGATAGCTCTTTGTTGGCCGGCGCGGACACGATGGGCCGAAATGGCCTCCTTCCGTGCTGTAACTTTCTATGATTCTATGAACCCTCCCTATCTCTGTAACCTCCTCCAGCCCTACAACACTCCCTATCTCTGTAACCTAGAATCATAGAATGGTTACAGCACAGAAGGAGGCCATTTGACTCGTTGAGCCCGTGCCGGCTCTCTGTAAGAGCACTTCAGCAAGTCCCACTCCCCCGCCCTTTCCCCGTAGCCCTGCAAATTTTTTTCCTTCAGGTACTTATCCAATTCCCTTTTGAAAGCCACGACTGAATCTGCCTCCACCACCCTCTCGGGCAGTGTATTCCTGATCCTAACCACTCGCTGCGTAAAATAGTTTTTCCTCATGTCGCCTTTGGTTCTTCTGCCAATCACCTTAAATCTGTGTCCTCTGGTTCTCGACCCTTCCGCCAACAGGAACAGTTTCTCTCTATCTACTCTGTCTAGACCCCTCATGATTTTGAACACCTCAATCAAATCTCCTCCCAACCTTCTCTGCTTCAAGGAGAACAACCCCAGCTTCTCCAGTCTCCAACCTCCTCCAGCCCTACAACCCTCCCTATCTCTGTAACCTCCTCCAGCCCTAAAACACTCCCTGTCTCTCTAAGCCTCCTCTAGCCCTGCAACCTTCCGAGATCTCTGCACTCCTCCAATTCTGGCCTCTTGCGCATCACCCATTTTAATCACTCCACCATTGGCGGCCGTGCCTTCAGATGCCGAGGCTCTAAGCTCTGGAATTCCCTTCCTAAATCTCTCAGCCTCTCCCTCCTTTTAAGACGCTCCTTAAAACCTACCTCTTTGGCCAAGCTTTTGGTCACCTGTCCTAATGTCTCTTTCTGTGGCTCGGTGTCAAATTTTGTTTGAGAATCGCTCCTGTGAATCCCTTTGGGACGTTTTACTATGTTAAAGGCGCTATAGAAATATACGTTGTTGTCCAACATGACAGGCGGTTGTGCGCTCAGCTCCTGGTCACAAAGCTGGCTGAAGATTTTTAATGCTTATTTTAATTATTATATTTTAATTTTTCTCACAGCGATAAATCTGAATCCATAAATGGGAGCTCAGGCACTGGAAGTAAGTATATATTAATCTATTTCCTGTTTTTATATGTGTCATTTCAACCCCGCCCCCCACATCAAAATAGTGAAGGAAAGGTGGAGGGTTTAATTTCCATGGTCCCTCATCAACACATCTTAGTTTTGTGTTTGTATGAATGAATGTAGCAGCATAGAGTCCCTGTTTCATTCTTGATTGGTCCATGCTAACCATGTGGTATTGCGGCTGATCACATGGTTAGCAGTGACGAATCAGATTGCAGAAGACAGAACGAGAAAGCGGCCATGTTGGTTGCTGGCGGACGGCTTCTTCAGTCTCTACAGCTGTCCGAGAAATATATAAAAGAATGAATGCTATTAAACCTCCCCCTTGCCAGCTTTGTGTGATTCCTTTGCAATTCTGGTTGGCTGACCACCCACCCCTCACTCGCCCCCTCGCCCCTCGGTACTGCCTCCCATCTGCTCCCTCCATGTTCATCTGTATCCCCTACCACCCGGGATCAGCTGCCTTGGCCCTGTCTCCCACCTTCTCCATCTGTGCCTTTGCCGGATCCTGGTATCCCTCCTGCCCAATCCCCTTGTCTTCTGTCTGAAAGCAATGCCCCAGTAGTCTAAGAAATGCAGGGCCAAGATTTCCAACATGCCTTGCGTAACGAAATGGTAAACCCATTTATAACATCCTCCCCCTTCAGCATAACTTACTATTAAATGTGGGTTGTTTTTATTTGGTCCTTTATCCCACAATGTTCTCTCCTGAAGGCTCTATCTCTCGCTGGGGGTGAAAGGACAAATTCAGCAAGGATGCATCCCCGACTCTCTGTCCTGCATCTCCAGCTAGCGATGTTCCACTGCTAGGGTTCCCAACCCTCCCGGACCGACTGGGAGTCTCTCAAAATCGGTGATTCCAATCCCGAGCACAGCCCGGGAGATCAGCGATTTAAATTTCCCGCCGCAGTGCGACCCACCCCGGCTCCGTGACGGCTGGAGTGCGGGCGGGAGGAACATGGCCTTCAATGGGTTACAAGTGCTGACAGGTCCCAATGGCCATCCTTACCTTGAGGGGCATCAGAGCCGAGGTAGCCATCTACATCTGCACGCTTTCCACCAAGGGGTTACCAGACCAGGATCAGGATCGTGAGCAGGAACCCTGGCTAGTTTTATTAAAATATATTTTCCCCTCCTTAATTGAGGGTCTGCCAAGGAACACAGGAACAGGAGGAGGCCATTGAGCCCCTCGAGCCTGTTCCGCCATTCAAAGAGATCATGGCTGATCTGCGACCTAACTCCATATACCCGCCTTTGCCTCATATCCCTTAATACCTTGGGTTAACAATTGATCTAGCATCAATTGCCATTTGCGGAAGAGAGTTCCAAACTTCTACCACCCTTTGTGTGTTGAAGTGTTTCCTAACTTCACTCCTAAAAGGTCTGGCTCTAATTTTTAGACTATGCCCCCTAGTCTTAGACTCCCCAACCAGCGGAAATAGTTTCTCTCTATCGACCCTATCTGTTCCCCTTAATATCTTGAAAACTTCGATCAGATCACCGATCAATTTTAACATGGTGACTGAAACCAGCTGACTCAGCACAAAGTGGGGATCAATAATGGCCATAAATGGCTGTAGGGAATGCAAGGCCCAATTGCCAGTTTATATTACTGGCGTGCGAGGCTCCTTATTGGCTAAGCAAACTTGTAAAATTACCTTCCTAGTGTAATAGGAGTACAGTAGTGTCGTGGTTGTGTTAGCAGATTAGTAATCCAGAGGACTGGGCTAATAATAGAGAATATGGGGGCGATTTTGTGAATGGGGGCGCATTGGAGGCAGGACTGCTACTTGTCGGGTCAATGTCCCACCACCATCGATTTGTGGCCAACCCATGCTATTTTCCCTCGATTGACCTTGTTAAGCCCGCCCAGTGGGTTTAGCAGGCCAATTAAGGGAAAGCCGGTTACAGAGAACGTCAACGTATGACAGTTCATCTGTCAAAAATTTTTGACAGATCAATTGTCATCATTTGACAGCTCTGTGAAGCTGTCAAACACTGACATTCTCTGCAGTTTGATGAGGTCTTGCAAGACCCCATCAACCTTCTTTCTTTTACAGAAATGAGATGGTTGTTGCATCTGAGAATGCAACGGCCATCTGTCATCTCCAACACAAAGGTCCGAGACTCTCCGCATACACACCGACTGAAGCCTGCAGGGAGAAACAAAGGTAAGTACACTTTTAAAAACACTTTGCACTTACCTCAGATACTCACCTCTACACTCTTGCACCCATCACTTACCTTCACACCACACTTTTGCACCCACCTCCCCCCGACCCCCGCAGACCCAGTACTCGCCTCGCTGAGCTGGCGGATTTTGGAGCCTTCGGGAAGCCCGCACTTGTGAGGGCAAAAAGGGGAAAATCCTATTTTCTGCCTGTTAACTACCTGTTAACAGGCGGTTAATAGGCTTTAATCCCTTCCCGCCTCCAAGGAGACGGGACCCGGTGCGGGTCGGCTACCCGCCTCCTGGGAAGATGGCACGGAGGCGGGAAGGGATTAAAGCCTATTAACCAAATTCTGCCATTTTCCCGGCAGTCCCGCCTCCATACCCACCTCCCCAGGGCTGGCAAAATCGCCCCCCAGGAGTTCAAATCCCACCATGGCAGCTTGGGTTTCAGTTTAAAAAAAACCTGGAAATAAAATCCAACTGGTTCACCAGCGTCCTTTAGCGAAACCTGCCGTCCTTACCCAGTCTGGGCCGAGATGTGACTTCAGTCCCACACCAAAGTGGTTGAACTCTGAACTGCTCTGTGAAGTGGCCTAACAAGCCACTCAGTTGTATCAAAACTTTTAAGAAGAATGACCGCAGTGGTTCAAGAAGGCGGCTCACCACCACCTTCTCCGGGCACTATGGGATGGGCAGTAAATGCCGGCCTTGCCAGCGACGCCCTTATCCTGCGAAGGAATTAAAACAAATTCGGATAAAATAAACGGGTTAAGTTTGTTCATGGGATGTGGGCGTCGCTGGCAAGGCCAGCATTTATTGCCCATCCCTAATTGCCCCTTGAGAAGGTGGTGGTGAGCCGCCTTCTTGAACCGCTGCGGTCCCGTGTGGTGAAGGTGCTCCCACAGTGCTGTTAGGGAGGGAGTTCCAGGATTTTGACCCAGCGACGATGAAGGAACGGCCGATATATTATCAAGTCAGGATGGTGTGTGACTTGGAGGGGAACTTCGAGTGAAGAGCAAAGGAATTTCATAAGAACACGTTAAATGTTTGCGCACTGATATCTTGCGGGGCCCACCCATATCATTCCTTGTGCTATATCAACAGTAGCTACAGGGCAGGACCTCACTGGATGGGACCTCAGCCGCGCCAAACTTTGTGTAAACACAGCGGTAAATCACTGCCTTGTAACGTGCGCGAGCATTTGCTCCTCTTTGTAATCTGTTTATCAAATGAAAATATTTTAAGTAGCAATTGATTCCACGGGAAATGAGCAGTGAGCAGCTCTGAGCGCCAGAGTTTATGAGTCACGATGGTTTTTGGTTGTGTCCGCATAGAGCCGCTGGAATTCTCGGCAGCCTCTGCCCCAGCTCCTCTGCACTGAATCATCGAAATTTACGGCACAGAAGGAGGCCATTCAGCCCATCGTGTCTGTGCCGACCGACAAAGAGCTACCCAGCCTAATCCACTTTCCAGCTCTTGGTCCGTAGCCCTGTAGGTTACAGAACTTCAAGTGCATATCCAAGTATTTATTAAATGCGATGAGGGTTTCTGCCTCTACCACCCTTTCAGGCAGTGAGTTCCAGACCCCCACCACCCTCTGGGTGACAAAAAGTTCTCTTGAATTCCCCTCTAATCCTTCTACCAGTTACTGGTCACTGCACATCCCTCTGCCACTGTTCCTATTTGAGAAGTCGCACAACACCAGGTTATAGTCCAACAGCTTTATTTGAAATCACCTGACGAAGGAGCAGCCGCTCCGAAAGCTTGTGATTTCAAATAAAGCTGTTGGACTATAACCTGGTGTTGTGCGACTTCTCACATTTGTCCACCCCAGTCCAACACCGGCATCTCCGCATCACTGTTCCTATTGACACAGAAGGCAGCAGACTGCGTGTGTGATATTTGCACAGTACACTGTGCAAAGCCTTTAAGATGAAATCTAAGCTAGTGCATGATGCGCTGATTGAAGTGCCTGGCATTTCACACTCACTGCGTTGTTCAAATTCCCTCGAGTGTTACCCTTCTCACCGTGCTTCCAAAGCCTCTCCTTGCCAAGAGTTTCTTGGGAGTTTAAACTTGTGTGAAAACCCGCTCTGGTTCCGTCCGGGTTCTCTCTCTCTCTCTCTCTCTCTCATTGCACATTTTCTTTCTCTCTCTTTGCCGTCAGCTCTCAGTCCCTCTGTTCGCAGCACCGTGGCCAGCTCAGCGGCAGTGGCAGCGGCATCGATCAGCCACCCCACCGCCATCACCAGGCTCCAGATGCAGCTCCATCTACACGACCTCCAGCAGAATGCCAGCGACCTGCGGAACCAGCTTCAGCAACTGCGTAAGCTCCAGGTATCTGAGCGTCTTCCTCACAAATTCAGCCCCGTTCATCCCTGAATTATTCTTGCTCTTTGTAATTCATTCCGGGGATATGAATGGCCTCCTTCTGTGCTGTAAGTTTCTGTGATATGGGCGTCGCTAGTAAGGCACCATCACCTTCTTGGGGAGACTAGGCATGGGCAATAAATGCTGGCCTTGCCAGCGACACCCACATCCCAGAACAAATAAAGGCAAAGTTAAAAAAATAAACAGGTCTCTGAGAGGGGAGGGAAGATTTCATCCGGTATCTGTGCCTTTTTAAATTAATTCTGTGGATGTGGGCGTCACTGGCAAGGCCGGCATTTATTGTCCATCCCTAGTTGCCCTTGAGAAGGTGGTGGTGAGTCCGTGTGGTGAAGGTGCTCCCACAGTGCTGTTAGGGAGGGAGTTCCAGGATTTTGACCCAGTGACGATGAAGGATCGGCGATATATTTCCTAGTCAGGATGGTGTGTGACTTGGAGGGGAACTTGGAGGTGGTGATGTCCCCATGCGCCTGCTGCCCTTGTCCTTCTAGGTGGAAGAGGTCGTGGATTTGGGAGGTGTTTGTTTTCTTTCTTTTCTGTTTCTCCTTTTCTCTTTCCTTATTTCCTTCTTTCTTTTCTTTCTTTCCTTCTTTCTTACCTTCTCTCCTTCTTTCTCCAGAATCTACTGGCCCTCTAGAACCTCGCCCAAGTCACCATTGTTCATGTGAGAGACTAGGTAGTGTCAGACGACTATCTGGCTTTAGAGTGTATCACAGTCAAGCCCGAAGCTGTAAATTCACTTGCACCATGCCTCATAAATAATACCCAAGGCCCTGGAGTGAATTCACAGCTGAAATCTAATCTCAGAGTTCGGAAGACAGTTCTAAACCGCTCTCGACTCTCTCTCTTGATCGGAATACAAGTCTGCTGTCGCTCTCGGGTGTCCATGGTTCTGAGATACTTGAAACAACTGATCCTGTCCCAAAATCGAAGAGAATCTTCCTGATTCCTCTGATCTCCTGTTGGCCGATACTAATGAGTGGTGATAGTTGTACCTGAGAGAGAGGCAGACAGAGAGCCGGCCCCTGTGGAAACAGGCCACTGGCAGCTGCTGGATGGGTCCCACCTTGACCATCAGTATTTCCTTTAGATCTGAATGACCATCTCTGGGAAGTGCGAAGCTTCTTGTTCCATCAAAGGAGTTATTATTCTGCAAACTTGGCACTCAATCCTGCAGCAGGCGGTTAAGAAGGCAAATGGTATGTTGGCCTTCATAGCGAAAGGGTTTGAGTACAGGAACAGGGATGTCCTGCTGCAGTTGTACAGGGCCTTGGTGAGACCACACCTTGAGTACTGTGTGCAGTTTTGGTCGCCTTATCTGAGGAAGGATGTTCTTGCCATGGAAGGAGTTCAGCGAAGATTCACAAGGCTGATACCTGGGATGGCAGGAATGACATATGAGGAGAGATTGGGTTGATTGGGCTTATACTCACTGGAGTATAGAAGAATGAGAGGGGATCTCATCGAAACATATAAAATTCTGACAGGTCTGGACAAACTAGATGCAGGAAGAATGTTCCCGATGGTCGGAGAGTCCAGAACCAGGGGTCATAATCTAAGGATAAGGGGTAAGCCATTTAGGACAGAAATTAGGAAGAATTTCTTCACCCAGAGAGTGGTGAACCTGTGGAATTCTCTACCACAGAAGGTAGTTGAGGCCAAGTCATTAAATATATTCAAGAATGAGTTAGATATATTTCTTAAAGCTAAAGGTATCAAGGGATATGGGGAGAAGGCAGGGACAGGGTACTGAATTTGGATGATCAGCCATGATCTCATCGAATGGCGGAGCAGGCTCGAGGGGCCGAATGGCCTACTCCTGCTCCTATCTTCTATGTTTCTATGACTTAAAGAAGCCATACACCCTTGCGTCAAGTTAGCATCAACACTGAAGGAATGCAGTAACAAAATTAAACAGTTGCGAGGGATTCTCATTTGTCCCAACATGACCATTTGCTGTTTCTTCCTGTTGAATTTCCTCAATGAGATGGATGGGCAAATATACCAGTTGCTTGGGATTATGCCTCAGAGACCAGGAATGTTGCTGCCTTGGTTCCTGGTCTCTGCTGATCTCGGCCCAGGCAATGCTGGGACCAGCGTAGCTGCCCACAGGTTAGGGAGAGGGATAATCAGCAAGAGTTCCCATTCCTGCTTACTGTTCCTGGACCCTGTTGAAAAGGCACAGTGTAGCTGTCGGGGGGATGACAGTGCCGGGCTCAGTAATGGAGAAACATCACTGTAAGGAGACAGGAGACTCCTTACCGAAGAAAGGATATACTTACCATAGAGGGAGTGCAGCGAAGGTTCACCAGACTGATTCCTGGGATGGCAGGACTGTCGTATGAGGAGAGATTGGGTCGACTAGGCCTGTATTCACTAGAGTTTAGAAGAAAGAGAGGAGATCTCATTGAAACGAATAAAATTCTGACAGGGCTAGACAGACTGGATGCAGGGAGGATGTTTCCCCTGGCTGGGGGGGTCGAGAACGAGGGGTCACAGTCTCAGGATCCGGGGTAGGACATTTAGGACAGAGATGAGGAGAAATTTCTTCACTCAGAGAGAGGGTGGTGAACCTGTGGAATTCTCTACCACAGAAGGCTGTGGAGGCCAAGTCACTGAATATATTTAAGAAGGAGATAGATAGATTTCTAGACACAAAAGGCATCAAGGGGTATGGGGAGAGAGCAGGAATATGGTATTGAGATAGAGGATCAGCCATGATCATATTGAGTGGCGGAGCAGGCTTGAAGGGCCGAATGGCCTACTCCTGCTCCTATTTTTCTATGTTTCTAGGTGACCAAAAGCTTGGTCAAAGAGGTAGGTCTTAAGGAGCGTCTTAAAGGAGGAGAGAGAGGTAGAGAGGCGGAGAGGTTTGGGGGAGGGAATTCCAGAGCTTAGGGCCTAGGCGGCTGAAGGCACGGCCACCAATGGTGGGGCGAAGGAAGTCGGGGGATTCACAAGAGGCCAGAATCGGGGGAACGCAGAGTTCTTGGAGGGTTGGAGGGCTGGAGTAGGTTACAGAGATAGGGAGGGGCGAGGCCATGGAAGGGTTTGAACACAAGGATGAGGGCAGCGCTCCAGGGTCTGATAGAAGCTCCACCGTCGCATTATGGGGGTGCTTTAATCTTCCATCTATGGAGAAGGTGGCAGCATCTACCATGACCGGTTCTGAGATGGTTGATGGTTGTCCACTGTTTACGAGGAAGGTTTGATCGTTCAGGTTGTACTGTGGGGTCCTCTATAAGGAACCCATTCCGTATGTCACAGTTCTTCCCAAGCATTTCGCCATTGGTCATCAAGGCAGAGGGGAGATCGCTGAAGGACTTTGGCGACGGTCCAAAATGGCCGCCTAGATTTGAGACGGGTTGGTGGTAGGTTGTTCATGTCGGCCTGGATCGGCATGTCTTTGCTGGTGTAGCGGTTGTATTCTCTGGAGACTGCATATTCGCGGCGTAGGTGTGGTGGCGCGATGTTTGCAAGCACGGGCTGCCAAGGTGTTGGTGTTGATAAAAGCGTACCGGTGATAATAAATAAGTGTGTGTGTGTGTGTGTAGGGGGTGGGGGGAGGAGGGGGAGAGAGGGTCTGTGACTCTTCCATCTGAATAAGAAAGCCAGATTTAAGAGCATAAATACGGGGCTCCACACAACTGATCTCCCGCGCTCTGACCCAAACACGCACCTACACACGAGGCACTGTGGAGTTGGATTGTTTCAACGTACCAGATCTTGCTGGAGCGGGGCATCTCACAGCGAGCCCCGTTAGACTGTTTCCTGCTCCCTTCAGCTCGAACAATGTTTGCGCCGTAACTCGCTGGAAGTGCGAGCTGGTAACAGCATGGCGAGGGCAACGGGGCATCTGGGACCTTAGTGAATGGCGGGACCAACGGTCTATTTCCTTAGCCAATGAGATTTAAGGATTGAGAAAGAAACAGAGGAACAACAGAGAAGAAAATCGAGTGAATTAGAGTCAAATCAGGTACAGAAAGAGAAATAGAGAGAGGGAAAGAAAGATTGGATTAAGAGAGAAAGGAAAAAAAAAGACAGAAAGAAAAAGTAAGAAAAATAATTTAAAGTTTAAAATTTGACATTTTTAAAATCTCCAACAACAATTTACTACATGCAGGAATGAAATTGAACTGTTTAAATTGTTCCCTTTCTGGGCCAGAGAGGTTGACTGCATTCCATTAACAATTATTACGTCATTCAAAGGGTACTTATACTCTTAATTACCAGATTTCACTCTCTGCAGCGAGTTTAATGGGCAATTAATGTACAAATCCAGACAGTTCTTAAAAATATCAGGGAGGCTGAGGGCGAGATGCCGTTTGTGCGAAGCAAACAGCGGGGCGACGTAAACCGACCAGCAAGTTCTGGAGATTCGCAACTCCCAGCGTATCTCTTAATCCCCTGAACTTGCGAGTCAATTCGCGCATTAATAACGGCGTGCGTCATTAACACGGCGTCATTAACACTGCATCATTAACACGGCGTTATTCTTCCAGCAATTTCCAGCCCATCTCATCAGTTTTAGGTGGCAGATATGGAGAGGCCAGAGCAACTCACGGCATGTACTAGGTAGAATTTACAGCACAGAAACAGGCCATTCGGCCCGACAGGTCCATGCCGGTGTTCATGCTCCACACAAGCCTCCTCCCACCCTACTTCATCTAACTTCATCAACAAATCCTTCTATATATCCTGGGGGGTCTAGAATGAGGGGTCACAGTCTCAGGATACGGGGTAGGACATTTAGGACTGAGATGAGGAGAAATTTCTTCACTCAGAGGGTGGTGAACCTGTGGAATTCTCTACCACAGAAGGCTGTGGAGGCCAAGTCACTGAATATATTCAAGAAGGAGATAGATAGATTTCTAGACACAAAAGGCATCAAGGGGTATGGGGAGAAAGCGGGAATATGGTATTGAGATAGAGGATCAGCCATGATCATATTGAATAGCGGAGCAGGCTCGAAGGGCTGAATGGCCTACTCCTGCTCCTATTTTTCTATGTTTCTATGTTTCCTTTCTCCCTCATGTGTTTATCTAGCTTCCCCGTAAATGCATCTATACTATTCGCCTCAACTACTCCCTGTGGTAGCGAGTTCCACATTCTTACCACTCTCTAGGTCAAGAAGTTTCTCCTGAATTCCCTATTGGATTTATTAGCGACTATCTTATATTGATGACCCCTAGTTCTAGTTTTCCCCGCAAGTGGAAACATCTTCTCTACTTCTGCCCCATCGAACACATTCATAATCTTAAAGACCTCTATCAGGTCGCCGCTCATTCTTCTCTTTTCTAGACAAAAGAGCCCCAGCCTGTTCATCCTTTCCTGATAAGAACACCTCAGTTCTGGTATCAATGTCTTGTTCATTACTCTCTCTGACAGCTCCAAAGCCAGGACACCATGAAGAACATGATGAAACGCTTGGAGTCGGAGATAAGCGTCAGGGTAACGGAAGCTCTGCGGAAGCAGGAAGACCCACTCCATCGCCAGCGCGCTCTGGTGGAGGAGGAGAGGCAGAAGTACCTGAACGAAGAGGAGATGATCATACAGCAGCTGAAGTAGGTGTCAAAAAGTATTCACAAAGCCAGACGGTCGTGTAACCCCACTATTTAAGAAAGGAGGGAGAGAGAAAACGGGGAACTACAGACCAGTTAGCCTGACATCAGTAGTAGGGAACATGCTAGAATCTATTATTAAGGACGTGGTAACAGGGCACTTAGAAAATAATAATAGGATTGGGCAGAGTCAACACGGATTTATGAAAGGGAAATCATGTTTGATGTATTTGTTAGAGTTTTTTGAGGTTGTAACTAGCAGAATAGATAAGGGGGAACCAGTGGATGTGGTGTATTTGGATTTTCAGAAGGCATTCGATAAGGTGCCACACAAGCGGTTATTAAACAAAATTAGGGCTCATGGGATTGGGGGTAATATACTAGCATGGATTCAGGATTGGTTAACGGACAGAAAACAGAGAGTAGGAATAAATGGGTCATTTTCGGGTTGGCAGGCTGTGACTAGTGGGGTACCGCAAGGATCAGTGCTTGGGCCTCAGCTATTCACAATCTACATCAATGATTTGGATGAGGGGACCAAATGTAATATATCCAAGTTTGCTGATGATACAAAGCTGGGTGGGATTGTAAGTTGTGAGGAGGATACAAGGAGGCTTCAAGAGGATATAGACAGGCTAAGTGAGTGGGCAAGAACATTGCAAATGGAATATAATGTGGAGAAATGTGAAGTTATCCACTTTGGTAGGAAAATCAGAAAAGCAGAGTATTTTTTAAATGGTGAGAGATTGGGAAATGTTGGTGTTCAGAGGGACCTGGGTGTCCTTGTACACGAATCACTGAAAGTTAACATGCAGGTACAGCAAGCAATTAGGAAACCAAATGGTATGTTGGCCTTTATTACAAGAGGATTTGAGTATAAGAGTAAAGATGTCTTACTGCAATTATATAGGGCCCTGGTGAGACCACACCTGGAGTATTGTGTACAGTTTTGGTCTCCTTACCTAAGGAAGGATATACTTGCCATAGAGGGAGTGCAATGAAGGTTCACCAGACTGATTCCTGGGATGGGGAGATTGTCCTAATGAGGAGAGATTGAGTAGACTACGCCTATATTCCCTGGAGTTTAGAAGCATGAGAGGTGGTCTCATTGAAACATACAAAATTCTTACAGGGCTTGACAGGGTAGATGCAGGGAGGATGTTTCCCCTGGCTGGAGCGTCTAGAACTAGGGGGCAGAGTCTCAGAATAAGGGCCATTTAGGACTGAGATGAGGAGAAATTTCTTCACTCAGAGGGTGGTGAATCTTTGGAATTCTCTACCCCACAGGGCTGTGGAGGCTCAGTCGTTGAGTATATTCAAGACAGAGATCGATAGATCTTTCAATATTAACGGAATCAAGGGATATGGGGATAGTGCAGGAAAGTGGAAATGAGGTAGAAGATCAGCCATGATCTTATTGAATGGCGGAGCAGGCTCGAAGGGCCAAATGGCCTACTCCTGCTCCTATTTCTTATGTTCTTCTGTTGCACGGAAGCAGTAAGACAGATTGTACGAATCGGCACTCCCGGTGCAGAACATTGTGCCCGATGAGCACCTACCGGGAATACGGGACAGGAAGGCCGTGACGGGCCCCTGCAGGATTTTCTCTCCATTTGGATGACAAGTCCTGCGGGGTCTTTCCTGACGGCCCCACCTGAATTCCTGACGGGTTTTCTCCGGACGGGAATCTCCGCAGCAGGCGCAGGAGGGGAAGGCTGAGGGTTGTAGGGAATTTCTCCCAGTTGAGAGGCGCTGGGTGAGAATGAGCTGAGCGGGAGCTGACACACATCAGTTTCGATTTCTACACCGTGACGGCGCACAGGGGACAAAGGGTCGGGGGGAGCGTTGTACTTGCAGCCGAGAAGGAGCAAGAGAAGAAAGTTGGGAAAAGGCATTGCACATTTTGACTTGTCAAAAACTAGCAGCGTTTAGTAATCATGGCAGTAGTTAAATGGGAGAGGTGTCTGAATGAGTGCCAACGGCTGTTAAACACACAGTGGATGTATTGTGTCTCTCGAATCTTTACTGTTCCGTTTCTATGGTGAAGTTAGGAGGATCCGTTATGTAAACAGAAGGAGATTAATTAGAATAAATATCCTGGCCTATGTACAACGGAGCCCAATTGGAGTGTAGTCAGATACAACAATAAATTGCATTTATGTTGCGCCTTTGACGCAGTATGACGTCCCAAGGCGCTTCACAGGAGCAATTATCAAAACAAGAATCAACACTGAGCCAAAGGAGGAGACAGGTGACCAAAAGCTTGATCAAAAGAGGGAGGTTTTAAGGAGCGTCTTAAAGGCAGAGGGCTGGATTTTGTCTTGGGGTCGGGTTGGGGTCGTGTTACCCGCATTTCGTGTTCCCCCCCCCGACTCCAGATTAATGTGGATGAATGATGCAATTTTCACTTAATTGGGCAATTGAGTTCCAGCATGTGGGAACCCATGAACTAATTAGTGGTTTCAGTCTGAAAGTCGCCTCTGATGATGTCATCATTGCAGGTCAGAGACTGCCTGGTCTAAAAGGACCTGGATGCAAAATGAGCAGCATCTCAGAGAGACAGAGAAATTTTTTTGCAACCAAGTCCTCCCAGGCAGTCTCTGAAGACATTCAATGCAGCAGCATTAGAGGCGACTTTCAGACCTAATACTACTACTACCTTCATCACATCTCCGTTGTAATAGTGGACCTGCAGCTGATAGTCAGCTATCCATTTGTGCTCCCGCCAGGTTTCACTGGCGTGTTTCACATCAGGCGTACTTCACGTCGGGAAAGGGTTAAACTAGCTAAAATGTTTCAAAATGGCATTACAGAGCCGATTTAGGGCTTGTTAAGGGCTTTAATGGCCTCTCCCGCCTCTTGGAGGCGGGACGGAGTCGGGAACCCCGCGACTGATTTTGTCAAAATTGCGTGGAGGCGGGATGGAGTCGGGATGGGGTCGGGACCCCCGAATCTGCAACTTTAACCCCCCACACGCCTCCAAACCCGACTCCACGGGTCATTGAAAATCCAGCCCAGAGAGAGCGGCAGAGAGGTTTGGGGAGGGAATGGAATTCCTGAGCTCAGGGCCCAGGCAGCTGAAGGCACGGCCGCCAATGAAGGAAGTCGGGGATGCACAAGAGGCCAGAATTGGAGGAGCGCAGAGATCTCCGAGGATTGTAGGGCTGGAGGAGATTCCAGAGATTGGGAGGGGCGAGGCCATGGAGAGATTTCAGCACAAGGATGAGAATTTTCATTCGAGGCGTTGCCGGACCGGGAGCCAATGTAGCTCAGCGGTTAGAAGTTCTACCTTGCTGTCCGACAGGTCCTTTCAAGTTCGGCGGTTGCCCAGTGGCATTCAGCTGTTAGCCGACGAGCCAGATCGGTCTGCTGGTTGCTCGTGATGAATTTCATCCCCCTCCCGGGTGGACTGCGCACCTCCCGGCCGCATACTGTTACCAAGCAACGGCCAGCGCTCCATTGCACAGCTCCGAAACATGCAGCCGCACAGACGCATTAATCATAAACTAATCCACTTGCAAAGTGAAACAAAGCGATTTGCTGGTAATCGGATTTGGGTTTTACATGATCCAATAACAGTTTGTTGTTAATTGAGCCTGGGGTACATGGAGGCAGTGCATCTGTTTCAGAGTCATTGGATCAATGAAGAAAAAGCCCAAAATAAAGTGGCTTATGGCTTTCTATAGAATTTTTTAAATGCGAGATCACCTTGTGATAGATTGTGTTCCGTCTGTGTTTGATGTTGGGAAAAAAACGAAAGAAAGAAAGACTTGCATTTTTATAGCGCCTTTCACGACCACCGGACGTCTCAAAGCGCTTTATAGCCAATGAAGTACTATTTGAAGTGTAGTCACTGTTGTAATGTAGGAAACGCGGCAGCCAATTTGCGCACAGCAAGCTCCCACAAACAGCAATGTGATAATGACCAGATAATCTGTTTTAGTGATGTTGGTTGAGGGATAAATATTGGCCTCAGGACACCGGGGATAACTCCCCTGCTCTTCTTCGAAATAGTGGCCATGGGATCTTTTATATCCACCTGAGAGAGCAGACGGGGCCTTGGTTTAACGTCTCATCTGAAAGACGGCATCTCCGGCAGTGCGGCACTCCCTCGGCACTGCACTGGGAGTGTCAGGCGGGATTATGTGCTGAAGTCTCTGGAGTGGGACTTGAACCCACAACCTTCTGACTCAGAGGCGAGAGTGCTGCCCACTTTTTTTAAATTATATTATTTATTGAACATTTACAACATGGTGATCATTCCATTGTATCATTCAAATCCATTCCGCCGCTCTGCACAGCCATTCCTCCCCCACATATTAACATAGAAACATAGAAACATAGAAACATAGAATCTAGGAGCAGGAGTAGGCCATTCGGCCCGTCGAGCCTGCTCCACCATTCAATACGATCATGGCTGATCATCCAAATCCAGTACCCTGTCCCTGCTTTAATCCCCACAGTACACATATCCCACCCTACCACCGTAACCCCACGTATTTAATTCCCCCTAACATATCCCATCCTATCCCCACATATTTAATCCCCCTCTAACAATAAGGGTCAATTTATCATAGCCAAATCAACCTAACCTGCACATTTTTGGACTGTGGGAGGAAACCGGAGCACCCGGAGGAAACCCACGCAGACACGGGGAGAAGGTGCAAACTCCACACAGACAGTCACCCGAGGTCAGATTCGAACCTGGGTCCCTGGCGCTGTGAGACACCAGTGCTAACCACTATGCCACCGTGTTGCATCAAAACCTGAAGTTTAATTTTTCTCCCGTAACATATATTAATCGATTGTACTTTAAAAATTGATCGTAAAATACTATCTTTAAATTCCTTTCTGAATAAAACATCCACAGAGCCGTATAATGATCTTTTAGCTTATATTTAGAATACTCTTTTAAAGAGTGCTACCAGCTGACACCTGGAAGGAGGAGAGCAGAGGGACATGTGCTTTGGGATATTTTTGGTGGCTAGTTTGCCCAGTTTGGCCCAGTTCATATGTTGAAGGTGCTGGGAGGTGAACGGCTATTGGTGATCACTGCTGAAGTGTTTTTACATTGAATTCAATGAAAGAGAAGCAAATCCTTTTGACAGAAGAAGTATTTGCCAGTGTCAATATTGGCTCAGTAGGTGGCGCTCCTTACCTCTGAGTCACAAGGTTGCGGGTTCGAGCCCCACTCCAGACACTTGAGCCCATAATCTAGGCTGATGCTCCCCGTGCAGAACTGGGGGAGTGCTGCACTGTCGGAGGTGCTGTCTTGCGGATGAGACATTAAACCGAGGCCCCATCTGCTCTCTCGGGTGGATGCAACGCCCCCAACGCGCCAGCTATATGCGTGAAGGTCTACTGCCCCTCACCCGTCTGTTTATTTTTATTCGTTCGTGGGATGTGGGCGTCGCCGGCAAGGCCAGCATTTATTGCCCATCCCTAATTGCCCTTGAGAAGGTGGTGGTGAGCCGCCTTCTTGAACCGCTGCAGTCCGTGTGGTGAAGGTGCTCCCACAGTGCTGTTAGGGAGGGAGTTCCAGGATTTTGACCCAGCGACGATGAAGGAACGGTGATATATTTCCAAGTCAGGATGGTGTGTGACTTGAGGTGGTGGTGTTCCCATACACCTGCTGCCCTTGTCCTTCTAGGTGGAAGAGGTCGCGGGTTTGGGAGGTGCTGCCGAAGAAGCCTTGGCGAGTTGCTGCAGTGCATCTTGTAGATGGTACACACTGCAGCCACGGTACGCCGGTGGTGGAGGGAGTGAATGTTTAAGGTGGTGGATGGGGTGCCAATCAAGCGGGCTGCTTTGTCCTGGATGGTGTCGAGCTTCTTGAGTGTTGTTGGAGCTGCGCTCATCCAGGCAAGTGGAGAGTATTCCATCACACTCCTGACTTGTGTTCTCTGGTCTTCAGTCATTCTTCAGCAATAGAGCAAACGCCAATCTTGGAGCCAGGCAGGTTGTGGAGAGGAGGGACTGACGATCAGTGCATTTACGTTACTTGTAGATGTTTGGTGCTTTTAACCAGGTTTATATTCTTGGTGTTAAGTGATGGCTCATAGGGATGGGCAATAAATGCTGACCTTGCCAGCGACGCCCACATCCCATGAACGAATAAAAAAAATGGCTCACAATCTTTTTTAAAATTCATTCTTGGGATGTGGGTGTCGCTGGCAAGACCAGCAATTATTGCCCGTCCCTAGATGCCAGTTTCGATACGACTGAGTGATTTGCTCGGCAACTCCAGCGGTGTGGGGACTGGAGTCCCAGGTAGGCCGGACCGGGTAAGGACGGCAGGAGTCCTTCGCTGAAGGACATTCGTGAACCGGTTTGCTGTTTATCACCAATTCGACAGCTTCGCCCTCACGAGCACTGACACCAGAGTTTTTTTTAAACTGAAGTCAAATTCTCAAATAAAAACAGAAAATGCTGGAAACACTCAGCAGGTCAGGCAGCATCTGTGGAGAGAGAGAAACCGAGTCAACGTTTCAGGTCAGATTCGTCCAATTCTCAAGCTGTGGTGGTGGGATTATGAACTCATGTTCTCCTGTTTATTAGTCCAGTAGCACAAGCGCTGGCTGCCCCACCATACCCGTTCGTCCAGTGAGGACCGTTCAGGCCTGTAACTGGTTCTGTTAAACCCAGACTCTTACTTTGTCCTGATTACCCTTGGCTGAAAACTCCACCATTTGTTCCAATCAGTTCTGCTCTGGAACTCAGTGACGAACAGCGAGCGCGCATCACCTTGAAACGACTGTCCTGTTCCACTGAAGGTAAAGGGATAAACTTCCTGCAAGGCCCCAATGGAGCCAGCTTTAATGCGTGAAGGTCTACTGCCCCTCACTGGCGGCGGCAGGTACTGCCATGAATATACTGTGATGTGGAGACTGGGGTGGACAAATGTGAGAAGTCGCACAACACCAGGTTATAGTCCAACGGTTTTATTTGAAATCGCAAACTTCACCTGACGAAGGAGCAGCGCTCCGAAAGCTTGTGATTTCAAATAAAACTGTTGGACTATAACCTGGTGTTGTGCGACTTCTCACATGAATATACTGAGCACTTGAGCCCATCCTCACAGAAGGCCTTTCTTACCAGACTTGGGCAGGGACCTGCACCAATCAGGACTTTTCTTTATTCATTCTCGGCATTTATAGCCCACCCCAGTTGCCCTCGGTGACTTGCTAGGCCACTTTGGAAGGCAGCTAAGAGTCAACTACGTTGGTGTAGGACTGGAGTCACCCGATAGGCCCAGACTGGGAAAGGTACGAGGGTCGAAGTTCACTTTAAAAAAAATTACGACGTACTTTTTTTTTTACATAATAGCAGTGACTGAAAGAAAGAAAGCCCAAAATGATGCGGCTTATGGCTTTCTATAGGTCGAATTTTTTAAATGCAAGATCACCTTGTGATAGATTGTGTTCTGTCTGTGTTAGGCGTTGGGGAAAAAACGAAAGAAAGAAAGATTTCTATAGCGCCTTTCACGACTACCGGACGTCTCAAAGCGCTTTACAGCCAATGAAGTACTTTTTGGAGTGGAGTCACTGTTGTAATGTGGGAAACACGGCAGCCAATTTGTGCACAGCAAGCTCCCACAAACAGCAATGTGATAATGACCAGATAATCTGTTTTTGTTATGTTGGTTGAGGGATAAATATTGGCCCCAGAACACCGGGGACAACTCCCCTGCTCTTCTTCGAAATAGTGCCATGGGATCTTTTACGTCCACCTGAGAGAGCAGACGGGGCCTCGGTTTAACGTCTCATCCGAAAGACGGCACCTCCGACAGTGCAGCACTCCCTCAGCACTGCACTGGGAGTGTCAGCCTAGATTTTTGTGCTCAAGTCCCTGGAGTGGGACTGTGAACGCACAACCTTCTGACTCAGAGGAGAGAGTGCCACCCACTGAGCCACGGCTGACACTGACTGGCCTCCAAACGGAATTCATTCCGTGAAGCACTTTGGCGCATTTAGATGATGTGATAAAGCAACGTATAAATGGAAATATTTTTGTTTGCAAACGACTGGCAGATACCAGAGAAAGGCCCACGCGTGGGTTTTGTGTTCCTTCAAGCGCATTAATCAAAGACTGACAAATCAGTTTGACAGCCTTAGCCTCAGTTGATGTTTTTTCTCTCAGGAGGTTGGAGTCTAATTTGTGTTCCTGTTGACAGCGATTTGGAGAAATCGGTGGAAGATTTGCAGCGAGACTCAGCCCTGAATCAGCGGCTGATAACAGTGCAGGAGCTGGAGGAGAAGGCCCTGGTCTTGCGCCAGTTGGGGGAGACTCTCACTGAACTGAAGGGTAAGGGGCCGCGGACACTCGGCCAGCAGTGGCGGGAGGGTTGACCATGGCGGGCAGATCTGAAAGGGAACGACAGTGAAGCAGGGAGGCAGGAACTTTCTGCTCTTCTGTCCGGAAGGTGCTCACTCCCCCCTGGGGTTCCGCTCCAAGGATTCTAGGGTCCCTCTCGGCCTACACTGCGACCACAGGCATGAGTCCAAGGGGGCCTCCACAGCCAAGTCTACCCCTGATTTCCAAAAGCAAGCACTTTTTTGTCAGGAGTCGCTGGAGAGGAGGAGCCCTGGTTGATTTTCTTTCAACCCCTCACCTCCAGAACCGGGCAGGGATGGCGAGGGGCCGGGGGCGGGGGGAGCAGGATTTTAGGTGGCCACCGCCGGGAATAGAGGGGACGGTCAAATGGGAATCGCGATTGGGAGAGGGAGGGAGGGAGGGCCCAGGGGGAGGGAGGGAGGGAGGGAGGGCCCAGGGGGAGGGAGGGAGGGAGGGAGGGCAGCGGAGGTCCAAGGTTTCCTTGTGGGGCTGGGAGGAGCCCAGGTGTTGCCAACCCTCCAGGATTGGCCCTGGAGTCTCCAGGAATTGAAGACTAATCTCCTGGACACGTCTACGGGCAACCCAGGAGAAAAATCAAAGGGGGGGGGGTTAAAAACAATTGTGTTTTTTATTATCATTTTCTTTGATTAGCTATAAGTAGGCTGTTTGACCAGGTGGGGCAGTTGGAGGAGCGAGGCCATGCGATGAAACCTCCGCGGATATGTCCAACCAGAGTTGGCAACACTGGAGGAGCCACGGGCCTCTTCTGGCCACGATCCTGCCTCCCGCCAGTGTCACAGCTGCCATCCGGCGTGAAAATCATCGTGCGAGCCTTAAATTTAAATACTGATGAGGCCCCGCCTACCAGCCGCGGGCTCCATTCCCCTGCGACTGGGATCGCCGGGCCTACAATGGCAGCCGGCGCGTATCCGTCTGGAACGCTGCGGCAAGGACCCGGCGGCCATTTTAACCTCCAGGATGGGCCGGGCGAAAATCAAGCCCGTTGAGCTTTCCAGGTCATTATGGCTTCGTCCCACAGTGGCTGGTCACTGCACAGCCTGTGGAGGGAGCTGTGATTGATTGGGTGTTTATAGGAGCCGTGTGGTTCCAGTACGGCCATTCGGCCTGTCATGCCTGTGCTGGCTCTTTGAAAGAGCTCTCCAATTAGTCCCACTTCCCCCTGCTCTTTCCCCATAGCCCTGTGAATTAGTCCTTAAAGTACATGCCCAATTGCCTTTTGAAAGTTCCTGTGGAATCTGATTCCACCTCCCTTTCAGGTCATGCGTTCCAGATCATAACAACCCTCTGTGTGAAAAAATTTCTCCTCATTTCCCCTTCAGTTCTTTTGCCAATTATTTTAAATCTACGACCTCTGGTCACCGACCCACTTGCCAGAGGAAACAGTGTCTCCTTACTTGCTCTATCAAAACCCCGCACAATTTTGAATACCTCTATTAAATCTCCCCTTAACCTTCTCTGCTCTACGGAGAACAATCCCAGCTTCTCCAATCACTCCACATAACTGAAGTCCCTCATCCCTGGAACCATTCTGGTCAATCTCCTCTGCACCCTCTCCAAGGCCTTGACATCCTTCCTAAAGTGTGGTGCCCAGAATTGGACACCATACTCCAACCGAGGCCTAACCAGTGATTTGTAAAGGTTTAGCATGACTTCCTTATTTTTGTATTCAATGCCCCTATTTATAAAGCCAAGTATCCAATACTCTTTCTTAACTGCCTTATCAACTTGCCCTGCCACCTTCAAGGGTTTGTGAATATGTACCCCCAGGTCCCTCCACTCTTTCATCCCCCCTCAATATAAGACCATTGAGATTATACTGCCTCTCCATGTTGTTTCTCCCAAAGTGCATCACTTCACATTTATCCGCATTCAATTGCATCTTCCACGTGTTTGTCCATTTCACCAGTCTGTCCCTGTCCCCCTGAAATCTGCTACTATTTATTACGTTGCCAAGTTTTGTATCATCCGCAGACTTCAAAATTGTTCTCCCTATACCCAAGTCCAGATCATTTCTATATAACAAGAAAAGCAATTCATAAACATTTATATCAGGAGAAGGATTTCCAATTCAGATCCAATCAATTGTAATCTCACAAGGTGGAGTATAACCCTCCTGACCGAGGTTCAGAGAGCCTAGTTTCACTAGTCACAAACCAACTTCCATGCCCTCTCTCTGTCTCTCTCTCTCTCTGTCTCTCTCTCTCTCTGTCGCTCTCTCTGTCGCTCTCTCTGTCGCTCTCTCTGTCGCTCTCTCTGTCGCTCTCTGTCGCTCTCTCTGTCGCTCTCTCTGTCGCTCTCTCTGTCGCTCTCTCTGTCGCTCTCTCTGTCGCTCGCTCTGTCGCTCGCTCTGTCGCTCGCTCTCTCTGTCTCTCGCTCTCTCTGTCGCTCTCTCTGTCGCTCTCTCTGTCGCTCTCTCTGTCGCTCTCTCTGTCGCTCGCTCTCTCTGTCTCTCGCTCTCTCTGTCTCTTTTCTTGTCTCTCTTTCTCTTTTCTTGTCTCTCTTTCTGTTTCTCTCTCCGTCTGTCTGTCTCTCTGTTTTTCTCTCTCTTTGTCTCTCTCTCTTTGTCTCTCTCTCTTTGTCTCCGTCTGTCTGTCTCTCTGTCTCTCTCTGTGTCTCTCTCTGTCTGTCTCTCACTCACTCCTTCCATCCTACTCCAGGAAGCTTAAATACAAATCTAAGTTGAGACTGAGACTGGGGTTCAGGTCTGCTCGGTGAGAGTCCAGATTCTGGGAAGCAGGGAGAGAATCCATGTTGGAAAGATGTTGGGCAGGAGTGTGTCGAACTTATTTAGTGCCTGTTTGCCTCCGTAGCTCAGTTCCCCAGCCTGCAGAGTAAAATGCGGGTGATTCTCCGCGTGGAGGTGGAGGCGGTGAAGTTCCTGAAGGAGGAGCCGCACAGATTGGACATCCTGCTGAAACGCTGCAAGACCATCACAGACGCCCTTGCCATGCTGAGAAGGTAATGTGACAGGCCCTTGTCCTCCAGGTACGGTCGCACAATAATTAGACCACACAAAGCGTCACCTCTTTAAGAATTCAGAAACCTGTTTCAAGAGCCACGATCCCTTGATGTCGACAGCATTTTCCCTTTGGGTCCAAAGTGTTGTATTTTTTGCTGGTGGGGCCCACTCTTGAATTGATCGGAGCCTAGAGTTTGATTGAGATTGTTGACTCGACATTTGGTCATTCCGTTGCAATCACTCACCAATCAGTCAACTGCTCATGGAATGGGGACCGGGGATGAGAACAGCAGAAGGAAATAGGTGTTGCCAACCCTCCAGGATTTAAAAAAAAATGTATTTGTTTTTATGGGATGTGGGCGTCGCTGGCAAGGCCGGCATTTATTGCCCATCCCTAGTTGCCCTCGAGAAGGTGGTGGTGAGCCGCCTTCTTGAACCGCTGCAGTCCGTGTGGTGAAGGTGCTCCCACAGTGCTGTTAGGCAGGGAGTTCCAGGATTTTGACCCAACGACGATGAAGGAACGGCCGATATATTTCTAAGTCAGGATGGTGTGTGACTTGGAGGGGAACTTGGAGGTGATGGTGTCCCCATGCGCCTGCTGCCCTTGTCCTTCTAGGTGGTAGAGGTCGCCGTTTTGGGAGGTGCTGCCGAAGAAGCCTTGGCGAGTTGCTGCAGTGCATCTTGTAGATGGTGCACACTGCAGCCACGGTGCGCCGGTGGTGGAGGGAGTGAATGTTTGAGGTGGTGGGGAGCCACCTGGATTGCCCTGGAGTCTCCAGGAATGAAAGATTAATCTCCCGGGCACGGCTGAAAGCAAGTCATAGGAGGCATTAAAAATAATTGGATTTTTTTTTAATTTTCTTTGAACGCTGTGGCCCTGAGATAGTGGTATCTGCGTCGGTGTACTCTCCGAGCTCACCGTCACACTCCCGTCGAAAGGCCCGCAACTTGTGCATGCGCGAAATCCGGAACTTGCGATCCATTACGGTTCACCCTGACAGATCATCCGAACCACCTGAAAACTGAGGATCGCTGGCGCAGAGTTGGGCTATTTGCCCAATAACTGCCCAGCAATTGCCCACGCAACTCATACGGCTGGTAAAAGCAGGGGTAGGGCCTGCTTGCATCAGCGTAAGGGTATATATATATATATAAGGCTTAAATAAAACATTTAAAAATCCAAAATTATGCACATACACTTTAAATGTGTTTATGCAAATATTGGCCCGGATTAAGATGTTTAAAATGATTTATCAAAAAATTAAATTTTTATTGAGTTTGCTGCGATGAAGGAACTTAGGAATAAAATTGCAATTTAGTACATTGTATAATTATTTGGGGATTCCATTGCGTATCATTAGGGGATTCCCTTCGTCAATGATTGCAATGGAATTCTCCTTTGTCTTTGGAGGACTGGGCCCACGTCATCCCAGGGACGCTTCCGAACCGGCTGCGTCCCTGGGATCCAGGGGCCCTAACGCTGCCGTCTGCCTGGAGACCCGAGACCGCAACTCTACGCAGCCTGGGCACCTGGAGGTACTTTCGGAATTGTTTTGCCGGTCGGAGGCGTACTCCAGAGGTTCTAGGCCTTTGTTTCTAAGTGATTGGAGATGGCGGGGGTGGGGGGTCGCAGAGATCGCAGAGGGTTTGTGGGGCTGGAGGAGGCTACAGAGACGGGGAGGGGGCGAGGGCCATGGAGGGATTTGAAAACAAGGATGAGAATTGTAAAATCGAGTCAGCGAGCACAGGGGTGATGGGTGAACGGGACTTGGTGCGAGCAGCATATTCTGGCCAGAACAGCGTTGCACTGAAAGTATATTTAAAACCATCTTGTTGTAGACCATACCGACTTATTGCTGAAACTCTAACTGAGTAACTCGGGTGCAAGTTACAGCACGCCGCTGACACTGAATCGGAAAGCTGTGGTTTTTGCTCTGGACTACGACCGGAGTTCTGCCGAGGGAACTCACCTTGGTGACTTGTTTCTCTCTCTCCTTGTTACTCAGCTGCCCGCCCTCTGTCTCAGCCTGCCCTGCCGAGGTCTACCCAAGACGGTTCAGCAGGTAAATACGCCTGTTTTCTACACTCCCACCCTGGGGATTCCCGCACCCCCCCTTGCCCCACCACCCCCTGCCCTCGTCCCCGGGCTGCTCCAATTGTCCGTCCTGTGTGTCTCTGTGGCACTGACTTTCCATCCTCCTTGCTACCTCTGGACAATCCCTTTCTTCCCTTCCTCACTGCCGCTAAATAAACCTGTTTGTTTAGTTTTACATTTTTGTGATAATACATATAAAAGTTAAAAACTGTAATGATTGCAAAACTGTGCCCGACTATTAGTATTGGCAGAGTGTGAACCATGCGTTAATCGGGTTTATTTGCTCTCGCCTGTGTTCAATATTTTACAGTTAAGGTTTGGTTTGCACTCTGTATAGAGAAAGAAAGACTTGCATTTATACAGCACCTTTCACGACCTCAGGACGTCCCAAAGCACTTTACAGCCAATGAAGTACTTTCGAAGTGTAGTCACTGTTGTAATGTAGGGAACAAGGCAGCCAATTTGTGCACAGCAAGCTCCCAGATACAGCAAAGTGATAATGACCAGATAATCTGTTTTTAGGTGTTAGTTGAGGGTTAAATATTGGCCCCAGGACTCCAGGGATAACTCCCCTGCTCTTCTTCAAAATAGTGCCGCGGGATCTTTTACGTCCACCTGAGAGAGCTGACGGGGCCCCGGTTTAACGCCTCATCCGAAAGACGGCACCTCCGACAGTGCAGCACCTCCCTCAGCACTGCACTAGGGAGTGTCAGCCTAGATTGGTTCTTTAGGAGAAAGGGGGAAACCAATGGACCAAAGAAAAAATAGATGCTCGTTATTAGGAGGAGAAAGTTCACCATCTAGTGGGAATTCACATTTATGTTGAGTTTGGTTTTACTCTACAGACAAGCAAACGAGACCCTGATGAAAGGAACTGAGGAAGTTACTGCCCAATCGCCAAAGCACACGAGCACAGACCCCTACTCCAGGAATTCCGACTTTGAAATTCCTACCAGCCCTCCCTTGACTTTCCTGGAAACACACACAACCTCAATGAAAACCTGGCAGACCCACAACTCCGCCCTGGCTCAGCTTGCCCAGAATTCCCCGGTTCATGCTGCTCCTTCTCAGAATCCTTCCGGGGTGAGCCAGGGGGTCGCAGCCCAAAGCAATCTCGTGGAGGAGGCTCCGATGGCGCCAAGCAAAAGGAACGTGGATCGAACTATCTCCGTTGAGGTAAAATACTGAAAATTTAAAAACCTAAAAGTTGCAGGACCTTCTACGGTTGGCGCAGTGTGTTGGACTGAGCATCCTGTGGTGTCAGGGAGCCATAGGTCAGGACTTCGCACTGGTCTTTCGTTCAGGGACCTGGGTTCAGATCCAGGTCAGACTAATGGAATGAAAGAAATAACATTTTGGGCTACAGCAGGTGAGTAATTTGAGACATGACATATTGGTGATTGTGGCGCCCTTCGGAGGGAAAAAAGTGACTTTGGATCTGTGGGTCCCGAAGCTCTCCACCACTGGTTTTTCCTGGCCTTGTGTCTGGGTCTGTTGTAGACTCCTTGATCGAGATTGATCGCTGTGATTAGTCAACAACTATTCTGGTTGTATCCTGGCGGGATGGGAGAAGGCGAACCAGACGGACCTTGGCCTTTTATCGTCTAGTAATTTCTACGAAAGCCTCTCTGTGCTTGCTGCAAGGATTCTATGTGAAATGAGTGAGGGCCGACCCCAACCCATCCCGGGGATGAGGGGATGGACATATGAGGAGAGGTTGGGTAGATTGGGACTCTACTCATTGGAGTTCAGAAGAATGAGAGGCGATCTTATTGAAACATATAAGATTGTGAAGGGGTTGGATCGGGTGGATGCGGGGAGGATGTTCCCGATGATGGGTGAAACTAGAACTAGGGGGCATAGTCTTAGAATAAGGGGCTGCTCTTTCAAAACTGAGATGAGAAGGAACTACTTCACTCAGAGGGTGGTAGGTCCATGGAATATGCTGCCCCAAAAAGCTGTAGAAGCTACATCATTACATAAATTTAAAACAGAAATAGACAGTTTCCTAGAAGTAAAGGGAAGTAAGGGTTACGGGGAGCGGGCAGGAATTTGGACATGAGTCTAGGTTCGGATCGGTCATGGCCCTGTGGGTAGCGGAGCGGGCCCAGGGGCCGTGTAGCCTGATCCTGCTCCTGCTCCTATTTCGTGTGTCCAATTCTGTTAGGTTCAGGAGATGGTTCTGTGATAGTAGATTGGCGGTTAGGATCAGATCAGCCATGATCTTATTGAATGGCGGAGCAGGCTCGAGGGGCCAATTGGCCTACTCCTGCTCCTATTTCTTATGTTCTTATGTTCTTATTCCCCGAGAGCCCGCAGCATTAAACCACACGTAATTCAGCACAAGCAGCAATCTCGTTCAAAGGGAAAATGGGAATCGATGCAGTAAAGGCTGTTCTGTTGTCGGGTTAGGAGACATATATTTGGGCCACAGAAGACAGAGTTTCGGTACTTGGAGTGGGGACTACCGTTAAAACGGAGCTGGTACAGTTTGTGCGCTCGGCCGCGGAGCGTGGGTTGGCACCAGCCGTGTGGCCGCAGGCTGATTTCAAGACCCTCTCGCACAGGTCTGAGCAGAGACCAGTCATTGCCTCTCCCCTCTGTCCCCTCCCCTCCCCGGGGGCTGTCTGGAGTGGGGCTCGAACCCATAACCTTCTGACTCAGCAGCAGGAATCCTACAACTGAGCCAAGGCTCACTCCAAGTCAAGTTATTGGATAAACTTTAAATTTTAGTGTGCCAAAAAAAATCCATTGATTTACCAACGGATTGCAAAGATTGGCGCATCCGAGCAATGGCCAGCGGGCTGTGGCACTCACAGGCTGTTCATTTACTCTTCCTTCCTATCTAAAGGCAGCGGAGAGAGACTGGGAGGAGAAGCGAGCCAGTTTGACTCAGTTCAGTAACAAGGACATTAACCGTCTCCTGGAAGAGACGCAGGCCGAGCTGATGAAAGCGATCCCCGATCTAGGGTTCGCCAACAAACCAAAAATGGTCGCCATGCCAACAGCTGAGCAGAAACAGACGAAACCACAGCACATGCAAAAAACAGTCACCAAGACGGACGCCAACGGACGACGGCACTCAGGTAGGGAGACCCCCAACAGGCCCTCGTACCTTTAACCTCAAACCTCCACTGGAGCACTTTCAAACCTCGAGCACTTTCTAAACCACTGGTTAGGCCTCAGCTGGAGTATTGAGGACAATTCTGGGCCCCGCACTTCAGGAAAGATGTAAAGGCCTTAGCAAGGGTGCAGAGGAGGTTTCCCAGGATGTTACCAGGGATGAGGGACTTCAGTCATGAGGAGAGGTTGGAAAAGTGAGGACTATTCTCCTTGGAACAGAGAAGGTTAAGTGGTGACCAAATAGAGATTTTCAAGATGATGAGAAGTTTTGATAGAGTAGAGAGAGAAAAACTATTCCCTCTGGCGAGTGGATCAATAACCAGAGGTCAGAGATTTAAAATCATTGGATAAAGATCCAGAGGGGAGATGAGGAGAATTTTTTTCACTGAGAGTTGTGGGGATCTGGAACGCTCGACCTGTAAAGGTGGTGGAAGCTGATTCCATCAATAATTGTAAAAGGGAGTGGGACTGTACCGGAGGATGAGGAACTGACAGGGTTACGGACAAAGAGCGAGGGATGTGGGACTGAGCACGACGGCTCTTTCAAAGAGCCGGCACAGGCACGACGGGCCGAATGGCCTCCTCCTGCGCTGTAAGTTTCTATGATTCTATGATTTTACTCTCGGTTTCTTTCCTTTATTTCAACTTCTTAACAAGGAGCCAAAAGGCTAATGAAGACTGGGAAATGTTTAAAGTTCATTTGGAGGATGGTCAAAAATTACTTTTAGGAGGAATAAGAGAGAAAAGAGAAGAGTTAGCACCTAGAGAAAACCCTTTTCAAGGCATCTGATAAAGTCCCACATAAGAGCCTGTTAACTAAGGTAGAAGCTCACGGAATTGAGGGCAAATTATTAACCTGGTCAGGAAATTGACTGAGCGGCAGGAGACAGAGAGTAGGGATAATGGGTAGGTGCTCAAATTGGCAGGAGGTGACTAGTGGTGTCCCGCAGGGATCTGTGTTGGGGCCTCAACTATTCACAGTATTTATTAACGACCTAGATGATAGCATAGAAAGTCATAAAACCAAATTTGCCGATGACTCAAAGATAGGTGGCATTGTAGGCAGTGTAGATGAAAGCATAAAATTACAAAGTAATATCGACAGATTAAGTGAATGGGCAAAACAGTGGCAAATGGATTTCAATGTAGGCAAATATGAGATCATCCACTTTGGACCTAAAAAGGATAGAACAGGGTACTTTCTAAACGGTGAAAAGCTAAAAACAGTGGAGGTACAAAGAGACTTGGGGGTCCAGGTACATGGATCATTAAAATGTCATGAACAGGTACAGAAAATAATCAAAAAGGCTAATGGAATGCTGGCCTTTATATCTAGAGGACTAGAATACAAGGGGGTAGAAGGAATGCTGCAGCTGTACAAAGCCCTGGTTAGACCACACCTGGAGCACTGTGAGCAGTTCTGGGCACCACACCTTCGGAAGGATATATTGGCCTTTGAGGGAGTGCAGCGTAGGTTTCCCAGAATGATACCTGGACTTCAAGGGTTAAATTACGAGGAGAGATTACACAAATTAGGGTTGTATTCCCTGGAGTTTAGAAGGTTAAGGGGTGATCTGATCGAAGTTTTCAAGATATTAAATGGGAGCTGATAGGGTAGAGAGAGAGAAACTATTTCCGCTGGTTGGGGAGTCTAGGACTAGGGGGCATAGTCTAAAAATTAGAGCCAGACCTTTCAGGAGTGAAATTAGGAAACACTTCTACACACAAAGGGTGGTAGAAGTTTGGAACTCTCTTCCACAAACTGCAATTGATGCTAGATCAATTGTTAATTTTAAATCCGAGATTGATAGATTTCTGTTAACCAGATGTATTAAGGGATATGGGGCAAAGGCGGGTATATGGAGTTAGGTCACACATCAGCCATGATCTCACTGAATGGTGGAACAGGCTCGAGGGGCTGAATGGCCTCCTCCTGTTCCTATGTGTACAAAGCAGGATGGATGTTAGAAATCAGATTTGTTCTTTAAGAAATGTGATAATGACCAGATAATCTGTTTTTTTAAATTATGGTATTGGTTGAGGGATAAATATTGACCAGGAGAACTCCCCTGTTCTTCTTCAAAATAGTGCTGTGGGATATTTTATGTCCACCTGACATTGGTTTAACGTCTCATCCGAAAGACGGCACCTCCAACAGTGCGGCACTCCCTCAGTACTGGCACTGGGAGTGTCAGCCTAGATTTTGTGCTCAAGTCTCTGGAGTGGGACTTGAACCCACAACCATCTGACCCCAAGGCGAGAGAGTGCGGCCCACTGAGCCACGGCCAACACCCAACTACTGGCGACAATGAAAAGGTGTGAGTTGACAGGGGCTTTCGTCCATTAAAGGATAACATAGAAACCCGGCTATTTCTGGATCAGCCTGGATCGGAGTTTCACCTCACTGTCTACAGGCTCTGGTCAATCGGGAGAAGGTTTGGGGCAGGATGAAATCATGGAAAATAATAACCAGTTAACAGGCCAGTTTGTTTTACAGAGGAGCTGACAGTCCACAGATACAGGACAGAGAAACCCTCCAAGTCACCCCCTCCGCCGCCTCCACGTCGCAGTTTCCCATCGTCCCACGGGCTGACCACAGGACGCACTGGGGAGGTCATAGTTACAAATAAAAAAGAAGCAACTCTCAAGGTAAGTGTCATCGCAACGCCCATCTGTCCAGCTTTAAAGGGACAACATCCTCACGATAAAAGGGGTTTGGCAAACCCTTTTCATGATGGCAGTGTCCCTTTTACAAACTAGGGGCGATAAATACAAGATAGTCACTAATAAATCCAAAGTCGCACAACACCAGGTTATAGTCCAACAGTTTTATTTGAAATTACGAGCTTTCGGAGCTCTGCTCCTTCTTCAGGTACAGTGAGGGAATACAAATCGATTACACAGTATATATAGACAGAGAACAATGTGTCTGCAGAGATACAATCTGTCAAAGACACAGCAGAATACAGCTAAGACAATGAGGTGGGGTCACAGGGGGTCCAACGTGTCAAATGCTGCAGTCTGCAGTTAAGCTTTTTACTTTTTTTTAAAAACTGGAAAACCAGACAACGACGTCGAGTCACGTCCTGTAGCGTGACATGAAACTGAGATCCCGGTTGAGGCCATCCTCATGGGTGCAGAACTTGGCTATCAGTTTCTGCTCGATGATTTTGCGTTGTCGTGTGTCTCGAAGGCCGCCTTGGAGAACGCTAACCCGCAGATCCGAGGCTGAATGTCCTTGACTGCTGAAATGTTCCCTGACTGGGAGGTAACGATCCTGCCTGGCGATTATTGCGCGGTGTCCGTTCATACGTTGTCTCAGTGTCTGCATGGTCTCGCCGATGTACCATGCCGTGGTGCATTCTTTCCTGCAACGTATGAGGTAGACAACATTGGCCGAATCACATGAGTATGTACCATGTACCTGGTGGGTAGTGTCCTCATGTGTGATGATGGTATCTGTGTTGATGATCTGGCATGTCTTGCAGAGGTTGCCGTGGCAGGGTTATGTGGTGTCGTGGTCGCTGTTCTCCTGACAGCTGGGTAATTTGCTGCGAACGATGGTACTTTTGAGGTTAGGCGGCTGCTTGAAGGCGAGTAGTGGAGACGTGGGGATGGCCTTAGCAAGGTGTTCGTCGTCATCGATGACATGTTGAAGGCTGCGAAGAACATGGCGTAGTTTCTCCGCTCCAGGGAAGTACTGGACGACATAGGGTACTCTGTTGGTTGTGTCCCGTGTTTGCCTTCTGAGGAGGTCTATGCGATTTTTCGCTGTGGCCCGTCGGAACTGTCAATCGACGAGTTGAGCGTCATATCCCGTTCTTACGAGGGCGTCTTTCAGCGTCCATAGGTGTCCATCGCGTTCCTCCTCGTCTGAGCAGATCCTGTGTATTCGCAGGGCTTGTCCGTAGGGGATGGCTTCTTTAACGTGGTTAGGGTGGAAGCTGCTAATAAATCCAATAGGGAAAAAAGGAGACATTTCTTTACTCAGACTGGATAGAATGTAGAACTCACTACCATAGGAAGTGGTTGAGGCAAATAGCTTTCAAAAGGGAAGTCGACGAGTACATGAGAGTAAAGGGAATAGAAAGATATGCTGAAAGGCTGAGATGGAGTGGGAGGAGACTCGTGTGGAGTATAAACACCAGCACGGACTGGTTGGGCCGAATGGCCTGTTTCTCTGCTGTATATTCATTGTAAACTCTGGATGGCAGCTATGAGCAGAGTCCCATTGCTGACCTGAGAGGGCAGTGCGGTGACTGTGGAGCCAGGGTGTTGTAGATGAACGGGTCTCGGTATCACTGGTACGTAACACCTCACCAATGAATGGGTTCTACAGGGAAATGTGCGGAGACAGACCATATTGTTTCATCAGTGTTGTCATGCTGAGTCCACCATCTAGTCTGATCTTCATTGGCGTAAAGTACTCTGAATAGTGTTGTTCACTAACCTTTTGTTGAGGTTTGTAAGCTCAATCAATGTCTTTATTGTGAGGAATGCTGGACCAGAGTGTTGGAATGTGTCTCTGCACTGAGATCCCTGTCTTTGCTCCTGTCTTTGCTCCTGTCTTCGTTCCTGTCTTCGTTCCTGTCTTCGTTCCTGTCTTCGCTCCTGTCTTCGCTCCTGTCTTCGCTCCTGTCTTTGCTCCTGTCTTTGCTCCTGTCTTCGCTCCTGTCTTTGCTCCTGTCTTCGCTCCTGTTTCGCTCCTGTCTTCGCTCCTGTCTTCGCTCCTGTCTTCGCTCCTGTCTTCGCTCCTGTTTCGCTCCTGTCTTCGCTCCTGTCTTCGCTCATGCCACTGTGGCTTGTTATCCAGTGAAGGCCATACCTTTGGCAATACAAAAAGAAAGGAAAAGTTACAGGTTCTATGAAACTGAGCTCTTTTGACTTTGTGTATGGGAGCTGGGAGATCCCCGCCTCCTAAAAGTGTTCCTGCCTTTCATTTTCTGAAGAGAGAGAGTGACAGAAGCCCAGTTCATCAACATCCTACAGCTGGGCACAACTAAAGGAGAAGCAGAGTGAAAATGGCACTGAGCTGTTTACTGATACCACTGACCTGTAGTAAGCTGCAATGATTCACCTCGAGTATGAGTAGAACTGAGGCTGTGCATCATCATGGTGCAAAAGCACAATCTGATGGTCACCCTTCAAATAAAAAAAGAATGAACTTGCATTTCTATAGCGTCTTTTCATGACCTCAGGACATCCCAAAGCACTTTACAGCCAATGAAGTACTTTTGAAGCGTAGTCACTATTGTAATGTGGCTCTGTGTCAATGTCTGTCTGATTACGCTCCTGTGAAGCGCCCTGGGACTTTTTACTAAGTTAAAGGTGCTATATAAATGCAAGTTGTTAAGAAGAAAAACATAATAACTAAGATGGAAGCTAAATTTGTTTGTGAATTTAGGGGTGTGGTGAAAGGAAATGATGTTGGTTAAGGACTCTCCTTCTTTCTGCCGTTGTCAGAAGGCTGACTCTGACGAGACCGATGGGCAGAGACCACACATCAAGCTGAGAAGGACCATGTCAGAGGCAAAGCCTCCGTCGACACCACCGCCAATCGTGGCATCGGCCGTTCGAGATGATGATGATGAAGAAGATAGGATCATGGCCGAATTGGAGGTTTGTGTTTCTGGACCAGTGCTGATATCACTCTGGGGCAGAGTAGGGGGGTGGCATTGTACTGCCCCAATTTATTTCCTCAACTGTGGTGCTGTAAAGTCCATTTTGTACTCTAAAACTGGTACGTTTACTCACTAAAGAGACAATTCTTGCTACAAGTTAACATCCAGGGTGGTGTATGGCTGACAAATGATGTCGATGTTCTGTCACTAACTGGCTTCAAAACAATGTTCCTCACTGAAGGCATCAACTTGGTGTTTCTCAGTAAGTAGTGATGAAGCGTCGTGCCTGAGCTGGGCGTGTTTCCAGCCGCACTGTGCTGGGCTGGGCTGAGATAGCTCTGCCCAGTGTGTCTGTCCCAACTTAGGGTAGTGGGTGGCACGCTGATGGAATTCCCAGTGAAGACTACAGCAGGGCAGAACAGGTGCGAACCCATTGAAAACAACTCCGATAAGTCGGAGGCACGGGCGGCGTTCCATTTTAATGTACGTTGTATTTGTAGCAGCCATTTTGGAAATGTCTCGGTTGGTGCAGAAGGATTTGTCCATTTACACATTCACTGGGCCGTGTTGATTCCACACAAGTCGAATGTGTGCTTGTGACCGACTGTGTTTAAAAGGGTCCCATTTTGCAGGTTGTCCATATTTTGACCCGGTGTGATTTTTATTGAAGGGCATTGGCCGTCTCGTCATAAGAAGAAGAAGAAAAAAAAGATGTACTTTACACAATTCTTTTTTTATGTCTTTCTTCCCGATTTCTGGTCCTATCAGGTTTTTCAAAGAAGCACTTTACCTACCCCAAGCTCAAAGGCAATAAGTGAACAGGGTCTGGCTGCTTTACCCACTACAGATACCAGGTCTTGCAGGGCTTCCCTACCAACCAGAGGATGGAAGGTAAAGCCTTGTGGCTTCAAAATTCTTCTGAGCACTACTCTAACTAGCCTGCTTCCACCTCCCTGACTAACCACTGCTGCTAGCACTCCCGCTCACTTATTTTACTCTTTTGCTACTTCACTGTGGGCCTTCACCAGGCCTTGGAGCTGACTGCACGCTCAGATTGTAAGGTTGGCACCGACACAGCAGCCAGCGAATGTCACCGGCACAGCGCACCATTCAGTCCCGTGTTAATCGAAACCCTTCCTGTTCGCCAATTCCCAGAGCATGTCACCAGCCAACGCCTAAAGTAGCTGAGAGATGGCTGCGAGTGTCTGAAGATTGGCACAGTGGCACTGAAGCGGCAGGGTGTGGTCAGATATACCTGCAAACTTCGCCATCCTCCCCAAACAACCAGCTGGATTACTGTGGGGGCCAGCGACAAACAAAGGTGTAGCGAGTTGTTCCCTCACCGGGAGTGAAATAACCCTCTGAGGTGAAATTCACTGCCCGAGCCACTCATTAATGTTCCTCCAAACGGTTGAACTCAGAGTGACCTAAGGTCCCTGCTGCCTCAGCCAAATGTTGGACTCCAAGCTCAATCTCCAGCCCTAGTCTGTGGAGAGAATTCAAGACCATTGGAGCATTGGAAGAGGAGTAGGCCATTCAGCCCCTCAAGCCGAGTGTAACGGGTGCATTTCCAACCTGTCTGTCATGCTGCAAGTGTCCAATTGGTGTCCATTCTGTTGTGTGGATGAGCCCTCGATAGCAACTGAGTTGATGCTGGACTCAAACTTGTTTCCTTAGGATCCTTAGCACCTTAATGTAATATCCTCTCTCTCCCCTTCCCCCCCTTTGACTGGCTATACAGGAATCCCGCCCCAACCGTGGTTTTGCCATACGCGGATTTCACGTATACACGGTTTCCGCTCTGCGACTATTTTCGCCAACCGCGGCCGTGAAATTCGCGTATCCGTGGTTTTTAATTTAGGAATGAGGTAAATAGCATGATTTTTATGCTTTTTATATTCTTTTTTTATTGTGTTTGACTGAATTTGCCAACCGCGGTTTTACTAACCACGGGGGTTTTCAGGGACGTCTCCCCCGTGGTTGGGGAGGGATTCCTGTACCTTCAATCACCAGTTCTGCTGGTTAGGAAGGAATGTTGGGCATGTGTCCAGTTTCAAGATGATGGATCAACTTTGGTGCCAATTAGTCTTGTACCAGAAAAGATTAACAAGCAAAAGTTCAGCAACAATACATTGCAAGTTCAGAACTTGACAAAAGACACATTTTTGGGCCATTTTTAAGTAATTTGTTTTTACCTCCTCTTCCCCCCGTCAATTTTTGCTTCTCCTCCTTGTTGACCCAGCACTGCTCCCGAAGCCAGTCGGGCAGGTGACCCTGGTGTCGAGGGTCAGTTAATGGTGCTGTGTAATTGACCACTAGACCAACATGAAACTGACCAGTTGACTTTCTTTCCATTTTCTCTTCCCTTCTTCCTACATTCCTGCCCTCCTAACGAACTAATGGAGAATGGGAACATACTGTGTAAAACTGGGAAGGGGCATGAGTCTGACCGCTTGATGGCACAGCATGTTGCCATGCCAATGTGCCACATGTTCCCATGTCAACGTGCCATGCCAACAGGTGCCAAATGGAATGCTTTTGAAATTGTTTCCCAGCTCCCTGCCAAGTCCTTCTGCTCTTCCTGACTGTACCTCTCCTGTCTTCCCACAATTACATCCAACAATCTTCACTGCCCCATTCCTTTATTCCCAAGGCCCTGGCACTAACGTGTTCCGCCTTTGTTCTCTGTGTGTTCTGTCCACACACTAACAGCTGTTACTAGCTTCTGGGTTACTGTAGACGTTCTTTGATTATAATTAAGGACATCTCCACTTCGGAGTCAGTGGGACCAAAGTTACCCAACGTGGTTCAATTTCTGTTTGTCTCGAGGAGTAACACAGCTTAAATAACGATATCTGTAACACCAGCCTTTTCACTACAGTTTGAGCGATGTAGTCTTTTCCCATTTCTCATGTGTGCCTCTCTGATAGACTCAATCGTACAATCCTGTAAATGGAGGTGGGGTACTGGACCATCTATGGGTGGTACCACAGAACGGTGAGATAGGGCACCTGCCCATGGCCCCGACTCCATTGAATTTTCTAGCACAACCATGGGGAAGGTGCCAAGTGGAGGCCAGGTTCTTTTCTAGAGGGGCTCAGGGGAGGAAATTGAAGGATGGTTGCCAATGACTTGGTCTCCTTGCAGCTGCTGATAAACTGTCCGAAATGCAGATCTGGGGGTGTCATTGTGTGTGGCCAGGGCAAACCTTTGGGGGGAAAAGGGCCATAACTTTTAAAATAGGTAGTGACACCACAAGTCCTGGATGGCCAGAATGGAGATGATTGGGCAATCACCCTGTCAGTCATGCCCGGAGACCAGGCACTGCTGTTAGTGACTGGGACTGATTTTACGCCCATCATTTGTATTGTGTGACTGTCCCCCACTCACTGCTGGAGAAATAATCCTGCTGTTATCGGGAAACTCTTCTGTAGTTTCATTCGTGAGTTTGGAGACTCTGTGAATTAAACGCTCGAGTTCCGCCCCCGCCACCAACTCAATGGCTGACGCAGTGGATTCAATATTCACTCCGTTTAAAATATCGAACTGCAGAGAATGTTTTTAAAATGTTAACTAAATAAGTTATTTTTTTGGAAATCAAAAGGGATTTGGTGTGTTTGTTAATGACTAATTCAATGGAAAACAAATTAGTGTTATTTCAATTTCATCTCCAGAAATAGGTGTAAGTAGGATTGCAATCTTCTCTCGCAGTTGCCTGTGTTGACCAGTTACTGCATCAATCTGTACCCCAACCGCACAATCTGAGCATTTACACACCAACAGATCTGTAGGGTGACCGGTGTCCCCTTGGTTTGAGTCAGGCTGCGTTAAACGTTTCCACAGAGGGATGTGGGCAGAATAGTGGCACCCTGTCGATTGCTGCCCCCTCGCAACAACAACTTGCATTTATATAGCGCCTTTAACCTAGTAAAACGTCCCAAGGCGCTTCACAGGAGCGTAATCAGACAAAATTTGACACCGAGCCACATAAAGAGACATTAGGATAGGTGACTAAAAGTTTGGTCAAAGAGGTAGGTTTTAAGGAACATCTTAAAGAAGGATAGAGAGCCGGAGAGGTTTGGGGAGGGAATTCCAGAGCTCAGGACCCAGGCAGCTGAAGGCACGGCCGCCAATGGTGGAACGATTAAAATCGGGGATGCTCAAGAGGCCAGAATTGGAGTAGCACAGAGATCGTGGAGGGTTATGTGGCTGGAGGAGATTACAGAGATAGCGAGGGGCGAGCGCCATGGAGGGATTTGAAAACAAGCATGAGAATTTCAAAATCATGGCATTGCTGGACTGGGAGCCAATGTAGGTCAGCGAGCACAGGGGGTGATGGGTAAAATGGTAAAACCTGGGAAAAAGGAAACAGCGAACATCTCCTCAACCTTGGGGGAAAAACAATACTTACAACCCTCTTGGGCAGAAACCAATGGAAACGTCTCCTCCTCAGCTCAGTCATAAAGTTCACTGTCTGATCCTTACAGAGGGTCCCAGATTAAATAACCAGTCCGCGCTAAACTGATGGGTCTCAGCCAGGATAGCGACGGGCTTACAATTGGCCTCAGCACCTCCAAACCAGGAGAGGGGCGAATCGTCCCTGGTCCCTGCTCCCGATCACTGTCCAGTGAACCCTCCTGGAGAGAGCGTGTGTGTGCGCAGGCACCGGGTGAGGGACGAGCTCAGAGTGACTGCGGTGCCCCCTCTCAGTCTGCTGACGTTCAGTGTTAAGGCAATCCAATAATCCTGTAAACGTGTCCCGTCAGAATTCAGAAGGCATCGCAGATGCTGAAGAGTCGGAAGCCTCGGAGTATATCCATCCCGGTAACCTGGCTCCGGTCTCGGTAAGTAACGAGGTAGCTTAGAAACGCTTGGAAAATTCTGACAGACGAATTGGCCTGAGTGCAGGGAGCCAGCGATCTTCATTTCCAGGTAATCACACTGGGAATGAAATGGCTGGTTTTTTAAGTATGGCTGAAACTGTAACAGTGACGAATTGGAACTCAGGCAGCTTTGGGCAAGGGCTACCTGGGAACATGAAAACCGGACAACAAAAGTTCAGTCTGTGATCACGGCATTATTTTCAACAAATGCTGTGCACTTGAACCAGTGGACCTGTTCCAGGCACAGATTGGTGGAGCTCTTTTGGGCACGGACTAAATTGGGGATGTGTTTCGGGCAAGGATTGGTGCATGTGTTCTGGACAGGGATTGGTGCATGTGTACTGGACAGGGATTGGTGCATGTGTTCTGGACAGGGATTGGTGCATGTGTACTGGACAGGGATTGGTGCATGTGTTCTGGACAGGGATTGGTGCGTGTGTTCTGGACAGGGATTGGTGCATGTGTACTGGACAGGGATTGGTGCATGTGTACTGGACAGGGATTGGTGCATGTGTTCTGGACAGGGATTGGTGCACGTGTTCTGGACAGGGATTGGTGCACGTGTTCTGGACAGGGATTGGTGCATGTGTTCTGGACAGGGATTGGTGCACGTGTTCTGGGCAGGGATTGGTGCATGTGTTCTGGACAGGGATTGGTGCACGTGTTCTGGACAGGGATTGGTGCATGTGTACTGGACAGGGATTGGTGCATGTGTTCTGGACAGGGATTGGTGCATGTGTTCTGGACAGGGATTGGTGCACGTGTTCTGGACAGGGATTGGTGCATGTGTACTGGACAGGGATTGGTGCACGTGTTCTGGACCGGGATTGGTGCACGTGTTCTGGACCGGGATTGGTGCACGTGTTCTGGACCGGGATTGGTGCACGTGTTCTGGACAGGGATTGGTGCACGTGTTCTGGACCGGGATTGGTGCACGTGTTCTGGACAGGGATTGGTGCACGTGTTCTGGACAGGGATTGGTGCACGTGTTCTGGACTGGGATTGGTGCACGTGTTCTGGACAGGGATTGGTGCACGTGTTCTGGACAGGGATTGGTGCACGTGTTCTGGACAGGGATTGGTGCACGTGTTCTGGACAGGGATTGGTGCACGTGTTCTGGACAGGGATTGGTGCACGTGTTCTGGACAGGGATTGGTGCATGTGTTCTGGACAGGGATTGGTGCACGTGTTCTGGACAGGGATTGGTGCATGTGTTTAGGGAATGGATTGGCAGACCTGTTTCAGGTATGAGCTGGTGTGCACATATTGGCATGCATTAAGTGCAACTATTTTGGGAGAGTGCACAGCATTTTTAAAAAAAGTAGCAATCGCCATTTCAGAATGCCGCCTCGTTCCCAAGGTCACTGGAATCAGAAGAAGCTCTGGGAATGAATGGGTCTCAATCACCTCACACACTGAATGAACCAGATTTAAAAATCACTGGAGTACGAGATGTCCCCCCCCCCATCAGAGTTTCTTCTGTCACATTGTGGTGAATATAGATTGTTTCAAATCAGTTTTTGATTCTAACCCTGTGGTTTACTTTTAAAATCAACTCAGATCATTGGAATGATACAGAACAATTTTTTTAAAGTTCCTTAATTTCCTCGTAATTCTGCTTCAGAAACTCAAAATCATTCCCTTAAACTTTTCAAGAATCCTTCACACTCTTCCAGTCAGATGATTCTGCAATAGGCCCTGCTATCTTTAGTCAATTTAATTTAGCCTGGTTTTTAATTGTCATTTTTGCTGATTGTCAATTACAATATCTATTTGCATCTGTAATGTAATAAAAGTGTTGAGTATAAAACGTGCACTTCCTGTAGGTGTCACACTTTCTCCGTCACGCTTTGGTGGCGACACCCCTATTCTAAAACAGCGCCTCCCCCAAACCACCAAGAGCAATGCCACAGGAGACCCTCTAGAGCTGTCCTTAGAAACTTCACAAAGTGGCGAATGCAAACTTTCATCACCATTGCAAATAAGTAATAAAGAAGCAAATGCAGCCATTTGGAATCTCTCGGGAAATTCTCCCGCAATAACAATAATAGTAAAACGTCCCAGGGCGCTTCACAGGAGCGAATATCAATCAAAATCTGACACCGAGCCACATAAGGAGAAATTAGGACAGGCGACAAAAAGCTTGATCGAAGAGGTAGGTTCTAAGGAGCGTCTTAAAGGAGGATAGAGAGGTAGAGAGGCAGAAAGGTTTAGGGAGGGAATTCCAGAGCTTAGGGCCCAGGCAACAGAAGGCACGGCCGCCAATGGTGGAACAATTAAAATCGGGGATGTGTAAGAGGCCAGAATTGGAGGAGCGCAGAGATCTCGAAATAGAGCAATGGAGCACAACAGAGTCAGAGGGGGGAATTTAATCCCCCCAGGGTGGGTGGGGAGGGGGGACGGTTAAAAATAAATAAACAGGAAACCCAACCCCAACCTGTCTGTCCACTTCCGATCTTAATGGAGGTGGGTCGTGGGGGTCGACCAATCTGCTCTCAGGAGCCGGGTCGGTCACTAAAATATGTTTAAGGAGGCTGCACGCCTCCCCAACACCTGCAGGCCGGGTTTCCCAGGCCTTGGGGAAACCCGGCAGGCTGAAGGGAGGCGAGAAGGGCCGAATCCACCGGGTAAGTGCCTTTAGAGCACTGCTTGTGGGCCAGGAGGAGCAGGAGTGCTTCCCCCCCCCGGCCCAACAGCTGACCTGTTTACCCCCTCTCCCCCCCCCACCCCCGCCACAATCGACCAACCCCCCCCCCCCCCCCCCCCCCCCCCCCCCCGGCAATGTTCTCCCCCCAGGACCTGCGGGAAACTCTAGTGTCCGGGATTCCTGTCCGCCAATCCTTCCCCGCCCCCCCCGCCCTCTTCCGGGGCCATAATATCTGCAGTTTTCACACCGACAAACGCCAAAGTGCTCACCTTCAGCCTGAGCAGCAGCGAACCTTTGAGTGAACTCAACCAGTGTTTACTCGACACCAATTAATCTTAAAGGGGCCACGCCTACACTCTAGCAGAAGAAGAATACGTTTTCAGCTGGTATAGTATTCCCGACCTTATGAACCACGCTTGCTCCGACTTACCATGGGCAGACCAGTTGGAAATTTGCTGTTTAAGGAAAAAAAACCTTCAAAGCCCCTCCTGTCTGTCATAACTTGGACCTCACACACCATCTAATGCAAATATCTCTCACCCTTGGGGGGTGGGGGTGGGGGGGGGGGGGGGATGGAAACATAAACAAAAGTAATTGTTAGGAATTCAGAAACAAACTCTCCAGTTACAGAAAATATTGGACCCACAATATCTACAGCTTCCAATACAGACGAGAACTTTCAATCTATAGAGAAATTTCGAATTGGATGTGTAGCGAAAACATTAAAATAAGTACATGGTACAGATAACACGATACACACATCAGCTCAAAAGTCTCACTAAGCCATTACGCACCGCGATACGTTATGTGCAAAAAAGAGCAAGATATAGCAACGATAAAACTAAACACGGAATGTGTCAGTAGAGGTGACAACGAAACTACCGGATTGTCGTAAAAACCCATCTGGTTCACTAATGTCCTTTAGGGACGGAAATCTGCCGTCCTTGCCCGGTCTGGCCGATATGTGACTCCAGACCTACAGCAATGGGCCGTATTTTCCGATCGGAGGCTTCCCATGTGCGGAGGCCTCCGATCTGGAAAAAATCTACGCACTTACCTGAGGCCTCCGAGGTCCAGACACTTCCGCTCCTGGGCCTCTCCAACTCCAAGTGCGCAGGGCCCACGTATCCCAGAAGCGCAGGTGGTCCGCAAGCGTCCCTGGGATCATGTGGGCCATGGGGAGCCAATCAAAGAAGGGAATCTCCCTTCATACACTTGACAGGAAGACCTGTCAAATATATGAATGGAGATCACCCCAAAAACACTTTAAATCATTAAATAATTTTTTTTTTAAATCACATTTTTAAAATTAGTTGAAATTACAATAAATTAAATATTTTAAACAAAAATTAAATTTTTTGAAAATATAATTAAAGTTTTTTACGGGGCTAAAAATAAACTTACCTTTTTTTAAAGTATTTTTAAATGATAAATGATGAAAAAACATTTTTATTTTACTTTTTTCAAATCTTATGCTGGTAAAAGCAGGCCTTATGCTTGCTTTTACCAGGCGTAAGATTTCTAAGGGTTTTCTGCGGGCGGAGGTTCTCCAGAAAGCGGAACTATCCGCCCGCAGAGGCCCTTCTCCAGGGCAGGTGTCCGATCTGTCAAGAGCATTCTTGACAGATTGGAAATGCCGGTTTTCAGCGCATGCGCTGTGCATGCCTGAAACCGGCATTTCTGATGTCCCTACGGGTGTGTACACAGCGCGTACCCGCCCGTAGGGATCGGAATATACGGCCCATTGTGGTTGACTCTTAACTGCCCTCTGAAATGACCTAGCAAGCCACTCAGTTGTACCAAACCGTTACAAAGAAGTACCTTCACCACACGGACTGCAGCGATTCAAGAAGGTGGCTCACCACCACCTTCTCGGGGGAAATTAGGAATGGGCAATAAATGCTGGTCTTGCCAGCGCTGCCCACATCCCATGAACGAATAAAAAAAAAAATCTCTTTGTACAATGGCAGCTCGTTTATCTGTCTCCCCGATTATCTATTGGAATTGTCACAGGGCAAAGACTTTTCCAAAACATTGTCTCGCTGCACCGCACTCTGATACTAATTAAGCTCGCAGCCCAAGAAATATTGGATTCTGTTTATGCTTTTTGTGTTGTATGTGTCTTCATTCCTTAAAGTATTGCTGTACCAGACATGTCTGACTAATATTTGGGGGTTTCTGGTTATCTGCAAACTTCCGTTAACCATCACTGAGATTCCCCTCCATTATGGTTGATAATGGAAGTGGCACTGGATATCACCCCAACTGTGAATCAGAATTTGGAGTGCGGAAGCTCGGGGTAATTACTGGTAACTAATTATTCACTGTTCATTTATTTCCTTGTGTGTTATTCACATCTGCTTCTGTAGGAAATAGAAGTCCCAAGTTCCTCAGGCCCATTCCAGCTCCCTCAGATTGTGTTGACGGAGTGCACATCTGGTTCCTCTACTCCAGCTGTTTATCAAGTGATGGGGCCTGAGCTTGCTGGAGAAACAGCATGGACCAGCGCGCATGTGGAGGCATGTGACAGGACAGCGGAGAATGGAGAAATAGCCAGAAGGAGATTGGACTCTTTATCTGCCTGGAGTCAACAGGGAATGTCCGGTTCTGAAAGCTGGGTGCAGTATGTGCCCTCTGCTATAGTGTTAGAGGAATTCTTGTTGATTGAAGCTGCCCTGGCACAAGCTGTCCAAAACAGGCCAGAGTCCCCTTCCCCAGGCCAGGGAAGCTTGGAAGCCAAAGCAGTCCAAGAGGAGCATCCGGAAATCTCTTCAACATCCGCATCCTCCCCTTCAGAGCTTTCTGCCGATCACACTGAGGAAGCATCAAGCCTTGGCGATGCTGAAGAAAACGTGGCTTTTATGATAACGGAGAACCAGATCCAAGCTTTGTCCAGAAGGGAAGTTCAGGAAATCGTGAACCAGAAAGGTGAGGAAGTCCAGACCTGGAATGTTTCTTCAGCGAAGGAAGATAAGTCAGGAGATCTCCTGACTCTGTCTCCATCGCAAGCTCCAGCTGAGGAGCAAGGATCGATCGTCTCCTTGGACAAGAAGCCAGTTGTTGTCATATTTGAAGAACCCATGGACATCAAAACGGCGTACAAGAGGTTGTCGACTGTATTTGAAGAGTATGACGAAGAATTTCAAGCAATGCTGGGAAAGAAAGACTCCGGCCAGCAAGCACGAGCTTCGTCGATCCCATGTGAGCAGCAGGCAGAACCCTTGACTTTATCCACTATTTCTGAAGTCGTTGATCTGCCTTCCAACTCTGCACCAGACGACTGCACATCCGCGAGTAAGTCAGAAGGAGATCTGGAATATGACGATGGCGCAGCTTCAGATGAGAAACCGTTGCATTCCGGTCCAAATTCTGCATCTCCCGAGGCAGCAGAGTTGAAAAATGGAAACTCGAAGAATGTCAGGATTCGGTTGCCCAAGCACCGGTTGAACGCGTTGACGAAAGCCATCGAATCGGGAACGAAAACCGGCAGGAAAACCTTGCAAGTGGTTGTCTACGAAGAGGAGGAAAAAATAGACCGAGTAACAGGTCAAAAGCAAACGGAAGTGAAGAAGTACGAGATCAACCAGATCGAGCAGAGCAAGAGCAGGGCCTCCAGTGCGACATCGCGAACACCAAGCACGGCCACGGCATTTGCGAGAACGGAAGAAATCAAAAACAGCACTTACAAGACGATGGATAGCCTGGAGGAGACCATCAGGGAGCTGGAATCCACCATCACGCAAATCAGCCAACATCCGTGCGCTGATTTTTTATTTTCCAAAGAATTTCTAGATGTCCCGAACATCCGCGAGACAAGGGAAGAGCTTGTGGACGAGCCCAACATTTACGCTGCTTATAACCAACCTGTTGTGACAGACAAGGAGGCGGATACTGATGTGTCACACCTGCTGGACCAATCATCTCCCGCGCCCTCCACCTCGGAAAAGAGTATGTCTCCAACTTCTAAAGCCAAGCCGCCCCTCCTCCCAAAGCCCCAACTGCCGCCCGCAGCTGCAAAGGTTCCATTTTCATTTCTCTACCTTCCAACGCTTTGACCCCTGCCCTCTTCGGTCCCGACCTGTGACCCCATCTTCTCCTGTAGTCTCATTGGCTGCTCGCCCCACGCCACCATTCACTTAGCGCTCAATCGCCTCTTAGACGTACCGCTCTATTTCTCAAACTCTCCGGCTCTTTTTAGTAAAGCTCGAATGATTTACTACTTTTCTTTTTTCCAATTTAGATCTATTTTTTTTTATTTTTTTTAAATTTTTGTTTCCTTCTGAATCTTGTTACATGTCTGTGTAGAGATGATCAATAAACTGGCTCCTCTCATAATCTTCGACCTGTCTGAATCAGTCTGTATCTGTTCGCTTCTTCTGATGGATTTGCCTTTTTGCTCCTTTTATAGCTGATCGAATTTCTCTTCTTGGGAAGCTGTTAATCCTTTCAGAATTGCAATTTTCAGATTTCTTCATTGATTGGAGGGTGCTTTTTAAAAAAATCTTGTCTAGTGGTTTATTCTTGCTGTGTGATTTAAAGGGGCACTGCCTTCACGGGGGGAGGGGTGGAATTGCCAAACCCCATTTTGTTTGAGGAAGAAGAACCCATGTCATGTGTGTCATGTCAAGTGAGCCAATGTCATTTGCATCATGTCAAGTGACACGTCATTGCAAATTTGGATCACCTTCCGTATTTTAAACATGCGGAGAAAGCTCGTCTTCATGAAGGCAATGCCCCTTTAACGCCGAAAGCAAACGGCGGCGGAGTAAGTCACGTCCCTGGCAGGTTTGGCGATGCAGCAACCTGAACCCGAGGCGTAGCCGTGACCGGAGGCACTCGCAGCACCCGGGCCGTGACAGACGCTCTCTGCTGTATGTTTTCAGTCTTTATCCGCGGAGGGAACTGTTCCTTGTCCCACTGATGTCACCTCAGTGCAAAAACTAATCTCTCTGCACCCAGATCCCGCACCCTCTGACCGTAGGAACATGTGTCTTGGTGTAAAACTTGTTTCTGATATTCTGAACCCTTTGCTGGTCTTTGAAGGTTTAATAACAGACAAACCCTACTCTGCAATACGTCTTCTCACAGGCTGGTGTAGGCTTTTACTGCAGGGATGATCGCTGGTTAGGTTAATCAGTTAACTAGCATGTTTGGATAGCAGTTTGTTAGTAACTAGATAATCCTGTGCTTAATCCCTGGGTTGTGCAATATATTAGTGCTCATTATTGAGTCAGAAACAAGACTTCGCTGATTCCTCCACCCTGGTTCTGGGTCTGTTAATCTCCGGGTTCTGCAGCTGGAGATTTCCAGCATTTGCAAGTTTTCTAGGAATGTTAGAAGCCGAGTTTAAATCAGAGCCAGTAACATTTTACTTTAGTCTGTGTGGGCTGAAGGGATTTAAATTATTCCCTTTAGTTTTACTCTTCCAACATCAGGGACTTTCTGATGCTCAGTAATTAAGACCTCATCACTCTTCACACAGTTTTCTGTTATTTTTTTTCTCCATTCTCCCTCTCGCAGATATACAGTTGCAGACCTTTGGACCATTTCATAGTCTAGCCCAGTCCGATTCTTTCCCAATGTCCGGAAATGTGCACTTTCTAACAGGAGTCCCACAGTGTCAGGATCAGGCATCTTGTCTCATCCCCTTCCCCAGCCCAAGGTCATTAATGGGAATTGTACGACCCTTAAAGTGTCAGTTCAGCTCACACCTTGTGTTGATGGTTCTCCTGGGCTCGAGTCCCACTATCAGAATGGAGCCCATATTCTAAACTGACAGCCCAATACAGAAAGAAAGACTTGCGTTTATACAGCGCCTTTCACAACCTCAGGACGTCCCAAAGCGCTTTACAGCCAATGAAGTACTTTTTTGAAGTGTAGTCACTGTTGTAATGTAGGAAACGCAGCAGCCAATTTGCACACAGCAAGCTCCCACAAACAGCAATGTGATAATGACCAGACAATCTGTTTTAGTGATGCTGATTGAGGGATAAATATTGGCCAGGGAACCGGGGAGAACCCCCTCTGCTCTTCTTCGAAATAGTGGCCATGGGATCTTTTACGTCCACCTGAGAGAGCTGACGGGGCCTCGGTTTAAGGTCTCATCCGAAAGACGGCACCTCCGACAGTGCAGCACTCCCTCAGTACTGCACTGGGAGTGTCAGCCTAGATTTTTGTGCTCAAGTCTCTGGAGTGGGACTTGAACCCACAACCTTCTGACTCTGAGGCGAGGGCTGCTGCCCACTGGGCCACGGCTGACACTGAATTGGCTGAACCTTGCATTCAGAGATGTTCCTTTGGATGGGATTAAATTTAAGGCCCTGTTTGTGTGTGGGTTCGGCTGGATGTTAATAATCCCAGTGCACTATTTCGGAGAAGGGCAGGGGAGTTCTCCCCGGCGCCCTGGACCCAACATTCTCCCCTCAACCAATGTCACTGATAACAGCTTGGCCGGTTAATCCCCTCATTGGCGCCTGTGGGATCTTGCTGTGCGCCAATTGGCTGCTGGGCTTGTCTAACAGTGACTGCACTTCAAGGTAATTTGTGGTGTGAAGCACTGTGAGGTCTTTCCATGCGCTAAGTTTTTAATGTAAATTCAGCCACTGCTGCCAGGTGGAGATCATCGAACTCGGTGCAGATAAAGCGGGGACCCTCCCTGCTCTGTGTGCCTCAGTACCACCACAGGCAGGGCATTCACCCACTGCGCCATCCCAGGTACACACCCTTTTCATGATTTTAATATTGAAATTGCCAAAATTGGGAAGTAACTTGTCTTTAGATCATCGCTTCGCCGTTGTTCGAAATACGAATTTTTCACAGCTCTTAATAAAAAAAAAACTGCAAATGTTGGAAACGCACAGCATGCCCGTCAGCATCTGAAAGAGGAAAGACAGCTTACTGCTTCCGCTGCAGAGATTTGGCCAGGATTTAGACTGACTGGGCCGGTGGGGGGGGGGGTCGTGGATTGTTGCTTGTCCCAGACCCATGCCCCCTGCTGGCTTTACAAGGTGGGACTGGGCATGGTCAGAGTCACAGACCCCCACCCACTGCCCCCGCCCCATCCCGCTCTGCTCTGGGTTGCCTTTCTCTATTTACCCCTGACTTTGAGGGATAGTTGGGGGAGGGGGTCTCAGGGGAAGGAGGTCTCGGGGGAGGAGGAGGAGGGGGTCTCGGGGGGAGGGTGTCTCAGGGACAGGGGGCTCCGGGAGAAGGGGTCTTGGGGCGGGGGGGGAAGGGGCTCCGGGAGAGGGGGTCTCGGGGGGAGGAGGGGGTCTCGGTGGGAGGGGGCTCTGGGAGAGGGGGGAGGAGGGGGTCTCGGAGGGAGGGGGCTCTGGGAGAGGGGGTCTCGGGGGGAGGAGGGGGTCTCGGTGGGGGGGTGGGCGGTTTCGGGGGAGGGGATGGAGGAGCTCCTGTGTTGTCTCGGTCACTCAGGTGAAGCCGTGCTGATTGTTTTTTTCCCGTTCTCTCTCTGTTCCCAGATCGGGAGCGTCCCCTCGCCCCAGAGCAGGATGGCAATTCCAGCCGCGCCAAAACTCAAGCAACAGCACAGCAGCGAGAAACTGAAGCATAACAAACAGCGTGAAGAGTATCTGAAACTGCAGAGTCAGCAGGGCAGCCAGCAGGTAGTTTACTTCTAGATAACAAGTGAGCATTTCAACTAAAGATGTTTAACACTGAGTCCCAGCCCCTGCTCGACTCCTCCACCAGCCCCAGCCCGTGTTCTGCGCTCTCCTCCCTGTCGCTCTCTCGCTCTCCTCCCTGTCGCTCTCTCGCTCTCGCTCGCTCGCTGCACAGGCAGAGTCCGACTTCACTACTGTCACATAATTCATCCATTGAGCAGAGGTTACTGCGGCCCTCCTCCGTGATAAGACGGTGCTTTGCTTTTAACGCAGAGCCATTGGAGGCTGGAGAAAGACTGAGGCGGGCGAGGGGGTGAAATTGGTCACTGCCAGTGGCGCAAATTCAGCTCCTGGCGAATCGGGGCGGGGGTGGGGACAATCAGGCGGGGGGGGGGGGGGGGTCCAATCAGATCGCAGATTCACTATGAGCCCATTTTTGTGTTATTGGCATAAACCAATTTCACCCCCAGACAGACCTATCTAGACAGGTGCCAAATACACAACTCTAAATACCAGAACATGCATGTGTGTATACACAGATATCCACACACACATGCACACAGGCGCACATGCACAGACATGCAAACACACAGACACGCACACACACAGATGCAGACAGCCCCAGATTGATACTGAGACACGTGTCCAGATAATACCAGGGTACTTGGTGGAGATGCACACACAGCTACGTGAGCGCTCTTGTATTCTCTCAGCAGGCTGGAGCTCGCAGTAACCACTGCCCCGCTCTGTAACACAACCTTATTAACCGTCGTATCTCAGAACCTGGTCTGCAGTTGTAGAAAAATCTTCCTTTAGTGTCAGTGCCTGAGAGCAGCAACAAGGCACAGGATTGAAAGATAAAAGTGGTGCAAACACGCGAGTTAGAGCAGAACGGCAGCCAAGATAGGCGGGACATTCTAGGAATAAAAAGGGCCGTGTCTTTTTATGGAGGAGGCGAGGACTTTCAGTGAACAGTCAACTTAAAGGAAAGCCACGTTGATTTTCTTTGCTGTTTCTAGGGCAGTCGTGAATTCTCACTCCACTTTCAGTGAGTGTCCTCTTCCAGTAGAACTGAGGATTACTCTCCACCTCCCTGTCCACACCAGTGCAAAATGACAATAAATTGTCACATTAATGATAAAATGGCAATTTGGCAAATTGATAATTAATTGGTAAAAGAACTAGAGGGGAAAATGAGGAGAATTTTTTTTTTACGCAGCGAGTTGTGATCTGGAACGCGCTGCCTGAAAGGGCGGTGGAAGCAGATTCAATAGTAACTTTCAAAAGGGAATTGGATAAATACTGGAAGACGAGAAAATAACAGGGCCGTGGGGAAAGGGCAGGGGGGAGTGGGACTAATTGGAGAGCTCTTTCAAAGAGCCGGCACAGGCACGATGGGCCGAATGGCCTCCTTCTGTGCTGTGTGATTCTGTGATTGTATAAAATTAATCCTCCTGTTGTAATAGATCGGTCCTGCCACGAGATGGCAGCACAGCACTTGACAGCCATCTTGTGGCAAGAATGGAGAGTTTGCAAGTGGTCGATGAGACTTCCCTTCAGATGTCGATACATCTTTAACAGAAATGGTTTTGCTCCCCAGTGCTGAACACCCCATTCTCTTTAACACTGAGATTTAATTTGCACCAAAGCAAGATCTGGGGGAGAAATGTTTGTGTTAAATTAACACTGAATAAACACACACTAATATGAATCTGTCACTCACCCCTGAGTAACATTTCTTTGTCCCCCACCCTCCCATTCTCTCCCGCACCCTCCCATTCTCTCCCCCCCTCCCATTCTCTCCCGCACCCTCCCATTCTCTCCCGCACCCTCCCATTCTCTCCCGCACCCTCCCATTCTCTCCCCCACCCTCCCATTCTCTCCCCCCCACCCTCCCCCCTCCCATTCTCCCCCCCACCCTCCCATTCTCTCCCGCCACCCTCCCATTCTCTCCCGCACCCTCCCATTCTCTCCCGCACCCTCCCATTCTGTCCCCCACCCTCCCATTCTCTCCCCCCCCATTCTCCCCCCCACCCTCCCGTTCTCTCCCCCCCCTCCCATTCTCTCCCCCCCACCCTCCCATTCTCTCCCCCCCCCACCCTCCCATTCTCTCCCCCCCCACCCTCCCATTCTCTCCCCCTCCCATTCTCTCCCCCCCCTCCCATTCTCTCCCCCCCCTCCCATTCTCTCCCCCACCCTCGAAAAGCCATTGACTTTTGCAGGGAGTACAGTTCCCTGGGCCGACAGTACCTCGCCCGATTGCCCATCATTCACGTGTGAACTGAGAGCACGAGTGTCAACGGGCTATTTGGCTGTGGGGGCATCACAGCTGAGCCCAATCTTTATCTGATCTCCACACGCATGCAACTTTTCCAGGAAGGGCGGGGGGTCACTGGGCAGCAATCGGGAACGGGAACTCTGGTCGATTATCGCCAATCCACCCACACCCTACCCTTCACCCCGGCCTGAGGAACGCCGGCCAATTATAGCACCCTTACTGCTGCCAAACTGCGATACGCTAACTCAGCATTGGACCACTGATCAAAACTGAGGCCTTTTTTTTATTCATTCATGGGATGTGGGCGTCGCTGGCAAGGCCAGCATTTATTACCCATCCCTAGTTGCCCTTGAGAATGTAATGGTGAGCCGCCGCCTTGAACCGCTGCAGTCTGTGTGGTGAAGGTGCTCCCACAGTGCTGTTAGGGCGGGAGTTCCAGGATTTTGACCCAGCGACGATGAAGGAACGGCGATATACTTCCAAGGCAGGATAGTGTGTGACTTGGAGGGGAACTTGGAGGTGGTGGTGTTCCCATGCGCCTGCTGCCCTTGTCTTCTAGGTGGAAGAGGTCGCGGGTTTGGGAGGTGCTGTCGAAGAAGCCTTGGCGAGTTGCTGCAGTGCATCTTGTAGATGGTACACACTGCAGCCACGGTACGCCGGTGGTGGAGGGAGTGAATGTTTAAGGTGGTGGATGGGGTGCCAATCAAGCAGGCTGCTTTGTCCTGGATGGTGTCGAGCTTCTTGAGTGTTGTTGGAGCTGCACTCATCCAGGCAAGTGGAGAGTATTCCATCACACTCCTGACTTGTGCCTTGTAGATGGTGGAAAGGCTTTCAGTAGTTAGGAGGTGAGACACTCGACGCAGAATACCTAGCCTCTGACCTGCTCTTGTTGCCACAGTATTTATGTGGCTGGTCCAGTTAAGTTTCTGGTCAATGGTGACCCCCAGGATATTGATGGTGGGGTATTTGTTGATGGTAATGCTGTTGAATGTCATGGGGAGATGGCTAGACTCTCTCTTGTTGGAGATAGTCATTGCCTGACACTTGTGTGGCGCGAATGTTACCTGCCACTTATCAGCCCAAGCCTGAATGTTGTCCAGGTCTTGCTGCATGCGGGCACGGACTGCTTCATTATCTGAGGAGTTGTGAATGGAACTGAACACAGTGCAATCATCAGCAAAGATCCCCACTCTGACCTTATGATGGAGGGAAGGTCATTGATAAAGCAGCTGAAGTTGGTTGGGCCTAGGACACTGCCCTGAGGAACTCCTGCAGCGATGTCCTGGGGCATCATCAACCACCACAACCATCTTCCTTTGTGCTAGGTATGATACCAGCCAGTGGAGAGTTTTCCCCTTGATTCCCATTGATTTCAATTTTACTCGGGCTCCTTGATGCCACACTCGGTCAAATGCTGCCTTGATGTCAAGGGCAGTCACTCTCACCTCACCTCTGGAATTCAGCTCCTTTTTCCATGTTTGGATCAAGGCTAAAATGAGGTCTGGTGCCGAGTGGTCCTGGTGGAACCCAAACTGAGCTTTGGTGAGCAGGTTATTGGTGAGTAAGTGCTGCTTGATAGCACTGTCGATGACACCTTCCATCACTTTGCTGATGATTGAGAGTTGACTGATGGGGCGGTAATTGGCCGGATTGGATTTGTCCTGCTTTTTTGTGGACAGGACATACCTGGGCAGTTTTTCACATTGTCGGATAGATGCCAGTGTTGTAGCTGTACTGGAACAGCTTGGCTAGAGGCACGGCTAGTTCTGGAGCACAAGTCTTCAGCACGATAGCCGGGATGTTGTCGGGGCCCATAGCCTTTGCTGTATCCAGTGCGCTCAGCCGTTTCTTGATATCACATGGAGTGAATCGAATTGGCTGAAGACTGGCTTTTGTGATGGTGGGGACCTCAGGAGGAGGCCGATATGGATCATCCACTCGGCACTTCTGGCTGAAGATGGTTGCAAACGCTTCAGCCTTGTCTTTTGCACTCACATGCTGGGCTCCACCATCATTGAGAATGGGGATATTCATGGAGCCTCCTCCTCCCGTTAGTTGTTTAATTGTCCACCACCATTCACGACTGGATGTGGCAGGACTGCAGAGCTTTGATCTGATCCGTTGGTTGTGGGATCGCTTCGCTCTGTCTATAGCATGCTGCTTGCGCTGTTTAGCATGCATGTAATCCTGTGTTGCAGCTTCCCCAGGTTGGCACCTCATTTTTAGTACGCCTGGTGCTGCTCCTGGCATGCTCTTCTACACTCCTCATTGAACCAGGGTTGGTCCCCTGGCTTGATGGTAATGGTAGAGTGAGGGATATGCCGGTCTATGAGGTTACAGATTGTGGTGGAATACAATTCTGCTGCTGGCCCACAGCGCCTCATGGATGCCCAGTTTTGAGCTGCTAGATCTGTTCTGAATCTATCCCATTTAGCATGGTGGTAGTGCCACACAACACGATAGAGGGTGTCCTCAGTATGAAGACGGGACTTCTTCTCCACAAGGACAATGCGGTGGTCACTCCTACCAATAGTTTCAAGGACAGATGCATCTGCGACAGGTAGATTGGTGAGGACGAGGTCAAATAGGTTTTTCCCTCGTGTTGGTTCTCTCACCACCTGCCGCAGGCCCAGACTGGCAGCTATGTCCTTCAGGACTCGGCCAGATCAGTCAGTAGTGATGCTACAGAGCCACTCTTGGTGATGGACATTGAAGTCCCCCACCCAGAGTACATTCTGTGTCCTTGGTACCCTCAGTGCTTCTTCCAAGTGGTGTTCAACATGGAGGAGTACTGATTCATCAGCTGAGGGAGGGCGGTAGGTGGTAATCAGCAGGAGGTTTCCTTGCCCATGCTTGACCTGAAGCCGTGAGACTTCATGGGGTCCGGAGTCCATGTTGAGGACTCTCAGGGCCACTCCTTTCCGACTGTATACCACTGTGCCGCCACTCCTGGTGGGTCTGTCCTGCTGGTGGGACAGGACATACCCAGGGATGGTGATGGAGGAGTTTGGGACATTGGCTGAAAGGTATGATTCTGTGAGTATGACTGTCAGGCTGTTGCTTGACTAGTCTGTGGGACAGCTCTCCCAATTTTGGCACAGGTCCCCAGATATTGGTGAGGAGGACTTTGCAGGGTCGACTGGGCTGGGCGTGCCGTTGCCGTGTCCAAATCTGGTGCCTAGGTTGATGCCGGGTAGTCCGTCCGGTTTTATTCTTATTCTTTTTCGTAGCGGTTTGTTACAACTGAGTGGCTTGCTGGGCCATTTCAGAGGAGCAGTTAAGAGTCAACCACATTGCTGAGGGTCTGGAGTCACATATAGGCCAGACCGGGTAAGGACGGCAGATTTCCTTTCCTAAAGAACATTAGTGAACCAGATGGGTTTTTACAACAATCTGATAGTTTCATGGTCACCATTACTGATACTAGCTTTTTATTCTAGATTTATTTAATTAACTGAATTTAAATTCCCCAGCTGCCGTGGTGGGAATTGAACTCACGTCTGGTCTGTCTCGGCCAGTATCGCATTGATGCAGCATTTACTGGTTGAGGTAGTTGGGATTCGGGGCTGAGCCAATCCTTCTGAGTCCAGTGTTAATGAGCAGTTAGTGTGCAGGAAGCTGTGTGGCGTTAGATTATTGATTTTGGGATATTTGATTTAGCCGTTAAAGTAGGACAGCACTGACCGGGGGTGGGGTAGTGGCACAATCAAACCTTAGAAAAGACTCGCATTTCTACAGCGCCTTTCACAGCCTCAGGATGTCCCAAAGCGTTTTCCAGACAATGAAGTACTTTTGAAGTGTAGTCACTGTTGGAATGTGGGAAACGTGGCACAGCAAGATCCCACAAACAGCAATGAGATAATGACCAGACAATCTGTGAAGGAAAATAGGGAACGTGAGGGTAAAAGCATTGGGCACAGTGGAAGGTTCTCTCTGGTAGAGGAAGGTTTCCGCAGTAACCGAGAAACAAAAAAGGCGGAAATATTTTATTGGGCCTGTGCTGGTCCCGAGACACTGGGCTGAGTGAAGTGCATTAACATTGGCAAAGTGGGGGAATGTCACGTGATCGAATGTCACATGATGGACCCTCCAGGAATCAGTCCAACCAGAACTGGCAACTCAGTGACCAATCTCTGTCCCTCCCTCAGAATCCCACCCAGCACATCCAGATGTTTCCTGTCCCTCTTTGACCAGCTCCTCTTCTGTTCCATCCAGTTGTGGCTCTGCTGCCTGTTCAGCTGTTGTCTTCAGTCACTTATTTATGCTGTGATATTGATGTGGGCACTAATATAATCAGTGTTCCAACTTATGAAGATTCTAACGTAATTTCTTGTTTTTTTCCCCCCCCTCCTTTCCTCGCTGCTTCTGCTTCGCTTCGCTCCCTGTCTGCTCCACGTCACGGGCTCTCTGTGCCTGGCTCAGTAAGCCTAGTGCTCGTCCCTTCAGCCTTCTCGTTCTGTAATTCTGGGACTTTACTTCTGCAAGGGCCAAAGGCTTGGCAGGCTTTTGCCTCTCTGACCAGACTGTTTGCCTCCTGAAATCGGCGTCGAGGCCGGTGGAGGTCCTCAGACTGCCGATGGGGCTTAAAAACAAGAAGTTTCTTCTTCTGTTGATACCGCTGCTAGGACCTTGTCCTGCCTCCAGAGCCTGGTACAGGTCCCATTCCTGCTTCAGCTGGGTTTTCCCCCAAACTGTGTGGAGAACCTGTCCCTTACCCAGAACTTGCTCCTGCCCAGCCTCCCTGCTCCTTGCTTGCTTCCATACCTGTCGCCAGTACAGCGCGCAAGAACCTTTCCAACCCCCATCCCCTCTCCCTTCCAACCCAAGATGTCTTGCTTCGCACCTCCTGCTGCTGCTGCCGCCCTTTGTGCTCAGTCGCTGCGGCTCGGAAGAGTCTGGGAAGAGCTTCCATTTCACCGGCTTCAAGCAACGTGACCTTCTCTGCAGTCACCGCCCCCCACCCCCCGCCCCTCTCCACCCTCTCCACCTCCCCCCAAACCAGCGAGAAGAGGATTAGATTCCCGGAGAATGTGCCCCGTGCGGCTGCAGCTGATCCGTCTCCTGCTTTGATTCCAGATGCCAACTGCTGTCAGAGCTGTAATGTGTGAGCTCGTGCATTAATAGTGAAAACAGCACAAGCCATTTATAGATATCTCACAGTAGAATAGATGTGAAAATTATGAAATATTTTGTAAAAAAAAAGAAACCAAAAAAATATAATTCTCATCACTCGACCATGTTCCTCTCTTTCTGAGTTTAGTCTCTAAATCTCCTTTTACACTTTACCAGGTATTTCATGTCCTTGATCTTTTGCACACCAGGGTTTGCCCCGTGTGATAAAGGGGTACAAAGTGCGAGCCCACGGGCCTGGCTCTCTGCCTTTGCTTTACTTCATCTTAAGCGGGTGGCAAATTGGCAGCTTGAACTCTCCATCGGTCCCCAGGATGTCAGGCTAGTTCCATTCGGTGGTGAAGGAGGGGGCAGCCCTCCGCCTTCAGCTGCGCCCCCTCCAAGTGTCAAAGCACCTTGGGTTTTACCGTTCAGGGTCTCAGTTGAGTTGAGTTGAGGCACCAGCTCTGAGCTACAAGAAGCCTGCTTCTGCTGCAGCCCTCAGTTTGCATTTTAAAGGTGGCTCCTGATCACTTTTTGCCTATACTATGATAAAAAAAATTATTTTCTAAATTAAAGATGAGCACAATAACAAAATATAGTGACAGCTCGACTCTGATCGACACTCAGACCTGTGTAGAGTGTAAAAGTGGGACTCCTTTATTTTCACCTGTCTCATTTTCTCTCTTCCTGTCGTTTTTCTCTCTTTTGTCATTTTTTTCCCCTCTCTCTATCCGTGTCATTTTTCTCTCTCTCTTTCGCTCGTTCACAAACTCTTGCTGTCTTTTACCCATTCTCTCTCGCTCTGTCTCTCATTCGCTTCCTTTCTCGTGTTTCGCACGCACCCTCTGCTCACAGTATTTGGGTGGTGTCACACAGTCCAGCTCTGAACCGCAGTTATTATCTGACGCTGATTTAATGCCAACTCACAGCGAGGTCCAGTCCTGCTCAGTGCTTGCACTTACACAGTGGGTGAAAACACTGTATAACTTAAAATAAGTAAAATTTAAAAATAAAATCCACAAGAAGGAACAATATTTACGAAAGCACAGGATTTGAAAAATGTAGAGAATATTAAGAATGATTTATTTGTTAAATCGATATCTAGAACTGCAGAATATATAACACTGGCAGAGTCAATGTATCCACTTATTCTTTTTGTATATTGTCTTAAATAGTTTTTGTACAAAGAATAGTATTCACAAAGCAATTACTTGGAATTACAGCAATGTTCTTTACATTTTAAGTGAAGTCTTTTGACACTTTGTATTAAGTTTGTGTGAATTGTATCCGACTCCTTTTGTGTAGCGCTGTATTCATGTTGGGACATGAAGGGTTTGGGTCTGAAGTCCCCCCCCACTGTTTGAGTTCCTTCACTTCACCCACAGCCGGACTTCCTCAGTACAAACCCACAGGGACCAGCTTTCTCTGGGTGCCTGGAGGCTGAGCTCTGCTTGCTCCTGGGGGCACCCTCACCGATTCCATTCAAATTCTCTCCCGCTGGGAGACGAGAAAGATTTTTCTGTTTTAAAAAAAAATTAAAAATTGTTTGCTGAGTCTGGCACCAACGAATGGGGCGGGGGTTGTTTTTCGAGTTTTGGTATTTGCTTTCTTGATGAAAACCTTCAGTCTGCACTTCATGAGATGCAGAATTAATTGAAGGCAGGGGACCACTTGTTTTAAAAAAAACTGTTGACTGGTTTATAATTTGAGAATCAGTCACCCCACCCACTGTCCCTGTGACTGGGAAGAATGAAGTCCTGCTGACGAGGTGGGGGGAGGGGGGGGGGGGGTGCGGTGTGGAGAAGCATTTTCTCTTTCCTTTCTAAATGGGAATTAATGCAAAGAAATGTTTGCTTTACTGGGTGCTCGATGTGCATCGAAATCCTTCGAAATGTGTTGCACCTTGTGAGTAAATGAAACACAAACCAGGGAGAGAGAGAGAGAGAGAGACAAGGACAGCGCAGCCAAGGGTGTTCAATAATTAAAATTAGATCCAACATTCGGAATAATTTCAGACACGGAGCCGCTTAGTTCAGTGAGAGATGGACAATCCGCTCATTACTGAAAGGTTTAGTTTCTTCACTCGCCCCTTCCACATCTCCACCCCAGAACGTCCCAGGGCAAAATAAAGTGTCTATATTGCAAATGTAAACTTTGATGAGAGAATTAAATGATACACAATATACAAATTCTAAAATGTTAGCCAGGACCAGATGTTGGTGATGTTGGTGTTGAGCTGACAGTGTTTCTGAAGAAATGACTGAAATTGCCTCGGGGGGGGGGGGGGGGGGTGGGGAGAAAGAGAAGTACTTTCACTTTATTTAGTTTCATTATTAATTATTACAATGTTGAGCTACCCAACTCTTACTGGGACGGTTTACAATAGGACATTGGCTGGCTGTGACCAATGCAGCAGGAAGGTGCAGGGGAGGGACAGGCTGTGGGATACTTTCCATTCAAGTGACTCCTTCCCCTTCCCCCACGTCATCTGAAAACACCAGAAACAGTATGGACTCTCTCCTGGTGAAAGTTAACTTCGCTTTACTCCGTCAATATCCCTCCCGCAAAGATCTGCTCTTTGTATCCCAGAGTATTAGGCAGTCCCCTTTGCCAGTGTCGTATCTCTGGGCTCAAGCAGCTCCAGACCAGCAGAGTCTGAATCGCAGACAGTTACAGAAATTAACTGAGGCAGAGAGAGGGGGAAGCCTCACTCTGCACAAACCTGAGGATATTTAATTTTGACACAGGATGCAAAAATACACAAACTATTCCATTTCCCAGCACGGACATTCCTCATTTTGATGGGCACAAAAAAGTCACCCCCAGAGATTATTTATTGATAAGTTAATCACAAATGCAGTGAAGAACCAGGCCGGTAATGATAGCTTTGAGCATTCGTGCAATGAATGTGATTCACCTCCTCTCTCACCGAAACAGAAAAAATGCAAATCTTACCAACACAGAAAGTTAAAGCCAATAAGCTGCGAGTGCACCAGAGATCACCTTCACATCTGCTGTTTGAAATCAGTTACTTTAGCTTTAAGGCAGAATATGCTGGAAATGTCTGTTCAGCACTTTGTTCTTTCCAGTCGATTACAAAGGCAATGATTGTTTCGAGATGTATCGAAAGTGTGTGTGTTTAAAAGAAAAAGAGTTTTAAAAATTCTATTTAAGCGAAATGTCAAAGTGAAAAAATACAAAATGCCTTTTTTTTTGCCTTTTTTAAGCATTAATTTTTTTACATAACTTGTGACATGTTTCATAGTTTCCTGAGCGATGTGTCAGCAATCATATAAAACATTACCAACTTCACTGCTTTTGAATAATAAAAAGGTTCTAATTATGCATGTATATGCTAAGAAATTGCACGATGCATCTAGATTAGTGTCTGTTCGTGAATCTTAATATAAAGAAATAAAGAATTTGTGAAAATCTGGATACAATAGGAACATTTTTTGTTTATAGACTGTGTGTATTTTTTTTCTCCTGATGCATGGGGCTTTACTGTTTGGTCAGTAAGAGCTGTGATTGGTTATTGTATTGAACATATCTACAGTTTTTGTAAATTGGGCTCTTCCATTTGTAGAGTAGTGAGATGTGTACTGAAAGTCGATGCCATGACAATCTGTAATTAATGTGGTTTCTGTGAAGAGATGAAATAAAGGGATTGCATTTTTGTAAAAGTATTTTGAGTTTCTCCTCATTGGCCGGTACCGCCTCGGTTCTGGTGATGTTGCAAAGCACTTTACATATCCTCAAGATGCCGCCCTGTACAACAGGCGTAGAGTTTGTGGGATTGAGCTTATTTGGTTTTTGTAAGACCCAGAATTTGTGGTCAGCGGCGAAGCAAAGCCAATCTCTGTGGTGAGAAGTTTGCCTTTTTCGACGCGCAAGTGATTTCAGTGCAATTTATTGGGGAATCCCCAACGCGAGCTGCTGTGACGTCAACAAGCTGTCTGAGCAGCCAATTGCATTGCAGAATTCTCACAGACAGGGAAGCAACTCCTGCTTTTATCCTGACTTTTTAAAAAATGTTACAGAGAGCAAAAGAGAGATTGGGGCTCTCATGGGAATAAGGTAAATAATCATGAACAAACTTTAAAAATATTTTAAATTTTTTTTTCAGTTTTGTAAAAATTGCAATTTTTATCATAATGGAGAAATTTGACACTCCACAGAATTAAAATTACTTTTTCAGGACCATAACGTTTGTTTACAAGTCAATACGCTGATAAACCAGTTACACCTAATCCAACAAGGTCTAACATTTAATGGGGTATTTAACTGCGATATTACACGGAATAGCCCAAGTTTTTGTCAGTTTTACTGATTGCCGGCTGTGCGCGGCGGGGGGGGGGGGGGGGGGGCGCACAGCGCAGCCAGTGTTGGAGCAGTGAATGACTGACCGAAACTTCAGGATTTCCTCATTTAGATGCGCATGCGCTACATCCTGAAGTTGCGGTCAGTTTCAAAGGGGTTATAATGGCGAACGCTGTTAGATCACCGTTATTACCCACTGAAAATTCCGACCCATTGTTTCTTCCGCATCACTGCTGGTTGTTATGCTGAAGAGTGATGGAAGTCAGACTCCGACAGTCAAAACATAATTGAACTACAGCGATACTGTACGGCCCGATTTGAAGTGGAGCGAGTGATGTTACTTCACAGTGTGTTATTGGGGCATACAAAGGAATTTTATATAAACAACACCCCCATTCCCTCCTTCCAATGGCACCTCCCCATCTGTGAGAATTCTGCAACGTGATTGGCTGATTAGAGAGCTTGTTGACGTCACATCCACATCGCACTAGGGGGATCCCCACTCCACGGCGCTGAAATTGTTCATGTGCCAAAAAAGGCAAACTTCTCACCACAGTGATTGCAAGATCTCTCTGGGCGGCTTTCTTCGGGGCCAGCGGCAAATGCCTTCGCTTCACCACTGACTGCAAATTCCAGGCCTATGTTTCCATGACCGTGCTGTATCTCAAGCTGACAATGCCAACAGATTCCACTGTTCTGATTTAGGAGGTAGCCACCAATGAGATAACAGTGTTAAACACAGCCCTTTCCATCTCTGGTTGGATGGCTTCCTGGAGCTTTCATCGCATGACCTCTAGTATCCAACTGCCTTGCACCATTTTCCCCATCTCCAATACTTTTATAACTAATAAAGTGTTCAAAGAAAATTGAGAAACACCTTTTTTTTTTTTAACACCCCTATTCGTTCTACTAGTGAAGTGAATCCAAGGGGTTCAGCGTTAACCCACGGCTTAGTCTGTAGTGCCTCAGAGCCACACTGTAAATCCAACCACAGATTCTTTACTGTTTAGAGAAATCTTAACTAAAGATTGCTGGAAATGCACAGCTGTTTGGTGAGAAGTAGAGCCGCTGGATTACTGGGACGGATGGGCTCTCATCAGAACTCAGGAATGTTGATTTTTTTTCAGCTGCTCACTGACCTGCCGAGGATCTCCACCATTTTTTAAAAAACATTTATTCAGTGATGCCATCTTTATGCAACCCAGGGATTTCTGGGGGCCTCTAACAAGGGGGCAGTGCAATAGGTGCAGGCCAGAGTGGTTGCAAAAAAAAAATGCATTTGCTTATATGTGGGGCAGACTGCAGTTCCACTCCTGACAAACATGTAGCTCAAACACTTGTGTGGCTCATTTACCCATCAGAACAGGCGATGTTTGGCCTCTACTTGGAACTGGCCTGGGGCTCATTCCTGGTGACCCACTTGACATAAACTATCTCTGCAACGTAACACGCCGCCCTCTGGCCATGAAGAGCACCAACAAAACCACACCTCTGCAGGACCCTCCTCCATACCCCTGGGCCAAACAAGTTGCCTCAGCCTTCCCCCAAGCCCGATGAGGTGAGACATGCTTCCCACAGATACTATGCAGTCAGCATGCAGAGTTTGGCCCAGGGTTATGGGGGAGTCTTGCAGAGGTGTGGTTGTGTTAGTACTCTTTATGGCTAGAGGGTGAGTTATTGCATTGGGGAGATGGCTTATGTTGAGTGGGTCTCCAGGAATGAGCCCCAGACAACGTGCTATTTTCTCAGGGACTTCAGAAACTATAGAATCATAGAATGGTTACAGCACAGACGGAGGTCATTCGGCCCGTCAAGCCCGTGCCGGCTCTGTACAAGAGCACTTCAGCTAGTCCCACTCCCCCATCCTTTCCCCGTAGCCCTACAATTTTTTTTCCTTCCGGTACTTATCCAATATCCTTTTGAAAGCCACGATTGAATCTGCCTCCACCACCCTCTCAGGCAGTGCATTCCAGATCCTAACCACTCGCTGCGTAAAATAGTTTTTCCTCATGTCGCCTTTGGTTCTTCTGACAATCACCTTAAATCTGTGTCCTCTGGTTCTCGACCCTTCCGCCAATGGGAACAGTTTCTATCTACTCTTGTCTAGACCCCCTCATGATTTTGAACACCTCTATCAAATCTCCTCTCAACCTTCTCTGCTCTAAGGAGAACAACCCCAGTTTCTCCAGTCTATCCACGTAACTGAAGTCCCTCATCCCTGGAACCATTCTTGTAAATCTTTTCTGCACCCTCTCGAAGGCCTGCACATCCTTCCTAAAGTGCCCAGAATTGGACACAGTACTCCAGTTGAGGCCAAACCAGTGTTTTATAAAGGTTCATCATAACTTCCTTGCTTTTGTACTCTATGGGCCAGAAATTCGGCTTTCCGGCTTCCCGCGGGTGCAAGGATCGCGCGCGTACTTACCTAGCGCGCCTGCCGTTGGGCCTGCGTGGAATTCGGCTCCTGGGCCTCCTGCAGCTGCCGGCACGCAGTGCTTGCGTATCCCAGGGGCACAGTTAATTCGAAGCGTCCCCTGGGATCACGTGGGCCATGGAGAGCCAATCGAAGCAGGGAATCTTCATTCATAGATTTTGACAGAAGACCTGTCAAATCTATGAATAGAGATCGGCCCCAAAACCTCACTAAAACTTCAAATAAATTAAAAAAACTATAAATTACATAAATTAACTACTTTAAACAAAAATTTAAATTTTTGAAAAAATTAATTACACTTTTTAAGTGCTAAAAATAAACTTACCTTTCTTTAAAGTATGTAAAAAAGATAAACCTGTTCAAAAAATGTTTAAATTGTACTTAATTCACCACTTACCTTGTTAAAAGCAGGCCTTGCGCCTCCTTTTTCCCCGCGCAGCTTCTCCGTACTTACCCTCACGGAGAAACCTGAAAAAAAAACTATGTTCGATGCGTGCGCACTGCCTCTCCGGCGCACGCGTTCGACCTCTGAACCCCTTCCTTCAGGGGAACGGAAGTACCAGTTTCCAGCGCATGCACGAAACCGGCATTTTCGTTGGGTCTACGGGTGAGTACACAGCGCATACTCATCCGTGGAGACCCGAATTTCTGGCCCATACCTCTATTTATGAAGTCCAGGATCCCGTAAGCTTTTTTAACCACTTTCTCAACCTGCCCTGCCACCTTCAACGATTTGTGCACATATACCCCCAGGTCTCTCTGTTCATGCACCCCCTTTAGTACTGTACCCTTTAGTTTATATGCTTGGTAATGTGTATTCTCTCAAAACTGTAGAATGTACCCTTAATTCATAAAAGATTTGTTTGATTGTATACCCATAATAGCTTCATAAAATGGTAAAGTACTTTCTGGCGAACTCACAAGAAAAATTGACAGGCACATCCCAAACTGCAAGGTTCCCTGACCATATGACAATTAACCTCTGACTGACCTCTGCCATTAACAATTAGACATTGTGGCCTCAGAGGGACACAGATCCACCTTAGCAGAATAACATTCCTGACCCAATAAATTAGCGCTTTTATCCGACTTACCGTGATCCACTTGTAATTAAAAAAAAAGAAACCCCACACTAGGCTTACTGGAGGCGAAGTCAGTTTATTTCCATTTTTATAAAACAGGAAGGTGCATTATTTAAAGCATCTCCTTTTGCATGTACATTTGCAGTTGTAAACTCGAGGAGTTCATGCAGAATTTAACAATATCACATTGTTCTTTTACGGCCAATTGGCGAAGAGGAAAAAAAACATTTTTTTTTAATTAAAAACAATTTATATATCTATGTTACACGGCCTTTGTCAGAGTTGACATTCTAGAACATATTTACAAAATAAGCAGTTAACTTTACAGCAAATTTGCATAATTCAATAAACTGCACGTTGTATATGGAGAAAGGTCATGTTGACAGCTTTGTTCAACGCCCCCATTGGAATGACTGATTATTTTTTTAAATGGAAGCTCTGAAATGCTTGCCTGCCAAACAATCTCTCTCAATACTGCAGGTAAACAGAAACACAAGACAAATAATAATACAAGCTGGAAAACTGCGGCTTAAAGCATCTCCCTTTAGACATCGCGTCTTATTAATTTTCTTTCACTCGGAGTGTGGTACAAATTGTTCCTTTGACAGTGTAGCGTATTTCTCCTTTAACCATGGCATGGGTGATCGGTATTTCATTCCCAACTCTCCCTTTCCTTCTCTCTTTCCCCCCCACACCTTCTACCCAGACTCAGTCCAGACGCTCAGAATCAAGGCGGCTGAATTTGGTACCAGATTTTGGACTATTCAAGCCCAGCTAGGACAAAGCAGAACACCAGCCAGTCATTGGCACAGGTGTGTGCGAGATGTGCCCCACACAGCTCTGTCCCGACTTTTCCAGCATAGTTCATGAAAAACAAAAAGCAATTTATATATAACTATATAAAGAAAAAAAAAGCCTACAGCTAGGCAAGATTTGCATTTAAATTAAAAAAAACTTTAAAAGTTATATTAACATAAACCCCAGCTGAGTCTGGAATCTAGACTCTTGTTAAGAAATGACTTGCAAAAAAATGAGGCACTTTCCAAGGAAAGGCAAATAAAACAAAAAGAGCTAACTACAATTACAGACTACAACTCAAGTTTAAAACCAGATTAAAACAACTTGGCCTGTTTTAAGGTGCATTTGCACGTAGTGTGGTAATGTTCAATTTCAGAGACATTATGTAGAAAATAGTTTCACAAACCCTCTAAAACATTTGTAAGTTTTTTTTAAGATGATGTCATGAGTGAGAAATATTCATATTTTGTAAAGATACTTTTTGGCAAACCTTGCTAGTTTTGGAAGTGGGTCTTAGTGTATATAACATCTTAGAATAAACAGTTATGAAGCAAGGGTTCAGCACGATGTTCTTAAATCTGGCACCAATGGTTAGAGGTGCGATCTTCATTTAAAGCCACGTTTCTACAGGAATGGACCACAATCTGAACTACACTGGTTTAAAACTTAAAGGGCAACACTATCTACTAACCTACTTTCTAAACGTCAAGGAATTTCTGCTCACACCACCCATACAATGTTCAGTGTATTTTCCATACACGCCATGTTTGTGATAGCATGGGGCCGCACATTACAGTAATTTGGTTCTGCAATGAACTCCATGCCATTTCAAACATTTAGTAAAGTAAAGGAGACAAGCGAGGCATCGTAATATTTAGGCTGGTTTACACATTAAAGTCGACTTGTTTTGACAAAATGCCAACTTTAACTGGGTTCAAAGAGATGCGCGATTTAATGTCACTAAGCAAAATTCTGGGAACTCACCGAATATGGGATCTCCATTGCTCTTATAAAAAAAAACTATTATACACTTCCAAAGCATGATTTATCCATCAGCTCTTCCTTTCTGATTTCATACCCTTCACTACCAAGCACCTGAGTTATTATGTTGTGACTTTTCCTAGCCCTTACCCAATACCTACTGGTAATTTAATGCAGAAACATGGCATTAAAGTGAGTCCACCTCAGGCTCTGGTTAAACATTTTTTTTTTTAATGCATTTTTAAGGATTTGCGTGTTACCGAGTTTTTAATTCGACCTGAGCAAGCTGTGGAGCAAAAGCATCGAAAATTAAAAATTCAAGTAACAGTGGAAACATAAACAATGTGCACAGAAGCACTAATGTAAACAATGCAAACAAAAATATATTATATATATTTTTATATATACACAAGGTTAAATGAGCAATCTTTAATACAAAATCATACAAAATCATATCGCCACAACTGTATCAAGCCAAAAGCATCAGGAGCCAGTTTACAGCAGCGTTTGGTTATCTCTCCCCAACTAACTGCGAGTTTAGCAGTGTCTGCAATGCTGTCTTTATGAATTTAGACTCACTGCCCTGTTAATATTTAACACAAGGCAAACAATAGAGATTCAGATGGCTGCAAGAGGTTGGAACTTTTTAAGCCAAAGTCAGGAGAATCAGAAACCTATAAAAAAAAATATGCAGGACATGAACTGCTTGTTTCCCCTCCCCATCGGGGTTTAATATAAAAGTTTTAAATCTGAAGTTAGAAGGGACATAATCGCTAGACTTCATATTAGTAAACAGGCAATGTGGCCTGTAAATAAAAGCAGCTAATGGCTAAACTATAAATTACAATGTTCCAAGTGGCAGTGTGTTTTACTACCATCTGATACCTCAGTATAACAATATACAAGTGTATAGAAGATGTCATCACTTAAGGAGTGCAGTAGTACTTTTGTACAGCATCTAAACATTAAAATGTCCCTTTTCTCCCCCCCAGACTGTAGCAGTTGTACACAGATACGCATGAAGAGATATCTGGGTATTATGAATTAATTCAGGATGCTTTTTATTGAGAAGAACAAAACCTATTCTGTGCTACAACTGCTGGTGAATAATTTGTCATGCAGTTTCTTTAAGAGTAAATAGTACGTTCGAAACAGAAGTTCTAAGAATGAGAGATTTCATCCGGTAGATTTGCTCCATGCGACAATCCAGTATTATTTTGAGAATCAGTAGGTAGCTAGTGCTCTGGTTTCTTTACTTTGCCATCACTGGATTCTCTAATACTGACCACAAAGTTTTTACATTATATTTTTGGATTTTCGATAAACACAAGTCCATCCCACCCCAGCCTCACAGAAGCAAGCAAGTGAGTTATCATAGAGCTATATAAAGTTGTAAACAGATCCAGAACATTAATTCAAACTAGACTGACAGTGGGATAAGGAGGCACAGGTTCAAACTAGTGAAAAACAAAACAAACTTAGGAATAATGTCAGGAAGTTCTTCTTCACATGAAGAGCGACCAACCCATGGAATGGACTCTGGGTAGGGGAGGGAAGCCAAAAGGAAGGACGTGCGTTTATATCGTGCCTCTCGAGTCCATAGGCCGTCCCAAAGCCAATTAATTACTTTTTTTGAAGTGTAGTCACTGTTGTTATGTAAGGATATATGACAGCCAATTTGTGCACAGCAAGGTCACACCAACAGCGATGAGATAAATGATCAGTTAATCTGTTTTGGTGGTGCTGATTGAAGGATAAATGTTGGCCAGGACACCGGGAGAACTCCTTGCTCTTCTTTGAATAGTGTCAGCCTCGATCATACGTTCAAGTCCTGCAGAGGGAGCTTGAACCCACAACCTTCTGACTCAGGTGTTTGGATGCTGCAATGGCTGGGGGGGGGGGGGGGGGGGGGGAGAAGAGGGCGAGGGACTACAGCTTCTTTCTCAGATGGGCTGAACCCTTCCTCCATATCTATCTCGAGTATGAAGTGCATGAACAATAACCTGGGTGAAGTTCGAGGTTAAAGGAGTGGATATATATGTTTATAATTTTTTGGGGGGAAGGGGGTGATACTTTATAAAGAAAAAACTGAAATGAGGAACACAACAGTGAGCCTATCCCATCTGTCAGCCTGTGAAACGGGGAAGGTGAAAGATGTGCAGTTGCTATCTGCTCAGACCATGCATTTAAAGCAGCTGCTCTGGCAGGAGTTTGGAATTGGTTAGTCTTTCTAAATTAGCTACTTTTAACTGGGAGTTGGTGGCAACATTATCATTCTATTGTCAAGCACATTAATTAATACAGGTTATTTAAAAGGTGTTGGATTAAACGATTTTAATCGTGCTGTGTTCCATTATCGCAGGGCTCTCCAAACTATAATCGATGGGAAATGGGCAACTCAGCCCATGAATCCCGGGCAATTCTGTACTCTTTCCTCTTTTATTTTGTACTCACAATTTGTCCTGTTTGAATTTTGTTGGTTGGAAGTTTAGAAATCGCTGCTCTTAGCTGTTGCCTCACTGGTGGAAAAATCCTAAATCAGAACACCGAGATCTGCTCCTATCAGTAACCTGAGAGAAACTGCATATTAATCCGTGGTCTATGAAGTTCCATGGTGTTCACCTGAGGATCTCAACAAGACAAAAGCTTGACCCCCCCCCCCCCCCCAACCCGGAATTAGTGCAATAGTGATTATATTACTGGGGTCCTGTGTAAAGGTGACGCTAGCATGACATGTGCCCAAGACATCAAATTGGTAAGCACAAATCAATTAAATATTGCTCCTGACTGGTTGAAGAGCAGCAATGACCTGGTTGCTACCACACCAGGAAGAATGGTGCAGGCGGGGAGACAGAAATGGGAGAAAGTGAAAATAAAAATTCTGGGGAAATCTAATTTCCAAAAATGATTTAAAATATTTTTTCTATATAGGTTCTTAAAGAGCACAAAACAGTTTTTATTTCACCACCACTCCTCCACCCCCCCGCTGGTCTACGCTCTCCTGTCCCACTTTCCTGAAAGCTCTGGCTCTTTCTGGAGTATAGATTTTCCCATGGACAGCAGACACTTTTTGTAGCCATTGTTCGTGTGCGAGCCCAGTGTTAACGGGCGATGGTGCTCCTGGCTGAGATCAGTTAGCTTAGCACAGACCAGGATCAAACCCAGGACTTTCTCGACTGTAACTACTCACTGGCTTAACCAACTGAACAACTGCGGGAAGACCTTTTTAATCTATCCAGTGTGACAAACTACAGATTACATGCAGAATGGGTTTGAACTCCGTGAAACCACGCTGCCCTTTAAAGGTGCGGAGCGTACTGAACACTAAGTGCTACCACAATATATCTCATTGCGATTAATATAAAATTGAAGTTCCATTTCATATTGGGAGCTTTCTTTGTATTTTAAACAGTACAAAGCCATTAAAAGTTTGTAAAGGAGCACTGTCTTAATGAAAAACTGTTTGGCAAATGTTTTGAAATCTGTTCCATCCACATTGCAACTGCATAAAATTGCATCCAAATTCATCACCACATCCTGGGGTCATCCTATTATCAGGATAAAAAATGATGCACGATTCTCCCAGATTCTTCTCTCTCGCCAATACAAAACAGTTTACCAAATATTTTAACACGGAGACGGTGCCTCCAAGAGTGGCATTTTCAGTAAATAACGTCAAATGCTAACTTGTTAGATTGGGAAATCTAATCTTTAAGTTAATAAATAAATACAAAATATAAATAATTTAGTGATTAGTGCATTAGTTGTAGTAAACTATAGGTACTTGTTTTAACAGAAATTGATTTCTTAATAATTAAAATATAAATTAAAGCTGTTGTCCAAGAGCAGAAAGCTAACTTGCGATAAGCAAAAGTTATTCATGGGTAGGTGGAAATCTCTGATCAACTAGCCGGTTAATGGGGGAGTTTCAATTCAGACTGATCCCATAGAAAACATTTGAAACAAACAGGCGTAGTTGTCAGCTACTCGGTCTGTTCACAGCCAGACAGTCTCTGAGGGTCAAAGTTAAAGGAGGGACGTGGAAGACTTGAATTGTCTGGAGCCTCATCTCCGACATCATGGGCCAGGAATTTCCTCCGAGTTGTTGTAACGTGGGCAGAAGTGCGGCGAAACCCCCGTTTATGTGCATGCATGATTGGGGTTTATACCAGATTTCCAGCGAAGGTACGGCGGCGGAGCGGGAGCAACTGCGAGGAAATTCCCAGCCCAAGTGCTTCACTCTATTTAAGGCCAGTTATCTTTCACCCTCAGACACTGAAATCACTTGCTGTTGAGATACCCAAAGAGGCCTGTTGCTAAGTTGATAATCACACAGTATGTTAATTGATTGGCGCTGGAATTAATTTATAAAGGATGCCTCTTGGAACTGAACCTGATTGGCTCTTGAGACCTGAGATGAGGGAGATCGAAGGTTTTATTCTGATCGTTCCTTTAATTAGAATTCTCCTAAAATTCAGACAATGCGGACAGGGCGTGTATGGAAATTCAACAAATGGTGTCACGGAGCCACTGAATATGGTGGATTTGCACCCAAGATTCAGGTCTGGGATGTGAAAAACACGCTGACTATTCTTGTGCTCCTCACAGCGAACATTCCCTGAACAGCACAGGGCTGGGAGCAAGTCACTCAGTCAGGGATGGTGTTCAGCATGGGCAAAATGCAAGAAGGAAAAGGGGAGAAAATTAAAATATATTTAAAAAACAATTCCAAATTCTCTCAAAATTCAAACTCCACTAAAATGGCACTTCACTGAATTTGCTCTCGGTTTAGCAAGTTTCAATTACAGAGGTGGTAATAGTCAGTAAGGGCCAATGTTAGACTCAAATGAAAAGAGTAGGAATGAAAGGACAAGCTAATGAAGATGTCACTGTGAGGTAGCAATGTGCTACTACAGTTCAGTGAAAGGAAAGTCATAATTGCCAATATGGCAATGTCTATAGGTATGCAACATTATTTTTTAAATAGATTTCCTTGCTAGATATGGGTTTAAGTACTCCATGTATCACAATTCCATCTCTCTTTTGGGTAATTGGGAGGCAACATGTTCGCTGTGCAAACTATTCAAGACAAAGTAAAATATTTTTTCTAAATTGTGGAACACCATCTTATAGGTAGCTGCATTGAGTTCCAGGCCAACTGAGTTAAACTAAGCAAGGAGAACATGGACTTTTAAAGTGTACACGTTTTGCTAATGGCTAGAAAAGCGAGTTCAAATAAAGTTGCTTTCATGCAAACTGCGAAAGCAGCAGCAAAAGATTAGTATCGAAGAAAGTCCTTTTAACCCTTGGACTATGCCACCCAGTAACTACATACAGCCATTCTGATATCATTCCCTTTAGCCTGCATCCACTCTGCCCTGGCTCCTTGTACTGTACTATGCCATTCAAAGTCTTAAATAATAAACACAAAATACACCAAACACATAGTAGATGCATCAGCACCTGAAAAGAGAAAATACAGGTTAACATTTTGGGTAGAGACCATGCACCAAAACAGTTCTCTGACACGTCACCAATCTATTTTTTTTTCAGATGCTGAGATCTGCTATGTATTTGAAGCGTGTTCTGTTTTCAGTTCGCATTTCCAGCAAAGACCATTTAAAAACAAATCTCTTCAGCCGCTTTACCCGGGACTGATGTCTGTAGCGAGAATTACACCAGGGCCCTTAAATTCCACATGGGGGTCTCTTGCTGTGACTGTGTCGAGAGACCAGCAGAATCTTCAGGGAAACAGTGTAAATGGCTGAAAAGGGCCATTTTCCATGAGTTCTGCTGGCTCCTGTTGGAGCTACAGTGGGAGACCTGTCGAGCCCCTGTAGAAGTGCAGGGCCCAAGTACTTTTAGTAATGAATGGGTTAAGAATTTTTTTTGGATATTATTTCTCAACAATTACCTGTCGTTTAGAAACAAAGCTATTACTTTAAAAGAAAAATCAGAGTACATTTTTTAATTTCCCTCTAGTATATTCCCTTAGGGGAAATGAATGAGAGTTAGAAAAATACAAAGCAGCAGTCTGTCAATATTCTACAAAATGGGAGATAGTTTGAGTGAAGGGAAATTGATGGGAAACAGTTAAAAGCACAGTAATTACTGCTACTTTAAACTGGACCACCAGATTCTATTGTTTAGCTTATCTCTAAAGGAAAGGGAGTTTTTTTTCCTCCAAAAGAAATATGCAATTCAGAGTTTTCCCAACCTGTTACAGGGGTGGGGGGATATAAAACAAACCCATATGTTGGCCTAGCTCCTGAATGTTTTAGACCTAATCAATTTCCATCAAAGGTACTGATGGAACCGAGAGGAGGCTGCATGTTTCTGAGCTTTTATGTCCGAAGACTTGGATGAATTTGGGTCACTGTCTTTGTCTCTAACTTGGCCTGATGTCGAGCTAGCTGATGGGGAAGACGGTGAAGTTGGTTGCCGACGCTCTGAGTTGCTATTGCTACTCAAACTCTTACTATTGGGTGCTGGCTGTTCAGGTTGCAAATTGCTACTCTGGTGAAGGGAACAATTCTGTGATTCTGAATCGGTCGGCCTGCATATTTCCTTGGTTTTAGGCTCTAAATCCGGTTGTGCGTTTCCTCCAGTATCCGAAGCCTCCCAGGAATCAACTTTCTGCCCAAATTGACTCATGGTGGATGGTTTCCCCCCCTTGTGGCCACTGTCCTTGCTTTCCAGTGGCTTCTCCTTCCATTCTCTAAAGTGAAACTCTGATAAATCGTTCTGCACCACCACTGTGTGTCTCCGTCTAATGTTCTTCTTTCTCCTGGTCTCTGGGGAGCTCTGTTTTCTCAGCCCTACTCCAAACATATCATCTGCTGAGGTTTTTAGTCGCACTTTCATGTGATCAGTCAGTGTTCGTTTTGATGTTTGGGTTGCATCTTCTTTGTCAGGGTCACTCTTGAGAATGTTGTGCTTGCTGCTGGAATTGGGATGATTCGAATTATCGAACAGATTTATAACCACTGGAGGTTCTTTTTCTTCATTGATTTTTGCGCTAGGTTCATTTTCTGCTTTCGGCTTGGTCAACTTCTTTCTAGCCAAAGTGTCACATTGAATTAATCTGTGGGAATTAAAAGATGGCCTACTGTTCAGCTTTTGTGTCGAGATCCCTTCTTTGTCAGAGCTCGCATTGCTATCTGACTCACGGCGACAAAACCTGCCTCTTGCCTGCTGCGAGTGCGAGGCCCTGCCTGGCAATGTCCGTGTAAGATAGCCACTTTCATTGTCTGTTTCGATGTGGCCTCCGCACTCACTGAGGAGCTCACTTCTTTCATCATCAGCTTCATCGCCCCTGCTTTCCGCAATCGATTGTACCTCAGAACTGAAATTGTGATCCAGGGTTGTCACTGTGGACGAAATGGTGGAATATCCAGAAACAATAGAGCTGGCATCGGTGGGAATCCTCTCTCTGTGCTCCATCTCGGGAGTCCGCCACATCTTTAGCTTGGGGTTTTTGGAAAACAATTCACTATTACTGTGAGACTGAGGACTTGTAATGGCTGTCTGGTCATCTGCGCCATTTCTTCTTCTATCTGAATCTAACAGTTTGAGGGATGTTCCTTCTCTGAATGAGTGCTCAGTGCCAGCGGAGGATGGGCTGAGATGTGGACTAGATGAAGAGTCCAGAGTGGCTTCATCAACACTCTCCCACTGGGATGTCTGAATGCAGTGCTGCTTGGAATGATTAGGCTCTCCCGCTTTCTTTTGAACTTCTTTGCTAGCAATAGGCTGGCGAATTTGCTCCACCCCTCTGTTCCTGGTATTTGCCAACTCCCTCTCTTTCTGTCCAGCTTCATCCTTCTGTCTGTCCGCTCCCTTCTTGTCTGCTGATCCCTCTTTGTTAATAGCCTTGATAGGTTCATGCTCCGAATCATCGTCTGTGCTACTTTCAAGCACCTTTGCCTCTTTTTGCTTTTTCCTCTTACGGTTGGCCGCTGCAAAGATTGACATCACAAGCTCCCTGTTGTACAGATCCTTCCTGGATCCCCACGATCCCTGTCATTGAATAGAACAAAATTAGTTCCCTGAATATGATTTAACTATCATTGAACAAAAATATATTTGTATAATAGGGATAGAAAGAAAACTGAAAATGCTGGCAGCCTGAAATAAAAGCAGAAAATGCTGCTTTTTTCTGCCTCTGTAAGAGAAGCAACTTTTTGGGTAAAGATTTTGAACTCAGAGTCAGTTCTGCTTAAGGGTTTATCCCCAAAACGTTAACCGGTCTTTCAGCTGCTGATTGACCAGCTATGAATTTTCAGCATTTTCTGTCTTTCTTTTATGGTTGTTTAATACCAAAATCTGTTTCCATTTGTATGAAATGCTAATGAAGCAAAAACACATCACCAAGCGCAAAGACTGAGGGACTGCAGCCATACTGAGGGTAGAGACACTGGAATAGAATCAAAGATACGAACAAGCTTACAACAGAAAATTATCCACCACTTCACTACTAATCTCGCTATCATATGTATACACACACATATCCATATAGAGATATAAAAAAAGTTATACACACATATACAAACATATGTGTTTTAAAAAGTTATTTAAAGTACTATTTTCTAAAGTAATTTCTGATGGGTTTCAGCTCACAAATAGATTTTTTAAATGGACTCGCCCCCCCCCCCCCCCCCCACCAACTTTATAGCCAATTATTCAGCGGTTTCAAATTTACATCTGTGTAAAGAACGCTTTATAACTGGTTATTAAACTCAAGACATTGTGGGAATTCTTTAGTAGGTCTTGGCAGTCGAGTGTGGACAGCATTGAGCTCATTGTATATTGTGCGAATTAGGGAAACTATATTGGAAAATTACTAGGAGGGAGCTGGTTATGTAACCATGCAACTTATCCAGGATTTCAATGGGTTCTCCTTTTACACGTACACTCTCTAGGGAGTTCTGAAAGCCTGCCAGTATTTGTTTTATTTTTATGCTTTCCACTCTCAACCCTTTTGCATTACACATTTTACGTAGAGTTTTGCAATAACTGAGCAATGTAGCACATGGTAGATTGAAATGGCATTTCAGTTTCAGACTAGCAGGGATGTGATTGCAAAGCACCCAGTAGCCACCTGAGGCAGAACAAATAGCTGAAACCAATGTAGTTGTTATTGGTACACTTGATACTCCTGTATGTTGGCAGTGAGAGTACAGTGCCAGTATTTCTGATGGAATGCAAATGGACACCGTTCATTATACCAACAACTTGTATTTATCGAGCGCTTTTAACGTAGTAAAATGTCCCAAGGCACTTCACAAGAGTGTCATAAAACAAAATTTGACACCGAGCCACACAAGGAGAAATTAGGGTAGAAAGAGATAGGTTTTAAGGAGTGTCTTAAAGGAGGAAAGAGAGATGGTTTAGGGAGGGAATTCCAGAGCTTAGGGCCTTGGCAGCTGAAGGCACGGCCACCAATGGTTGAGCGATTAAAATCAGGGATGGTCAAAAGGACAGAATTAGAGGAGCACAGATATCTCGGGGGGGGGGGGGGGGGGGGGGGGTTGGTGAGGCTAGAGGAGATTACAGAGATAAGGAGGGACGAGACCATGGAGGGATTTGAAAACAAGGATGAGAATTTTAAAATCGAGGTGTTGCTTAACTGGGAGTCAATGTAGGTCAGTGAGCCTAGGGATGTTGGGTGAACGGGACCTGTTGCATGTTAGAACACGGGCCACCGAGTTTTGGGTGACCTCAAGTTTACGTAGGGTAGAATGTGGGAGGCCAGCCAGGAGGGCATTGGAATAGTCAAGTCTAGAGGTAACAAAGGCATGGATGAGGGTTTCAGCAGCAGATGAGCTGAGGCAGGGATGGAGACGGGCGATGTTACGGAGGTGGAAATAGGTGGTCTTAGTTATGGCGCGGATATGTGGACATAAGCTCATTTCAGGGTCAAATATGACACCAAGGTTGCGAACAGTCTGGTTCAGCCTTAGACAGATGCCAAGTTCAAAATACGCAGTGATATTTGCTTTAATTCTTCAACCAATGAAAATACCTCATCAGCAGAATTCATTTTGGGGGTTACTTCTGCAAAAATACTAAGATATTCTGACACTTATCTTGAATTTGAAAGTAAATATAATTATTCAAATTAGTTAGAGGTCACTAAACTAAAATAAATTATGCTAAGACTAATAAAATTAGATTTTTATTTGAAATCTACCATCTAGGAACATTAGGAACACTAGGAACAGGAGTAGGCCATTCAGCCCCTTGGACCTACTCCACCATTCAATTTGATCAATGCTGATCTGCACCTCAACTCCATTTTCCCGCCTTTCTTCCATATTTCTCGATAGCCTTACCCAACAAAAATCTATCTATCTCGGTCTTGAAAGCACCAATTGTGGTAGTATCCACAGCCTTTTGGGGGAAAGAGAGTTCCAAATTTTCTACACCCATAGATCTCTGTATGAACATAGGAACAGGAGGAGGCCATTCAGCCCCTCGAGCCTGTTGCGCTATTCAATGAGATCATGGCTGATCTGCGACCTAACTCCATATACCTGCCTTTGGCCCATATCCCTTAAAACCTTTGGTTAACAAAAAGCTAGCCATCGCCGATTTAAAATTAATAATTGATCTAGCATCAATTGCCGTTTGCGGAAGAGAGTTCAAAACTTCTACCACCCTTTGTGTGTAGAAGTGTTTCCTAATTTCACTCCTGAAAGGTCTGGCTCTAATTCTTAGACTCTGCCCCCTAGTCCTAGAATCCCCAACCAGCGGAAATTACTTTCTCTCTCTACCCTATCTGTTACCCTTAATATCTTGAAAACTTCGATCAGATCACCCCTTAACCTTCTAAATTCTAGGGAATACAACCCTAATTTGTGTAATCGCTCCTCATAACTTAACCCTTGAAGGGTATCATTCTGGTAAATTTACACTGCACTCCCTCCAAGGCCAATATATCCTTCCTAAGGTGTAGTGCCCAGAACTGCTCACAGTACTCCAGGTGTGGTCTAACCAGCGTTTTGTACAGCTGCAGCATAACTTCTACCCCCTTGTATTCTAGTCCTCTAGATATAAAGGCCAGCATTCCATTAGAATTTTTGATTATTTTCTGTACCTGTTCATGACATTTTAATGATCTATGTACCTGGAACCCCAAGTCTCTTTGGACCTCCACTGTTTTTAGCTTTTCACCATTTAGAAAGTACCCTGTTCTATCCTTTTGCCTACATTGAAATCCATTTGTCACAGTTTTGCCCATTCACTTAATCTGTCGATATCCCTTTGTAATTTTATGCTTTCATCTACACTGCCTACAATGCCGCCTATCTTTGTGTCATCGGCAAATTTGGATATATGACTTTCTATGTCGTCGTCAAGTCGTAAATAAATACGGTGAATAGTTGAGGCCCCAATACAGAACACTTAAAGTCTCTTATGTGGGACTTTATCAAATGCCTTCTGGAAGTCCATATAAATAGCATCCATAGACATTCCCCTGTCCACTACTTTAGTCACCTCCTCAAAAAATTCAATCAGGTTTGTCAGGCATGACCTACCTTTCACAAATCCATGCTGGCTCTCTCTGATCAACTGAAAATTTGAGGTGTTCAGTCACCCTATCCTTAATTATAGACTCTAGCAATTTCCTGACAACAGAGGTTAGGCTAACTGGTCTATAATTCCCTGGTTTCCCATCTCGCCATTCTTAAATAGCGGGTGACATGCGCAATTTTCCAATCTAAAGGAACAGTTCCTGAATCGAGCATTTATTGTAAACTATTAAGGGCTAAAATAGGGGGAGTTTCTGAATGGATGAACTAAGATGAGGTGAATGGCTTCCCTCATCTGTAATTATCTTATGGCTGACCAGGGATAGTACAGAAAACTGTTTTGACTTTGAAGCATGTGTTTTAAAAATTCTCTATGGATTAAAAAGCTCATTAAACAAATGACAGTTTAATTTCTTTTGAGTACATGTTTATTTGGTCCCATTAGATTACTAGTATGAGATTCTTGGTCCTAGTTGGCTGATGCTACAGCAGAGGATGTCCAAGCTATTCCCCGTCCCCCACCTAAACCAAGTCATCTAAAGGCAGCTCTCCAGCATGAATCAATTTGAATAAATAGAGTAATAATACTATCACTCTTATTAAGAAAATATTTTATTAACTCCAATTATTGATTCCTCCTGAATTGAACTTATTATATATGATGCATTTTACCAATGCGGAGTACTTTTTGTTTTAAATCGAGAAAGCCCTGTGAAGAAGAAAGGCCCAGGTGCAGGGCACCATCAAGGCTGGCGAGAGTCAGAGAGAGAAAAATCGAAGTGGTGGTTAGGCGACACCAACTTCAGGTTTCAAAAGCCTACAGATTATAGAAGGAACTGAAGACATGAAGAAATTTCACAGCTTTGAGCTCCTTGGAAGAATGAGTTAGAGGCAGCGAGATTGCTCCTAATTTCAATACAGTTAGGATACATGGAAGAGCTATAGCATGTCAGTTGGCATATTTGGAGCTTAGGAAAAGAAAGAGGAATGTTCAGGAGCAATGGCCACAGTCGTCGGCAAAATAGGTGAATAACTGAAGTCTCCAAAAATTTTAGTCCTTACCTTAGACTTTGCTGAATCACTAGTGGTTGAATCTGTAAGTTCAACAAAAACAAAAGCGCATGTTAGGGGCTGCTCAGCCTATTAGTTATCACTGTAACATGGTTAATGGTAAGGGTTAGGATCACATGACAAAACACAGCTGTGACAACAGGCCACAAATAAAGCAGCGCTCTCTGCAACATGGCGATCACAGCATGGCAATGAACTTCAAAATTAAAAGTATCTATTTGCATTTTCAGTATTTATTGCTTTGCTAATACAATCGAGGATTTTCTCCCTAAAACTGGAGAACGAGATGAAAGAAATTGACCACAAACGGTTGACATTGAAGATGTTAGTTTTTTGTTTAATTATCGGAACCCAAAAAAACTAATTTAAGCCACCAAGACAGGTGGAAAGAAGAAACCAGATGCTACACCTGTGTTTTAAGAAAGGATTCCTGGAGGTTGAAGAAATTTGGATACAGTCATTTTTACCATAACATCCTTAACTCTTCTCTACAAAACATGCAATAAGCAAAACCTGAAAATGCAAATCTCTGATTATGTGTAAGTGACTTTGTTCAACAACCACTCATATTATTAACTCCATAACAAACATTCAGCCAAGCCCATCAGAAATTAACCATTATTAATTATTAATATAGATACTGCTCATTTGTTGACTCTGCCGTGGAAGAATTTACTGGAATTTCATATATTGAAGGCGACAGGCACCAGCGCAGTGCTTCACTTGCAGTGAGAGGCAACACATTACCATTCAGGTGAGGTAAGGTCTAGCTGAGTGATTCCCCAGTATCTACAATAGTCTTTGGTTAGACATCCATTTATTTTCTTTCCTTTTATGTCTTCTTACATGCACCAGCCCCTGGATAATAGGGCAGACACACAATCTTCTCCCAGGCTCTGCCAATGCCACTCAAGTTGGCCAACGGGACGTGTGCGAGATGGGGCCTTGTTGGACTCTCACCTTCCCCTTTCCTCTTTTTGTGGGGAAATATCTGGCCTCCACTTGGCCCCTACCCCAGGTAAGACTAAGTAAGCATCCTCCCACTTGATCATGAAATGAGTAGGAACTTCAATGTAATACAGTACGATGCCATCCTATTATCCAAGTCCTTCTGCAATGTTAGGTGAAGTTTCTTTTCTTCCAAACCCAAGATCGTCAGAGATCTTGAAATAAGGGACGTTTACTCACAAGGACAGTTTTACTCACTAATTCACTATAAGTCAGACATCAGCTGCTATGTTTCCCATCCACCTGATATACTGTAATAATGGTAAATGGCAGTGTATTTCTGAGACCATAATGTGCAGTAGGAGTGATGCCACACAGAACTTTTACAAGTGAATAAGTTCACATGCTGTTGACCTGTTCACAGAATCGCTGTGTTCAGACAACCAGATCTCATTACGTTTATGGGCTTGACATTCATTGTTGGGAAAAGGTCTTTGCCTCTTCTCCCTGAGCTGGACTTCAACTAAAGAGTGGAGAGACCAAGGGCAGCACCAAGTGCCACTGCAGCTCTCTGCACTGTGCAAGCCCTAACCATCAGCTAGACCTTGTTTAAGACCAAAGAATCAGAAGAATTACTGGAAATCAAAATATCCTTCCCCATTAATACACCCAGTGACCCCATCAATAAGAGGTGAACTATTCTTTCAGAAAAATAAATCTGTAAGAACGTACTTGTACATTTATAATGTGAATTTTGTACTGGATAATGGAACGCATTCCATTTCAGGCACCCAGTGTCAGCATCAAGCACTCTAGGTTAGATATCACAGTTAAATAGAGGGTAAACATCCCTCTACTCTACTCTACCCTAACTGTAGATCAGCCCCAAACTAAAGAGAACATATTATGCCAATATGCCACTTTCCATTTCCCACATCAGCCATCTTGTGGCCTCTCTGAATGAGGCTACCAATTTAGTACAGAGTTAGGTAGTTTTGTGCTGTGGGCCCCTGTCCACCAAGAACACAGTATTAATTTTTTAATTTATTCTTCTCGCCTCCAAAATTTCAAATTATTTTCCTCACTTTTAGTTGTGACTGGCCACTGTAAGAGAAACCAGGGCAATTCACCTACAGACTTTTCCTCATTTGTTTGGAGGCACGTGCTGAAAACATGTTTCACATAGGATCCTTAAAGCCAGTCAACAGAAGGGAACTTCATCCCATCAGTCTAGATTGGATTCAAACTCAGGTCCTGGGGGAAATACAATGTCTTAGCTCACAACCACCCAGTTCCCCAGCTTTTAATATAAACATAATTAACTTGTGTATTTAAAATTCCTAATTAAGTTTATTATTTATTTATATAACAACTTTATAGCATTATTTGAAGTTACTTACCTCAGTAAACATCTTTACTAATTCCCAATTTTCGATGAACTATAAAGTCCAACCGAGCAATTTATTAGAGAAGGATGGGGCTCGAGAATAAACTATATAAATGGAGGTAAATATCTCCAATGCATAAAGTTGTAAGAAACTTTACAGAGTCAGAAGCTTGTTACAATACTGCAGGGGCAGGGGGGAGAATTTGTTCATGTGAATATTTGTCAGAGCCGTAGCACTCAGGTTTGTTTGGCCTTTTGGAAGGTACTGCCAAGCAGTGCAATGTATTTTTGCTCGTAGCGACCCTCAGTGAGCAATGTAAAAGTGAGCTCACAGAAAATGGCTAATGCAGTATTTTAATATGTTCCACAGGTCCTACAGGACAGTACACTATAAGACACGTTCTCCTCAGACACAAAATATTCTATACTCCCTCCACATTTAAATGCATCATTTAACTTCTCAATACACAAGTTACATTAACACAGTATTAATTTTTTAATTTATACTTCTCGCCTCCAAAATTTCAAACTATTTTCCTCACTTTTAGGTCTGTGACTGGCCACTGTAAGAGAAACCAGGGCAATTCACCTACAGACTTTTCCTCATTTGTTAGGAGGCAGGTGGTCTCTTCTGGAGTCTTTCCTCGACAAACTAACCAAGATCTCAGGGACCCACCATGATGCATTAAAACTTTACTGTACCATAGAGTAAGGATGATAAAAGACTTATTTCATACAGGAGAAAATATCTATTGGCAAGTTGCTTTCTTAAGCAGCTCATTTATCACTTAACCCAAATACTGTTTCAAGGTTAGAGGATCCAAGGTCAGGCAATGAAATGTTGGTCACACAAAGCAAAGCTGCTGCCAGAACCAACAGTGTTAATATCAAGAGTCCACACAGCAAACAAGAAAGACAGAATGGAGTGGAGTATGAAACGTGGAGAAATGATGGAATTACGGCAGAGTGCAAACTATATACTTTTATTTAAAAACTGAAAGTCCACAAGTACTATAAACCTACATATGTCTCTTTAAAAGGATTAGTCCAAGTAATCAAATATAACGAATTAAACTTTTAATCCGCCCACCAAAAGCAGAGTGAAACATTCTGCTCTATCACCTTTTCCTTAACTGCACGTTTAATATCTTGGAGAAGAACAAATTTACAGGAGGCTTAATGCTCAAACACAATGCATGATACTGCTACAAGTAAGGCAATGTTGAATTGGTACATCCACGTGTAACCTAAATATTTAAAAATAGTACCATCTGGTGCATTTTGGGATGAAATGGCTACTTCATGATCATTTAAAATGTACTGAATGTGTTTTAAGTTGAAAAAAAATGGAATATTTGGAGTCGATTTTAACTTTCACCAGCAGGTGTAAAACTGGGGACAGCAGATTGGCCGCCCGTTATATACCCTGCCCATCCTCTTCAATGGAAAAGGAATATCAGGCAGGACATACAGCGAGCGGCCGATCCACCACCGTCAGCCTTCTACCCGGCGATGACAGTTAAAATCTACCCTTTTAAGTCAGACAATCAGGCAAAATAACATCCCTGAAAAGTATGTGGCTGACACAGCAGTAACTACCAGCTACTCCCATGTTGACAACTCCTGCAGTGAATTCGAGCCTAGAGCTTTACAAGTCTGCAACATGCCGCAGCAAGAAGATTTGCCTGTGCTAAGTTAACGAGTGGACTGCTCGATTATCACCCTCACTAAATACTGTATATATTTATTGATGCAGTCAGATTATCAAAACCTTTTCTAGGTTTGTGAACACCTCCCAACCAAAAAATGTTCATTTTAATTTTGTACCTCAGCAATATTCTGCAAAACGTGATTCACAGTGAAACAAACACCAAGAACAAGGAGCAATCCCCAATTCTTCTACACTTTGATAGAACCTCCCAATCTTGGACGTGGAAGAAAAATGCTACTGCAGTTCTCTATAGGACTGAAGCATCAGCAGGCATGGCCTCCTTACAGTAGACCCACCAGCTGAAGGGCTCCCAAAGGTGTCCATTAATGGCCAGAATCTAACTGTCTCTACCTCCCACTGATTCCATGCACTACCTTAATACAATTCATGATGCCAGTTACTCTTCCTGCCCCAAGGATCTCATTGGCCCGCGCCATGGCCCTGCAACAAGTAGGCCCATTCAAATGTGAAGACGTACATAGCTTTATACGACTCTCATTGCAATTATCTGCAGGTACTGTGTTATTAGTAACACGGCATGCATCCTTTTTGTTCTGATTTGCACCAAGACCCGAGAAAGAACATTTTTGGACAACTCAATAAGTAACCCTATAACTCTAATAGTATAGTTTACACTCTGCATGAGATGGTAACTGTAGCTGTAGTCATAAGAAAGAGTGGGAGGTGACGCGCGCTCTGGAATACAATCTGGTACACCACCAGCAGCTTACAAACTATAAAGAGCAATGACAAGATTGATCCAATTATCTGAATTTAGGTGAAGACAGCAGAAAATATTGTCAGATGCCATTTTGGGTAATTGTGCGACTGCATGCAAAAAAATGCAGAAAATTAATTGCCACTTTCAAAATGCGTATTTGTTTTTGGCGAGCGGGTGGGAGGCAGGGAGATGTGGCATTTAATTTCCTGCCCGCCAAAAATGCCAATTAAAATTCCACAGCTATATCGTTAATCATGGCCCGAGTTACACAGGCAACGGCACGTTTCATTTTTCTATCGATTATATGTGTGCAATTTATTTTGGATGGTGTGGATCCCAGAGCCTCGAGTATCAAGTCAGTCGCATTCATGTGTGAGCTAGCTGTACAAAGTTAACTTGCAGCTTTTTAGACTCAGGAAGGAGCTTCCCCCTGGGTCAAATCCCAAACAGGCCAACATTTAGAATATTTAGGGGGATTACTTCACTCATAATTGGAATCTATGCAAGTGTTTTGGCTTCTGTTAAAATCTTACATGTACAATAGAAAACAATACTCTATGGGGCATAAACTTGGTATAACCAGCCACTAAAAAGCAAATTCTGGTGAAAAAATTCTACATGCAGTTTTCTTTTTATTTTAAATCAAGATTAAGGGCCGGTCAGTTGATGCTCTTTATTAATTTGTACTTTTTGTACATCTGGGGATGCACAGAATATTGCAGATCACACACAAACCCAAGTCTAATCCACTCTCCCTTCATGACAAACAAATGTTTCTTTTTAGCTGAACATTGCAACAGAGGAGCCAAATCATACCCGGTTTATTTCTCCACGAGGTCCGCTTTAGGAATAATAGACAGTAGAAAGATTGTAAGAAAACAGCCATCAGTGAGAGGAAATTGGAAAAAATAGCAAAAAAATCAGCCAAGACTCCTTAATCTCACCATCCTTATCACTTGTGTGCAACTTGAAAGTTAAGGCTTCTGCACTCTTGTATTTAATGAGCTAATTGTGCAAGCAGCTCAACCAAAATACCTTTAAACAATATTAATAGTGAATTAAAAAATTACCCAAATAACCTAAATTCCTATTTAGGTTTCTCTGTGACACATGATATTTGCCAGCTGAGACGGGGAGGGGAGCCCTGTACCAATACGCTTCTGTAATGGGTAGAAGGGGTATTCCTGCTTGACCCACCTACTGCTTTAACCCTTACTCCTAGTGCAAGCACCACATTTGTCCCCTCACCATGGCTGTGACTACACCATGCTGGGCAATACGGGCTCCATCCTACATCTCATCAACTGGTGTATTTTTGTCAAAAATTTACCTTACAAACCTTGTAGCCTATTCTACTTTGAAATTATATATTTCTAAATGAAGAGACAGGAATAAAGGGGTACAATACTGTAATAGTTATGTTACTGGACTAGTAATCCAGAGGCCTGGACTAATATCCCAGAGAACGTGAGCTCAAATCCCACCATGGCAGTTTGAGAATTTGTATTCAGTTTAAAAAATCTGGAAAGTGACCATGAAGCTGTCAGATTGTCGTAAAAATCCAACTGATTCACTAATGTCCTTTAGGGAAGGAAACCTACCGTCCTTACCCAGCCTGGGCCTATATGTAACTCAACACCAATGTGTTTGATTCTTAACTGTCCTCTGACGTGACCAAGCAAGACCCTCAGTTCTATCTAGGGATGGGCAATAAATGCTGGTTTTGCCACCAACGTCCACATCTAGAGAATGAATTAAAAAAAATACAGAATTCGCTGCTTCGTCTTCTGTTATTGAGGTCTCCATAACACCTGCTGTCTAAGGCACACTTGTTTCCTGCATCACAATAGCATAAAATACACTCTATACTTGCAGGGTTTTGGGACGTTTTACTATGTTAAAGGCGCTATATAAAAGCAAGTTGATTAAAACAACCATCAAATATATACTAATATACCTGATTTTACTGTACTGGGACAATACTAATCTCTTACGTTCACTAGCCTTCCAATAGATTTAAATCCATCGATATGTTTCTGTTATCGGGAAGCTTGGTTTTAAATTTCACCATCTAAATTGACTTCTTGTTCACTTGTTCTTTGTTAAAAGAACAGCTGGAAATTTCAACTGTCGACTGGGCAGAATGTTAATTTTTAAAAGTTTTCCACATTCAAGGCATACCATTCAAACACTACTGCAGCTTGGTGATCAATCGAGGGTTTAAACTTAGAGTGTTTATAAACTCAACTAATGGGATTTTGTTTGTTTCACTCAGTGATAACGGACATGATGGAGATTGACAGAGTCATTCATTAGCAGAGTCAACCTATTAGAAGAGCACATGTAGGAAAAACCTCAAAGGAACACACACAAAATAAACAAAGAACGGCGCCTGTTTTGATGCAATCATTTTCAGACCATTGTATAACCCATCTCTGGACAGCCTGAATGTTCATCAGCCACCATACCAGATTCTGCTGAAAATTTATAATATTGGTTTGAATTATTAGAATTGCTTAAATGAACAAATAGGTCACAAAAATCACTCCTGTAATTCACAGTTTGATATAAATTATTATACATCACATGCAGTGCCATTACTATGAATCATATTTCATGCAAACATCAGTGTACTAATTAGTGGAACAATTTTTCATTTGAAAATTTATTTTTTGACAATAATGTTCGAAGCATAAACAGCCTAAACCCCACAATCCAATTAACATTAATCCTACCTCTAGCTGACATAGAACCGAAGCCACAATTATGATGGGTGCTGATCTCATCCGAATGCTTAATAAGCTCATTCCAAATCCCCCTCTGCACAATTTTGATTCAGCTATTATCTCGATCATTTTGAACAAGCTGAAGCCTCCATTAAAATAACAGAGCAATTTGGATCAAGAATATTAAGCCTTTATATGAGATCAGCGCTGATGCTATTCTGCACCCTTTAGTCTTCATTAGCCCAACAATTTTTCCTTTTTGCCTAATTAGTTTTTAAATGTATTAACAAGACTGCGTTATGGAAACCTGTGGCATATGACTTACAGTCTACACCTGTTAATTCAAAGTCACTTAACTTGAATCACTAGATAATCCAATTTTTTTAGTGCTAAAAAGTCTCTTGTGCTGTGTTACTTCAATTCCTTAATAATTCAAATTTTCTTAGTGCAAAAATAGCCCTTCAAAATAACAGCAGACTGTACCCTAAACATAGCAAGTACCCTGACTCATGACTTTATTTTTCATGAATGATCAGGTCAGCTCATTGTTGAGGTAATATCTCACAGGTCTTCATAAAGTATGCTCTCGATGCTTTGACTGGTTAATGCAGATAGCCTCCTTTTTTAAACTAAGTTTTGCATCTTGTCTCTACTTTCTGCCTTTTGTAGGTTCCCAGGAGTACACCATGGACTCTGGCCGACAAGATAGGTGGGTGAGTGTGGGCACCGGTGAGCCAGTTGGCGGCTGAAGTATCACTCAAGTGGACTGCACGGCCGTTCGCTATGCACTTCACCTAACCCTCAGTGTTGCATCCGACAGCCTACACAGCTTGTCTGAGGAAGGCTCAACTGCGAATAGCAGCCAAGGCTGGAATTTGAACCCGGGCTGTTTCAGTCTGCAGCACATCCCACTAATAGTTGGGCCATCAGCCAGCTTGTTTTAAAATCACGTAAGGAGACTTTGCCAGCTCTGTAAATATTACAACTGGTAGTACATGCCACACATAAGTAGAACTGTGGCTATTCCTGCAAATGAATCATTATATTTTCATCAGTGACAAAAAAAAAGCCTGGTCAGGAGCGACTTTCAGCTGAAATTTGGAAAAATCAGTTGTGAACAGCAATGATCACTGTGTGTAACAAAGTGATTATCCATTGGTGTTACTGCTGGAATCCTGGCAGTATCAGGACCAGGCAGAAGATGAGCGGTTGTTTTTGTCTCCCAGTTTCTCTTCAGATCATGATGCTAATGAAAGGACAGACAAACAGGCCTTTGACGCATCAGAGAGCCTGATGCCAATGCAGAGAGAGATACAGTATCAGCTGGTTGGGAACTGACTAAAGTCATCAGGCATACATTGGTAAGTGAGCTTAAATGTTGGATGTTTAACCCATTCCCTCTGACTTCAGGAAATATTTGAAGACCACATATGAATATATCCCAATAATATTACAGTCTTACAGCTTAACTGAAGCAATTTGTTAGAAACACTCTCTATTTAATAAATAGGCCAAGTAATTTATTGCTTAGGTTTGTGTAGAAATTGGCATTTCCACTGTCTGAGACTTTTTATACAAAATACCTGTACATGGACAGCAAGTCTCGTGTGTGCAGAAATTTGCACAGTGTGTTATAAGATGTCAGGCCATGCCAAATCATTTGTCAAAATAAACAGTTGAACAAAAGAGTGTGCCCCTGTCTTATTTGAGTCACTTTAGATATTTTGTTAAGATACCCATAATACATGATAAAATAGGTTCAGGCATGAATGGAAACAGATCCCCATGATACGTTTCGGCTGTGAACGTCTTACTGTGCTATCGAAAACCAATGGAATTTCCCGTTGATACTTGTGAATGATGCACATTCTTCAGCACAAACAGCGAGGTGCCACTCAAGAACTCAAGCCGACATTTTGCTCAAGTAATCAACCTACCAATTACTTTGACCTGTCAATCTCAAATCTTATTCAGCTACTCTACTTATACAACCATCAAAATAAAGCAAAGTTGAAAAGAAAATGTCTTGAAACTACTATGAAACCTTTCTAAGACATACACATATCTCAGATCTGGTACCTTCCACTCTATAGTTTGGCACAGTACATCAGTTTGGAAGAGTCAGGGTTATACAGTATTGAAAGTTTTCTGTTACCTGATATATCTCCTGGTGCTCCTCCTGTTCTCCCAATGTTTGACAGCAGATGGTCTATGTTTGGTACTGGTTGTAACTCTGTATTACCTACATGGTCAACTGGAGCCTAGAACATCAAAATAAAAATTTTTTAAACTTATTTTGTCTCAATATTATTTCCAACATTGTTTCTTGGTTGCAAATATTTACATCTGTCTTATCAAGGGTGCTCGCATTCATGTATCTCTAGTCAGTCAGAATTGTCACGTTCGTTACAGATTTCTCCATGAGAACAATGTTATTCGGTGCTCAGGAAGTGACAGGAGGAGAGAGACAAAGTCAGCATTTCTCTGCTCTATCTGAAGGACAGTTTTTCACCTCTAAAAGATCCTTAGTATTAGACAACTGTTGATGAAACTCACTGCACAAATTGATATTAAATAAAGATCGTTTAGATCTTCATAGCCAATGGAGATTTCATTGAGAATTTAAAATTATGATGGAGTGAATAGGGTGAATAGTGTGACTAGGGAAAGACCATTTCCTCTGGTTATTGATTTAAAATGATCAGAGAGTGATGAGAGATGAGGGTAAATTTCTTTATACAGCTGGTTGCTGTAGCATGGAATTCTTTGCCACAGAAAGTAATTAAGGAAGACACCATTATAACTGTTACGGTAAATTGGACAACGACTTGAAGCAGAATAGATACAATGCTATGGGAAGACAGCAAAGCAGAAGGATTAGTTTTGGGTTGCTATAGTGAAGACGCAGCACAGATATGATGGGATGAATGGCCTCCTTCTGTGCAATAAACCTCTATGGTTCTTCGCCATCTGGATGTTTTTCATGTGACACCTACAAGTTTGGAAGGGTTTTTTTCAGTATTTTTTGCTCGGTTTGGGATTTCTTCGTTAATTTCACTGACAAGTTATTTATGCCCCATGTACAGGAGCTGCTCAGAAAATTTTCATCTCACTTCTGCCTTTACTGATACCAGTTCCCCTCTATTACATTAGGAACCTCTCCACTTCTTTTCCAAATGCTCCATTTATTAAGTGCGAGGTCATTACTCCCTAAATTACATTCAGTTAGAGGTTTCCTTATCTTATTAATTAATTCCTTAAGTATTCTCTTCCAGTTCATCCATATATTGCATAAATTTTTATGAAAGCAGATCTTGTCTAATGCCTAGGAGTTAGATAGAACAGTACTTACTTTTTCGTCCATGTCCCGATCTTCATTGAAAAACCAATCATACTGAAAAAATGCAAACAAACTGGTTTCAGAAGTAACCCAAATAAACTGCATGCATTGGTGCACTTACACAGCAGAAAGGTAAAAGGGGTTCGTGTGCCACATAGTGATCAACCACAACTTGCACTTAGATAGCACCATTAATATAGAAAAACTTCCTTTGGTGCTACTCAGAGATGTGAAGTTACCGTTAGTAAAAAAAATTAAACAACACTCCAGACTGTGAGAACATTCTTGGCGGAATCACATCTGAATTATTGTTTTCTCTTCATTTTTTTGTTTTAAACTCTGATTTTTGGAGTCCGACATCAAGAATACATAAAAGTAGGCCAGCTGATTGTTGGAGACATAATGGTCAAAATTACAACAAAACGTTCACAATCAGAAAATGTGGACCTTAATTCACACTGTGCTTAATGCCACATCGGGTGGTGAACTGAATCAATGAATTAGAATTAAATATTCCAAAGGAGAGGGACATGCTGCTATCTGCACATCATCCCACCCGTTTATGGTGAGGGAGGAGAAGCAGTCTTGTTATCGCAACATTATTTTGTTTAAGGGTTTTATCAGGTTTTAATACAAATTTTGGAATTCATCTCTGGTGGGAGGGTTGGGAAATTACCAGGTTAAGCTTTAATATCAGGTGGCCCATCTACAATCCACAAAGTGCCACGATTCTGGATGACGGCTGATCACACCACTGATTGAAACACTGGAGGGTTAGTGTCAAGCAGAGAAGCGTTTACTCTGTATTAGTAAATTTAACAGAGCGAGAGACTAAGCCAGACACGAGCAACAACTCAGTGAATTATTTAAAATCAATAACCTTATAAGTTCATTAATTGTGTCAAAACTTAATTGAAATGTCAGTGCTTCAAAGAGACACCACATTCCAAAGATTCTAATGGATATCCATAGTATTCAGTACAGCAAACCTTGTCCTTTATATATACGCTATATATTTGTTCCCATTAAGGTTCCTTGGTCACAGAATTCGTCTAAACTTGAGCAGGTGCCCCCTGCTTCTGGTTAATTTCTTTCCCATTACTGTACATTATATGCAATCAACTCCTATGCTCAGTTAAACTCTCTGAAGTCACTGGAGATCAAAACAGTAAACTTTGCTAGCATTGGGAGTCTGGCCTTGGCAGAATTCAGGCAATGCAGATTAAGAACAACATAAGAAATAGGAGCAGGAGTCGGCCACTTGGCCCTTCGAGCCTGCTCCGCCATTCAACAAGATCATGGCTGATCTTCTACCTCAACTCCACCTCCCCGCACTATCCCCATATCCCTTAATTCCATTCGTTCCCAAAAATTTATCGACCTCTGTCTTGAATATACTCAACGACTGAGCATCCACAGCTCTCTGGGGTAGAGAATTCCAAAGATTCACAAACCTTTGAGTGAAGAAATTTCTCCTCATTTCAGTCCTAAATGGCTGACCCCTTATTCTTTGACCGTGACCCCGTGTTCTAGATTCCCCAGCCCGGGGAAACATTTTCCCAGCATTAACCCGGTCAAGCCCCTTAAGAATTTTAAATGTTTCAATTAGATCACCTCTCATTCGTCTAAACTCTAAGGAATATAGGCCTAGTCTACTCACTCTCTCCTCATAGGGCAATCCCCTCATCCCAGGAACCAGTCAAGTGAACCTTCGTTGCACTCCCTCTAAGGCAAGTATATCTTTCCTTAGGTAAGGAGACCAGAACTGTACGCAGTACTCCAGGTGTGGCCTCACCAGGGCCCTATATAATTGTAGTAAGACTTCTTCACTCTTATACTCTAATCCCTTTGTAACAAAAGCTAACATACCATTTGCTTTCCTAATTGCTTGCTGTACCTGCATATTAACTTTCTGTGATTCATGTACAAGGACTCCCAGGTTCCTCTGAATGCAAACATTTCCCAGGCTCTCACCATTTAAAAAATATTCTGCTTTTTTGTTTTTCCTACCAAATTGGATAACTTCACACTTCCCCACATTGTATTCCATTTGCCATGTTCTTGCCCACTCAGTCAACCTGTCTATATCTCTCTGTAGCCTCTTTGTGTCCTCCTCACAGCTTACTTTCCCACCTAACTTTGTATCATCAGCAAACTTGGATACGTTACACTCAGTCCCTTCATCTAAGTCATTAATTGCAGACTGAAAATAGCTGAGGCCCAAGCACTGATCCTTGCGGTACCCCACTAGTTACAGCCTACCAACCTGAAAAGTCCCGGTTATTCCTACTCTCTGTTTTCTGTCCACTAACCAATCCATGCTAATATATTACCCCCAATCCCATGAGTCCTAATTTGTGTAATAACCTCTTGTGTGGCACCTTATCGAATGCTTTTTGAAAATCCAAATACACTACATCCACTGGTTCCCCCTTATCCATCCTACTAGTTACATCTTCAAAAAACTCTAACAGATTTGTCAAACACGATTTCCCTTTCATAAAACCATGTTGACTCTGCCTAATCAGATTACGATTTTCTAAGTGCCCTGTTACCACGTCCCTAATAATAGATTCTAGCATTTTGCCTACTACTGATGTCAGGCTAACTGGCCTGTAGTTCCCCGTTTTTTCTCTTCCTCCTTTCTTAAATAGCGAGGTTATGTTTGCTACCTTCCAATCCTTGGGGACTGTTCTAGAATCAAGGGAATTCTGCAGGATTAATACCAGTGCATCCACTATCTCTGCAGCTACCTCTTTTAAAACCCTAGGATGCAGGTCATCAGGTCCAGGGGATTTGTCGCCACTTAGTCCCATTAATTTCTCCAGTACTATGTCTTTACTTATACTGATTTCTTTAAGTTCCTCAATCTCTCTAGACCCTTGGTTCCCCATTATTTCCAGTATGTTTTTTGTGTCTTCTACCATGAAGACCGATATAAAGTATTTGTTTAATGTCTCTGCCATTTCCTTATTGCCCATTATAATTTTTCCTGTCTCTGCCTCTAATGGGTCCACGTTTACTTTCACTAATCTCTTCCTATTTACATACCTATAGAAACGTTTACAATCTGTTTTTACGTCTCTTGCTAATTTACTCTCATATTCTTTTTTCTCTTTCATTATCAATTTCTTGGTCCTCCTTTGCTGAATTCTAAAATCCTCCCAATCCTCAGGCTTACTACTCTTCTTGGCAACATTATAAACCTCTTCCTTTGATCTAATACTATCTTTAACTTCTCTTGTTAGCCACGGTTGAACCACTTTTCCTGTGGGGTTTTTGTGCCTTAAAGGAATGTGTATTTGTTGTAAATGATGTATTCATTCTTTAAATGCTAGCCATTGCTTGTCTACCGTCATACCTTTTCAAGTAGTTTCCCAATCTACCTTTGCCAACTCGCCCCTCATTAATCAGGAAACTGAACTGGTTTAAAGTTCGATTAGTTATAACTAGACCAATCAGCATGGAAATAAAGAAACAAAAATGTGAAAACAAATCTTTATAACAGGACCTAAGTTTTCCCTTATATTTGCTGGAATCATGAAATCACAAAATATTGATTATGAACATATATTCAAAGTGGACCTAAATATATACTATAATCTACTTTTTAAATCCTCTGTGTCATACATGATATACTGCCTCTGTGAATACTGCTCTATAAATAGTTGCTTAGTGTACATAAGCAACATGGGCCTTTCTAATGCAGGCACAAAACAATGTCCTACTCTGATGTAGTAGCTCAGGCTACTAAGATCAGACTGCCTTGAAAATAACACTGCTATAGTCCTCATAACCACATTAAGAAGGTCTGGAGTGGGAAAAGGCCATTTGGGTCAACAAGCCAGGGTATGATTATTCCGTCATGGATTTCTGTCCTCCTCACCACTGATTCCCCTCAATATATCATCCATATAATTCAATCATAAGGAAAAAGGTTAAACTTACATGCTGTATTAAGGTTTCAATGATTTTGTACCGATCTTGCATGTGCGTCACCATGTCAATCATTTTGTCTTCTGATGTCCTGACAAGGGTCGGGCCAAACACCAATGCCAAATTTCGTGGTTCCATCTGAGAGGGAGGAAATAAAACGCAACGTCAAGCTGGAGTACAAGTTTCTGTTCAGAGGAATCATGGGCATATTAAAAATACAAAGCTACAAAAGTGTAATTTTGCTGTTGGACTTTTATTAATAGATAATTACAAGGTTTATTATAGCTTAAGTGTGAGCAGGTGAATGTCATACCTGAAACATAACCCCCAAAACCAAGTTTATTACTAAAACTTTCTCCTACCTAAGGCACACACTTGATGCTGAGCGTGAGGGGAAAATAACAGCACAGGAGATAGGTTTATACATGCACACTATGGGAGGACTCAGAATCAAACAGCACAGGAAGAGGCTATTCAGCCCTTCTTGCCTGTGCCAACTCTTTGAAAGAGCTATCTAATCAGTCCCACTCCCCTGCTCTTTCCCCATAGCCTGGGAAATGTTTCCTTTTCACTCATGGGGCTATGCTCCTCAAATGGAGCCTTTCTAAACAGGAGCATGGGTTAGGGAATTGAGGCTATGTTGCTACAGCTCTATCTCCGATTTGTGCTCCCTTCCAGTGAAGCTAAGCTCTGGAAGTGCAGCAATGGTGAATCTGCCTTCTGAACTATTGAGTGGATGTATGAAGAGGCATTGTACTGCTGGGTTCCCCCACATGTTTACTGAGCTTTCCTACTGTTGTGCTGAGCAATTACTTGATTCCCCCTCCCAACGCACAGGATTCAAAAGCCTTGTGCCATTTACAATTTGCTCCACAGCCTTGCCCCTCCCTAACTCCGCAACCTCCTCCAGCCCTACCCTCCGCTCTTTCAGCTCTGGCGTAATTTGCACTCCCTTTCTTCAGTCACAACTTCAGAGGCAGAATATTTAACCGTCTTGGCCCCATTCTAGAGCTCGCGCCCTAAAAACTTGCACCTTCCTATGTCTTTTTCCTCTTTCAAAAGCATCCTCCAAACTACCCATTTAACTACAGCTTCAGTCACCTCTCGTAACTCTTTTCCCACCACTGCTTGGCATTGCAAGCTGCTGATGTTGGATTTAATAATTTACCACATATGTAGGAAATACTGTGGAAACAGCAATGTTATGTTTGGTACCCTAGTAATTGGCAAACTGTTGAAAGAGTACAGGGTACCTTGTTCTTTTCAGAGTGATCTGCTACAGTCTTCAGGTGTCCTGTGAGGAACTTCAGGGTTTCAAAATAATATTCCGGTAAGTTCCGAAGCTGAAATAATACAAGCCTCATTACTCTACAACAACACATTCATGTTCAGTTACTATAAATTCTAATGCAACAGAAACTGTGTCTAAAAATTAAACATAAGTGCTTCAGTCCAATCTACGATCTCCTTGTAAAGGCAAAAGCTGAGATACAAAAAGTAGAGAGTGACATGAATCTTGTCATTCATGTGGAAATGACTTACGAAATAATACTGGGCGGCCTGCTGGTGGCGCTGTCCAGGGAGAGTATAAATACTCGGGCACGGGCCCAGCTTGCCAGGAACTAGTGAAGGACTCAACTAGATCGCCATGTTGTAAAACAGTTGATTAAAGCTTTGTTTAACGCTTAGACCAAGTGCCTGGTAGTTTTCTTACGTCAGAGAGTTGTAATGAACGGCTGTTTCTCAGGAGGAAAGTATGGCACTACTGCTCTTTTGGGTATATATTAATGACCTGGACTTGGCTATAGAGGGCATAATTTCAAAGTTTGGGGATGACACAAAGCTTGGAACTGCAGTAAACAGTGAAGAGGATAGTAGCAGACATCAGGAGGACATAGACAGACTGGTGAAATGGGCAGACACATGGCAGCTGGAATTTAATGCAGAGGTGTGAAATCATGCATTTTGGAAGGAAACATGAAGAGAGGCAGTATAAACTAAATGGCACAATTTTAAAGGGGGTGCAGGAACAGAGAGACCTGGGAGTTCACATACATAAATTTTTGAAGGTGGCAGGACAAGTTGATAAAGCTGTTCAAAAAAGCATACAGAATCCGTGGCTTTATAAATAGAGGCGTAGAGTACAAAAGCAAGGAAGTGATGGTAAACCTTTATAAATCACTGGTTAGACTTCAGCTGGAGTATTGTGTCCAATTCTGGGCACCACACTTTAGAAAGGATGTCAAGGCTTTGGAGAGGGTGTAGAAGAGATTTACCAGAACGGTACCAGAAATGAGGGAATTCAGTTATGTGGAGAGACTGGAGAAGCTGGGATTGTTTTCCTTAGTGCAAAGAAGGTTAAGGGGCGATTTAAATGATTTGGAGCAGGAAGAGCTCTTTAAAGGGATCGTGTCAGCTTTAAATTTTTAATCATTTCCAACAGACGTTGATAATAGCAAGCAATAAGGAAGGCAAATGGCATGTTGGCCTTTATTGCAAGGGGGTTGGAGTGTAAGAGTAAGGAAGTCTTGCTACAATTGTACAGGGCCTTGGTGAGACCACACCTGGAGTACTGTGCACAATTTTGGTCTCCTTATCTAAGGAAGGATATGCTTGCCTTGGAGGCGGTGCAACGAAGGTTTGCTAGATTGATTCCTGGGATGAGAGAGCTATCCTATGATGAGAGATTGTGTAGAATGGGCCTGTACTCTCTGGAGTTTAGAAGAATGAGAGGTGATCTCATTGAAACCTACAAGATTCTGAAGGGGATTGACAGGGTAGATGCTGAGAGGTTGTTTCCCCTGGCTGGAGTGTCTAGAACTAGGGGGCATAGTCTCAGGATAAGGGGTAGGCCATTTAAGACTGAGATGAGGAGGAATTTCTTCACTTAGAGGGTTGTGAATCTTTGGAATTCTCTGCCCCAGAGGGCTGTGAATGCTGAGTCTTTGAGTATATTCAAGGCTGAGATCGATAGATTTTTGGACTCTAGGGGAATCAAGGGATATGGAGATCGGGCGGGAAAGTGGAGTTGAGGTCGAAGATCAGCCATGATCTTATTGAATGGCGGAGCAGGCTCAAGGGGCCGTATGGCCTACTCCTGCTCTTATTTCTTATGTTCTTATAATGTTAATTTGCTATAAGCTGCAAATGCAGGTATAGTTATCCAGAGTTAGAATATAGTCAAGGGGTTAACAGTTCAGTTCTGTAATCTAATACAATTTACCAGTTTCTTAAATGTTTGAAGTCTTTCTGCCGCATCCTCCAGTCTGTTGGCTTCAATGAAATCATTGTATTTATCTGTAAAATACAGGAAACATCAATGCATAAGTTAGCTGCAGCTATTTATCAGCTTGGCTCTGCTGGTAGTACCCTTGCATCTGGGTTAGAAGCAGAATTTTGGATGAGCTCAAGTTTATGGAGGGTGGAGGTTGGAAGGCCGGCCAGGAAAGCATTGAAATAGTCGAGCTGGAGGTAATAGAAGCATGGATGAGGGTTTCAGCAGCTGAGACAGGGGTGGAGACAGGCGATATTGTGGAGGTGGAAGTAGACCAGTCTTTGGTCGGGAGCTCAGCTCAGGGTCAAATAGGACGCCACGGTTGGAAACAGTCTGGTACAGCCTGAGACAGTGGCCAGGTGGGGGAATGGAATCGGTGGTTAGGGAACGGTGCTTGTGGTGTGGCTGAAGACAATGGCTGGAATTTTCAGAGGTAAGAACGAATGGGTTGGAGGCCATAAAACTCCACTGCGTGCCGGGAAACCCGACTTTCCGGGTTTCCCACTGTCTCCCGGGTCCCCCCGCACTGTGCGAGTGGAACCCAGCAAAATCCAGCCCGATGGCTTCGGTCTTCCTAATGCCTAATTGGAGGACTGGATGTTGAACAAGCTGTCTGACAACACAGAGGCAGTGGAGGAGTCGAAAGAGGTGGTGGTAAGGTAGAGTTGGGTGTCGTCAGCGTACGTAGAATCTGACTTTGGATGATGTCTTTGGATGATGTCGCCGAGGGGCAGTTTGTCGATGAGAGATAGGAGGGGGGCCAAGGATAGATCCTTCAGAGACTGCAGAGATAATGGTGTTGGGGCGGGAAGAGAAGCCATTGCAGGAAATTATCTGGATACCCAAGAGTGAAACCAGGTGAGGGTAGTCCCACTCAGCTGGACAATGGAGGAGAGGCGTTGAGGAGGATGGTTTGGTCAACTGTGTCAAAGGTTGCAGACAGGTCGAGAAGGTCGAGCAGGACTAGTACACTACGGCCATAGTCACAGAGGATGTCATTTCTGACTTTGACTTGGGCCGTTTCTGTGCTGTGGCAGGAGTGTAAATCTAATTAGAAAGTTTCAAACGTGGAGTTGCATGAAAGATGGTTATGAATTTGGGAGGCGACAACACGTTCAAGGAATTTGGAGAGCAAAAGGAGGTTGGTGATGGGGCGGTAGTTTGCGAGGAAAGAGGGGTCAAGGGTACTTCCTTAACCAGTATCACCAAAAACAGATTAACTAGTAATTCATCACATTGCTGTTTATGGGACCTTGCAGTGTACAAATTGACTACTTTGCCTAAATCACAGTCATTGCAATTCAAAGTCATTATTTGTCTGAGAAGCACTTTGGCACGTCTGTTTGATGTGAAAAGGCACCAAATAACTGGAAAGTTTTTCCTCCCTTTTTTTCTATGAAACTTAATGATCATTTTATAATACTTAGAAATTACAGTTCACAACTTCCCTAAATGGACATTTATCGCTGTAGCTATAGTATAATGACTTCCAAAATTGTACAAGTGATTCACTGTTTTCAAATTGCAGCCAATGAATTATTAAGATGTTCTACTCACCATCTGTGAAGAGAGGCTCAGGCAGCTTTCGGAAGAACAGTTTAAGCAAACTGCTAATCACATTCAGGTCCTGCCATTTCTGCAAAGGCAAAATTAGTCAATATAAGCAGCCATTATATGCCATTAGAGAGGACACCACTCAAATACAAATCCCTACTGTTAACCATTCTTTCGCTAACCATGGAAACTGTAGCAGAGTCAAGGCAAAGAATCACGGGTGCCTGGGTCAAATCTGATGTTTCTTACAGCCTTTTAACCGAAAACTGCCAAATTATGTGTAGCTTTGGAGTCATGTTCACCATAGTTATAGATTGTGGTTAGAGACTGCTGCTCAACGGTGAGCTGTCCGCACAGGGTCAGTCAGAAAACTCAAAAGGCTAATTTCCTGCAAAACAGACCTCCCATGACTTACACAAATGCAAAATAGAGAAAGGGTAGTAATAAGTTTGTAGAAGAATTGGAGGCTTACTTCTTCTGAGGTATTTAAATCAGTCGTTCCCTTATTGAGTTGCTCCTGTAGGCTGGAGACCATGGCATTGTTCCCTGGTACCCTGTAGATCCCTGTGTACTCCAAACCCTTCTCCTCCACCAATTTACAACAGATCTCCACTATCAACGGAATAAACTGAAAGAAAAAATACATACACACATCAATATTTGAACAACATATCGAGGTCACTATACTGCAATATTTAACTTACTGTCTAAAACAGAAATATAAAACAGGTGAAACACTACGGGCTGGATTTTGCCAATGGGGAGCTTTTGGAGGCGGGACTCCCACTTGTCAGGTTTTAGTCCCGCTTCCATCAACTTCTGGCCAACCCATGCTATTTTCCCTTGATTGACCTTGTTAAGCCCACCCAGCGGGCTTAGCAAGCCAATTAAGGGGAAGCCGGTTACAGAGAACGTCAGCGTATGACGTTTCATCTGTCAAAAGTTTTTGACAGATGAATTGTCATCGTTTGACAGCTCTGTGAAGCTGTCAAACACTGACATTCTATGTTGTTTGATGAGTTCTTGTATTCAAGACTCATCAAACCTCTTTTGTGAGCAGAAATTAGATGATTGTTGCATCGGAGAATGCAGCAGCCATCTGTCATCTCTGCCGGTGAGATGCAAGACCCCAACGTTTGAAGCCTGCAGGAAGAAACAAAGGTAAGTAAACATTTTCTATCACTTTCCACTCACCTCACATACTTATCTCTCCACACTTGCACCCATCACTTACCTTCACAGCGCACTTTTGCACCCCTCTGACCCCCGCAGACCCACTGCTCGCCTTGCTGACCCTGACGGGACTCGCAGCCTTTGGGAAGCCTGCACTTGTGTGGGTAAAATGGGGATAATCCTCTTATCTGCCTGTTAACTACCTGTTTATATAGCGCCCTTAACGTAGTAAAATGTCCCAAACAATGCTCCCTGTAAGCTGCGGCCGCGCAGTGCTCCAGGGAATCCGCGCAGCCGGGTTGCCAGCTTTGCAATACAAAAACCGCGCATGCACGGTATTCTGAATGGCCCGTGCAGCCCCACCAAACAAAATTAGAGGGAACATTGGTCCCAAGGTGCTTCACAGGAGCGTTATACCAAGCCACATAAGGAGTTATTAGCACAGGTGATCAGAAGCTCGGTCAAAGAGGCAGGTTTCAAGGAGCGTCTTAAAGGAGAGATGTAGGGAGGCAGAGAGGTTTAGGGAGGGAATTCCAGAGCTAAAATAAAGTTCCAATTTAAATAATAAGCAGGTGCACGTGTCAAGATATAAAGGCGTATATATGAACGTTTACAGCCTAGTAAAGGAAAGAACACACAACCAATACCTTGTTATTTACACCAGGCTGACACTCCTCTAGGCGAACACCAAAAGCTGCTCCAAGAACTGGTTTCTTAGTTTTCTTCCTTATGTTTAACCAAGAGCTCTTGTCCTTAGGAGGGCTACTTTCATCTGGAAATAGAAACAGGCAGCCAAAAGGTTATTCACCACTTTATCATCAAGAAAAAAAACAACCCAGATACTTTCTTTATTTATGTTTTTTATGGGGGAGGTTCAGTCAGTATTTGCACAAGAGAACAAAGTCCTTTCTTTCCTGATCCTTAGCACACAGTTGAAGTGCTTTAAAAAAATATTTTAAGTCTTGAACAATTTTACCATCAAGCATAAATAGGTTTAAACCCCTCTACCCTTCCAAGTGTGACTTGTACTCTTGTTCCATAGCATCATGCAAGCTGTATAACCCATTAAGACATTTAAACTTCAGTCACTCGAATCTACTGATGTGAAGAGATTAGTTACTATGGAGTTAGGCTAAGTGCAGTATCACAACTCTCTTTAACCAGCTACGTGTGCCTTGGGAAATTTCTTCTTTCTTTATAATCCCTCTGAATACTATTGGATTGCCTTTGCTCATCATGGGGTTGCACATTTCAAGGATAACTCAATTAGCAATTGCCACAATGACTTTCCATTTGTAGTTAAATTCTCATATTAAATAGAATGAATGTCATCATTTTAAAAACGAAAGCAGTCTACACCGAGGCACAGCCTGCTATATGACGATATATGGAATGCAGGTTCACACTTGCGATTCCACATATTGGAAAGGAGGGAGGATGAGGAAAGATTTCTTCTGGTTGCAATGTGTTAGCAATATCATAAACACAATGGGAAGATTTCTTCTAATTGCTATCTTTTTTTTAAAGTTCTTTTCTATTATACAGTAAAGAAAAGAGCCTTAATTTTGCAAGACAAGCAAAAATTGAGTTGTAGTTGCCTTTGGCATAGGCAAACTCGCACGGGTAACATAAAGGACAGACTGCACCGAATTCCACGATGGGGATTGCGCCTCTGATTTGAGTGCAAACGGTGAGCTCAGGGCGCTTTCCCAGCAGCACACGTGGCTAGAAAGCACAAAAACGGATGAGGCAGCAGCTCCTGAAGGGTGGGGTTCATGCATCTCTCAGCCGTTTTGAATTATGAAAATTCACCTAAAATTTAATAGCTAATGCTTCTGCATCATAACACACAGAAGCTGAGGGGCGAGGGGGGAGAGAATTACAAACAGGCTTTTGGAATCCAGTTAACATTTTACAGATTTCTGGACAACCTACTAAAAAGAACTGGACTGTTCAGTCTAAAACCGGACTGGTGGCATCCCTACTACTAACAAGGTCATCCGTTCTTAGTTTAAAAAAAAAATAATTTCTGGAACTAAAGGACATAAACAAATTCATGTATTCCACAGGCTCAGTTACAGATTTTCTTACCCAGATTTTTACTTAAAATCATTGCAGAATGAAGGATTTATACAGTTATACTTCTTTAAAAACAACATTTTAACAGCCACTTCTCACTTATTGCCTCTTTCCCAGATCATCTACCAGTTTGCAGCTGGGGGGCAGACAGCTGACCTGCTGTCAAGCCTTTATGCAAGAGCAGCCCCAGTTGAAGCGGCATTCTTCCATTTTACCTCCCTCTCTGCGGAGATCTATTTTTGCGAAACATTGAAGGTACTGTACTGTTTGAAACAAGAGTGCCCTCTGGTGCACTTGTTAACTCCTGCAAGTGCAGTGAAGCAAGTGTCTGCATTTACAGACCTTAAGGGGGCGATTTTCCCACTGGAGGCAGGTTTCGGTTTGGGTGGGTTCCCGAACCCGCCTCCACTGTCAGGTGGGAAAAATTTGCGATTTTCCCCTAATTGGCCAGTTAATTTCAGAGGTGTGGGTTCCCCTGGGCCAATTAGTCTTTTGGGACTGAAACTCGCCTCTGCTGACCTCACTTATCCAGCTTCATTTAAGGGCTGCTTGCTGCCTTGGCTCATTCCACTGGTTTTTGGTTGGTGGTACACCACCTCCAAACTTTTGTCTCCTTGAAGAATGGCCAGCTCCAAGGCAAGGGCCTCCCCGAGGTTCTCGGATGAGGCGCTGGGTATGCTGGTTGAGGGGGCGAGAGCTAGCAGGGAGGTGCTCTTCCCCTCATCTGGGAGGAAGAGGCCTCCCAAAGAAACCAAGGCTGTGTGGATCCAGCTGGCAAGAGATATAACCTCCAGATCTGTGTGCAAATTGGGTGATTGTTTCTGTTTATTGATGAAATGCCATCCCTGTGTGAATATTTTAAAATTAGGTGATGGTAAACTGTTGGCGTGATGGCATGTGTTATTTTGGCTTAAGCAGCTCCACATTGCGGGCTCCGCGACACTTGCGTGGTCAGGTTGGTGGTCAGAGTGAAAGGAGGCCAGAGAGTCATGTCCATTGTCTATCATGTGTGAAGAAGGAGCCAAGCACATGTGCCACAATGGGCAACCTCTGCAAATCTGGCCAGGATGAGTGCATCCCTTGCATCACGGGCAGCCATGTGCTCGTGTGCTGCCGCTGCTGCTGCTGCTGGTAGATACGCCGCCGCTCGGTCCTCCTCTTCCTCATCTGAAGAGGCTATGAACTGAGCCACTTGCTCATCAGAAAGCTGCAAGCCACGACGCTGTGCCATGTTGTGCAGCAGACCTCGACCATTCTGGAGACCCTGGCTGCTGAATACTGCAGGGCTCCACCTGATCTGTCAAGGCATCGGAATTGTATCTTCAGCAAGCCAATGATGATGGAGCTGGTCGAAATGTGGCTGGCGTTGTAGCGCTCCTCAGCCTCATTAGCTGGCCTCCTGATCGGCGTCATTAGCCACTTCTTCAGGGGGTAGCCCTTGTCACCAAGGAGCCATTCGTTAAGTTGGTTTGGCGGACTGAAGAGCGGAGGAATACTCGAGTTCCGCAGGATGAACGAGTCATGGCAACTACCACAGAACTTGGCGCAAACATGCAAAATCTCCTTCTTGTGGTTACACACCAGCTGTACGTTGAGGGAGTGGAAGCCCTTGTGGTTGACAAAGATAGCTGGGTTGTGATGGGGTGCCCTAAGGGCCACATGTGTGCAGTCTATGACGTCCTGCACCATTGGCAAGCCTGCCATATTTGCAAAGCCAACTGAACGCGCGGTTACACTTGTTTGATCCTTTGAGAAGTGGATGTAATTCTGCACCTTTGCGAAAAGGGCATCGGTAACCTGCGTGATGCAACTGTGGGCAGCCGACTGGGAGATGCCGCTGATGTCTGCTGATGATCCCTGGAAGGAGCCTGAGGCAAAAAAGTTGAGTGCGGTGGTGACTTTGACAGCCATTGGTAAGGGGGTGTCCACCCGCTCCTCTGGGCTCCAGGTGTTGGTGCAGCAGCTCCGACAACCTCTCGCGAAAGTCTCAGCCTCCTTTGGCACTGCTGCTCACTTATGTTGAGGTAGCTCACCCTCTGTCTGTAAACCCTGAGAGGGGGGTATCTCCTGCGGCGACGTGTTTCCATGTGCTAGCGCCTTCTGCCCTGTGCAGCATCAGGTGGGTGAGCAGGAGGTTGGCGCTCCTGCTGCTGAGCTGCCTGGTTCTGCTGCTGCCGTGGCTGCTCCTCATCCGAATCTGAGGACCATGATGAAAGGAAATAAATGTTTCCCATGCTGCTGGCAGATACCTCCGTTGGGGAAGCGCTCAGTCCAAGCGGGGAGAGGGTCTTCCAAGGAGGTCCCACAGTTGAGAGATAGAAGCTGCAGCACCTCTGACTTTTGTAGGCCTGCTAAAAGTGCTGAAAGACCTGTGGAACAAAAGTTCTGCCACCTGCAACTGCTCCCTGATGAAAGCTCTGTTTTAATGGTGGAGCTGCAGCTGTGAGGAGGCCGCCCACTTGTCAACCCACCAGGATTAGCTGCCGTGGTTTAGGAGGGTCGTACAACATGCACAAAATGTGGCAAAATAACAAAGGCCTGTCAAAATAGGATTATAGAGGCCCTTAACGACTATTTAAGGGTCATAACTACCTCTTCCGGCTGATGGAGGCTGGACGGAATCGCACCCATGAAACCCGCCTCTGGCAAAATTGCGCAGAGGCGGGTTCAGAACCCGCCCTCACTTTTTGCGATTTTACCAACTGTCCCGCCTCCAAACCCAGCCTCCTCGGGGCTGGGAAAATCGCCCCCATAGTTACTGTGAGACACAGGCCTACTCGGACTTTCGTCCCACTGGCAGTTTTTCTGTGGAAACTTAAGAGCGACACATTCCTACTGAACAATACGTGAATAATGAAACGTTTTAGGCTTCAGTAAACATGTGTCTCTTACTCAAACTCATTCTATCCCAGGACCTCAAAATTGTGAAATTTCTCACCTCCTTCAGTCTCTTCACCTTCCTGCAATCTATGGGCTTTCAAATCTCAAGTTTGGTGTTAACTGACTCCTAGTAACTCATTTACTTAGTCTTCTCTACTGATCTTTGTGATCCACTAGGAACCATGGTCCTTCACCTAGATTTCTCAACAAACCTCTCCGAGCTAAAGAAAGATGCAAGGTTCCTGCCACAACCACTCCATGTGGGAAAGCACTCCATGCTCCAGCAACTCTGTGTAAAGAAATTTTCCCCAACCTTTCTTCTCACTCTCTTGTGATTTTAAATTGAGGATTACTTATGACTGACTCCACAACTGGATAAAATAGTCGTCTTCGCATCAAAATCCCTCGTAGTTTGAAAAATCTCCCATTAAACCCCCCCCCCCGTTACCTTTCCTTCTCCAGCGGAAATAGCAGCAGCGTTGCAAGTAAGCTTAAGTTCTGCTTTAACTCTGAACGATTGGAGATGGGGGTGAATTGCGAGGGTGAATCACTGAAGCAAGTGATGAGATTCTCAGCACTATAAGGGTAACAAGGCCGTGGCAGTGACGCCACAGGATATTAAGCTGAATTACCTTTGTTTGCGTTATCTTGCCTGGGAGATCGTGGACGTCGGGTGACATGGTGACGGGATCCTTTTGGAGAAGAATCGGACTTATTATTTGCGGGGCTGCAAAACAATACAGGTACAATCTCAGTTATGCAATCAAAATTTAAGTTAAAGTGGCAGCACAGTCATTTGTTTTCTATGTTTTGGCACGTGGACCCATGCCCAAATCATACATATTTTAGAGAGATATACAGGGCTTGAATTTAAGACTACCTGACCAAACTACTAGTAAATTCTTTAACTGTCAGTTAAATCACTTACCATTATTTAGCTACAATGTACAGTTTCATTCTGCCACCTGGATAGTAGCCCATCTTTTACACTCTATGTGTTACCTATTCTTCTATTCACTGCTGAAAAAGTCAACATGAGCAGAAACCTGTTCTACAATCGTACTGACATTTTTATTGCGAGCTCTAGCAAAGGTCGGATAATATATCCCTATGATTTGCTTGAATGAGAAAAAGAGCTATAAAGACTGAAGAAGGTATTCCTGATCCCTGAACAATAATATAAACTTACATGGTTAGATCGAAAAATAAAGTACTAGTATGACCAGGCAGCTGTCCTATAACACAACACAGAGGGAAGTGGTGACCAGAGGTTATGTGAGTAAGTCAGAGAATCACAGGCCTGCTTTTACATATACTGTTTATGTAGCAATTTTGGCAATGACCTTGAAGCAGGTTTCCTGCTGGTTATCTCAGCCAGCGGATGTTACGTGCTGAGCCAGGACATTAAAAAATAGTAATTAAAGTCAAAATAAATAAAATTATAGTATAAAATGATTTGGTAACACCATTTGATTTCTCTTTTTTCCCCCCCAATGAAAATTCCCTCAATACAGCATACTTTCATACACTGCAAAATATTAAATCTGGTACTATCTTCTGTGAACATAGAAGTGCGATTGTTGGCACACAAAAAAATGAATGTAGGTGGAGAAAGAATGAAGAAGGAAAGAAAGACGACCTCAGGACCAATGTTCCTCTAATTATTTGGGGGGCCACGTGGCCCCTTTAACGGGCTGCACGGCCCATTCAAAATTCCGCGCATCCACAGTTTTTCCATTTAAAAGCCGGTAAGCTGACTGCGCGGGACCTCCTGAGGGAATATTGCTCAGGACGTCCCAAAGCGCTTTACAGCCAATTAAGTACTTTTTCTGAAGTGTAGTCACTGTTATACTGCAGGAAGCATGACAACCAATTTGTGCACAGCAAGGTCCCACAAACAGCAATATGATAATGACCTGATAATCTGTTTTTAGGTGTTGGTAGAGGGATAAATATTGGCCAGGACACCGGGGATAACTCCCCTGCTCTTCTTTGAAATCGTGCCATAATAAGTTCCATCAGGATTCTAACAGTAAACATCAGTTTGCAAAAAAGTTACTATTAAAGGTTTATAACTTGCTACTCTCTTCCTTTTTGCATACTTGCTTCTACAAGTATGTATAAAGAAAGAGAGTAGCAAAAGTAAACGTTGGCTCTTTAGAGGCTGAGACAGGAGAAATTATTATGGGGAATAAGGAAATGGCAGAAACATTAAAACAAATATTTTGTATCTGTCTTAATGAGAGTGAGGAACTTAACATAATTAATGTAAGTAGACAAAAATTACTTGAGAAACTAATGGGACTAAAAGCTGACAAATCCCCTGGGCCTGACGGCCTACATCCTAGGGTTCTAAAAGAGGTGGTTGCAGAGATACTGGATGCATTGGTTGTGATCTTCCAATATTCCCTAGATTCTAGAACGGTCCCAGCGGATTGGAAGGTTGCAAATGTAACACCGCTATTCAAGAAAGGAGGGAAAGAGAAAACAGGGAACTACAGGCCAATTAGTCTGACATCAGTTGTCGGGAAAATGCTGGAATCCATTGTTAAGGACGTGGTATCAGGGCACTTAGAAAATCATAACATGATTTGGCAGAGTCAACATGGTTTTATGAAAGGGAAATCGTGTTTGACAAATTATTAGAGTTTTTTGAGGATGTAACTAGCAGGGTAGATAAAGGGGAACCAGTGGATGTAGTATATTTGGATTTCCAAAAGGCATTCAATAAGGTGCCACATAAAAGGTTATTACACAAGATAAGGGCTCATGGGGTTGGGAGTAATATAATAGCATGGATAGCGGATTGGTTAACGGACAGAAAACAGACCGTAGGTATAAACGAGTCTTTTTCAGGTTGGCAGGCTGTAACTAGTGGGGTGCCGCAAGGATCAATGTTGAGGCCTCAGCTATTTACAATCTATATTAATGACCTAGATGAAGGGACCAAGTGTAATGTATCCAAGTTTGCTGACAATACAAAGCTAGGTGGGACAGTAAGCTGTGAAGAGAACACAAAGGGCTGGATTTTACCCACCCTGAGGAGGCGGGACTGTTAGGAAAATCCCCCAAAATGGGAACGGGTCCCAAACCCGCCTCCAACCAATCTTCCCGGGAGTCGGGTCCCCGATTTGCGCAGGGTCCCGACTCCTAGAGGCGGGAAGAGGATTACAGCCACTTAACTGCCTATTAACAGGTAGTTAACAGGCAGTTAAGAGGCTTTTTCCCATTTTGAGCCTTCTGCTGTGGGCTTCCCGATGTCGGGGAACCCCGCCAGAGTTAATGAGACGTGATGTGGGTCTACTGTAATATTTGTGTATATATGACAGCTGCAGAAGTGCTTTAAAGGATTCAATGGGACACTGGTGCGTATCAGAGGTAAGGAAAAGGTATGAAAGTAATTTTTAATGTGTTTAGATGTTTCTGCAGGTGACAAGCTGTGAAGTGAATGTGTAGGCTCATCTCATCGGGAGAAGTGACAGATGGCTTCTACAATCTCAGCTGCAGCTGCCATCTGTTTTATCCTAAGGAGAGAGTAAATGGAGAGCCTGGGTGCAAGGGCTCACCTTTGGACAGTGATTGTCAGTGTTTGACAGCACCTCAATGCTGTCAAACACTGTCAAATCATCTGTCAAACAAGTGTGTTGCATATGCCTTTAAGAAAACCGCCAGACGAAGCGTCATCAACTGACGTAATCTGACACCGGCTTTCCCTTAATTGGCCGGCAAGCCCGCAGGGCAATCAGAGGAAAATAGCGTCAGCTCGTCAGACGTCGCTGGGGGCGGGACTGAAACCCGAAAACCAGCAGTCCCGCCTCGAACTCGGCCTTCCAGGTAAGATTCCGCCCAAAGACTCTGCAAAGGGATATAGGTAGACTAAGTGAGTGGGCAGTAAGGTGGCAGATGGAGTATAATGTAGGGAAATGTGAGGTTATTCACTTTGGTAGGAAGAATAGAAAAACAGAATATTTTTTAAATGGCGAGAAACTTTTAAATGTTGGTGTTCAGAGAGATTTGGGCGTCTTCGTGCAAGAAACACAGAAAGCTAGCATGCAGGTACAGCAAGCAAGAAGGAAGGCAAATGACATGTTGGCCTTTATTGCAAGGGGGTTGGAGTACAAGTGTGAGGAAGTCTTGCTACAATTGTACAGGGCCTTGATGAGACCACACCTGGAGTACTGTGCACAGTTTTGGTCTCCTTATCTAAGGATGGATATACTTGCCATGGAGGCGGTGCAACGAAGGTTCACTAGATTGATTCCTGGATGAGAGGGCTGTCCTATGATGAGAGATTGTGTAGAAGGGACCTATTCTCTCTGGAGTTTAGAAGAATGAGAGGTGATCTCATTGAAACATACAAGATTCTGAAGGGGTTTGACAGGGTAGATGCTGAGAGGTTGTTTCCCCTGGCTGGAGTGTCTAGAACTAGGGGGCATAGTCTCAGGATAAGGCTAAGCCATTTAAGACCGAGATGAGGAGGAATTTCTTCACTTAGAGGGTTGTGAATCTTTGGAATTCTCTGCCCCAGAGGGCTGTGAATGCTGAGTCTTTGAGTATATTCAAGGCTGAGATAGATAGATTTTTGGACTCTAGGGGAATCAAGGGATATGGAGATCGGGCGGGAAAGTGGAGTTGAGGTCGATGATCAGCCATGATCTTATTGAATGGCGGAGCAGGCTCGAGGGGCCGTAAGGCCTACTCCTGCTCCTATTTCTTATGTTCTTAAAAATGAGCACATGGTGGACTCCCCAGTGGTTTACCTGGTTAAGGAAAGCCCCAGGTTTAATTCTCAGTCTGAATTTGGTTATCTGATCGCAGCTGGTTTGGCAGTAGGGGTTCTATAATTGATCTCAATGCCCTTTAGGTTAGGCTCCTGATCCCTCTCCATCAAACCCCTGCTACAATGCGCGTGTGTGAATATCAGACGAGTACCACATCAGGCTCAAAGACCCCTTGCAGTCAAACAGTTTGCCAAGTGTCACCTGTGGCTCAGTGGGTAGCACTCTTGCCTCTGAGTCAGAAGGTTGAGCACAAAAATCTAGGCTGACACTCCAGTGCAGTACTGAGGGAGCGCTGCACCGTCGGAGGAGCCGTCTTTTGGATGAGACGTTAAACCGAGGCCCCGTCTGCCCTCTCAGGTGGACGTAAACGATTCCACGGCCACTATTTCGAAGAAGAACAGGGGCGTTATCGCCGGTGTCCTGGGCCAATATTTATCCCTCAACCAACATCAATAAAACAGATTATTTGGTCATTTTCACTTTGCTGTTTGCGGGAGCTTGCTGTGCGCAAATTGACTGTTGCGTTTCCTACATTTCAACAGTGACTACATTTCAAAAAGTTCTTCATTGGCTGTAAAGCACTCTGGGACGTCCGGTGGTCGTGAAAGGCGCTATAGAAATGCAAGCCTTTCTTTTTTTCCCCCTAAACACTCATTTCCTAGGTTCACACAAAAAGAATGGCTGCCTGGGCGATGTGCCTCAGAGCATATAGTGCCTGTGGATTCATACCCCAGAAAGGAATCAACACCTTTATGAGAGGAAAGAGTGAAGGGCAAAATAAAAATGGTACTGTGCTTTTATGAAACCAAAAGCATCTCGCTTCACTTAGATCCCTGTATGGATGACACACACATAAATCAGCAACCTTTAATGATTTAAGCATTCAGGGGAAGGACTCAGAGTCTTCACTTTCAATAGTTTGGCATTGGTACCAGCTCCAGCACCGGCACTTACATTGTTAGACCATATATAGTGCTGTATAAGGTTTGCATACCAAAGGAAGTTTGCCAAGTTCTGATAAATATAAGATGTTTTCCCACCCCCTCACCCCCTGGAATTTCTTCTTTTAAACAGTAGGATTTTTCTGTGAAATGGCAGACTCATCGCACAAGACATACCAGCACCACACAGAACCTCACGCTTCACTGTACATTATTATGTGCAGACCAATCAGATAACAACCGATCTCAAGAGAAAAAATATATAGAATTTGAACAAAATACAGACTACACGGCCCAGCATCTCCTGTTCTTTGAACTGTACATTTAACACTTCTACTGACAAACACTTTTAAAGAGAAAAACTTTTTGTTAGTGTGCATAGTGTGAAAAATCAGCACCAGATCACAAGATAATTGCAGACAAGGAAGGCCATTCGGTCTATCATCGATCCAAAAAAAGCTTCCTGTTAGAAGAAATGATTTACAGCACTGTTCACGTCCTTGAGGACATTTAACATTTCAGAAATGCCCTCGGCTAACAAGCAAGCGTTTGTACCGACAGAGATCAGCACCGTTTACATTCCAGAATGCTGACTGGGAGAAAGACAGACGGTCTCTAACCCACTGGTAGATGAGTGCAAAGTACTGATCATTCGTGTCGTGAACAAGATGATGTTAGCAAATAATTCAATATCAGACTGGTCTCATTACCTCTGGTTCCTGTACTCCTTTAATTTGACTTCTATCAATCTTGCACTTGTGTCCTAATAATTAAAAAAAAGACAACATTTTAAAAGCTAATCCTTTAACATGTACAGAACCAAGAGGACAGGATGATCAGTCAATCCTAAACCTGTAGCTGGTTGACTTCACTCACCCACAATTTTCCACAAAATGGGCTGGATATTTACGGGGAGGCGGGGAAGAAGCGGGGGAAACCTGGGACCCGGCAGCCGACCAAATTGACAGCTTGGCCAGTTGCCGGGTGGGAAAACTAGTGGCAAGATGTCGCAGCCGGGGACCTTTGGGGATGGTCCCTGGCAATCGGAAGCTACAGATCGGGGCTTGGCAGGAAGAGAGCGGCAATTGGGGTGGAAGGAGCTACAGATCAGTGCTGGGGGTGGGAAGGTCCCGATCATGGCAGGCAGGAGAGGCCTGCAATCGACAGAGGGGAGGCCAAAGGATTCTTTGAGGGACTGGTGAGGCGCACTCCTGCTTCTCCTGGCCCACAAGCAGGGCTGTAAAGAGCACTTATCTTCTGGAGCCGGCATCTCCCGTCTCCATTTCGCTGCTGGGTTTCCCGAGCCCTGGGAAACCCGGCCGGCAACTGCTACATTTAAATCAGGCTCCCAATTGCACGATGTTACTGAAGTGTCCCACCCTCGCACGGCATGCTACCCCCGCCACCGTAAAAATGGCAACAGGCGCATGTGCTGTGAAATGGGGGACACGTTCCCCATTTTTCAATTTTTAAGCTCCGACTCTCTCTTGCCCATCGTGGGGAGGATAATATCGAGACCAGTAACTCTCAATCTCTGTTGTGCCATCACTGTGAGGTGATGAGCATAGGCTTGGTTGTTCCCTTGCTAGAAAGGTGGGAACATCAGCTCTACCTAGCTGAAATATTAGAGTGGAAACTAAAGCTGCTTTTATACTCGTGTCAGTGGGGTACTTGGCTGCCAGTTCTCAAAGTGTGGGACTTGTGCAGTAGGTGACACCCCTAATTTAAACCTAATGGGTTCGAGGAAGTCTAGTCAAAAACCAGGTATTCCTGGAAGCTTCTTTGCAAACCCAGCAGATTTACATTTGAGTTGCTACCTGCTGCAAGATACCAGCATTGTGGGAACTGGTGTCACAAACATCTCACAGACACTAATGGAAAGGCAGAGTAAGGTATTCATCCCATTGGGTTACCAATCTCACCTGATAGCTGTGGAGAAGTGCAAATGAGAAGCCAAGCATTTCCCACAAAGGAGGGGAAAACTTAAGGAAGATTCATCCTTAAGTGGCTCTTGCGCACGCCCCAGCAGCTGGTCCAATTTAGCATTGCCAGGAGCCCAAGAGCTCATTGGTTCTCCCATCACCCTCTCAACCTGAAGATGGCATGTTCCCAATTTGGGAAAAGGAGAAAGAGGGAGCTTTACTCTTCAAAACAAAATTCTCATACTATCAAGTGTAAGTTACCCTCCCCTCCCATTCTCGATGGGCTATTCTACAAATTATGTCATTGATATGAACTTTCCTGTGTGAAAGATAGGAAGAAAGTAATTTTCACTATAATGCTTGTGGTGCACACTCAAGACACCAGCGACTGGCTGCCAGAATTTTAAAAATATACTATTAGATGCGTCAAGGGTTCATTTTAAATAAGAGAGAAATTAAAATAGTATTGTACTTACTTCTCCCTCTGTTTTACTGTTTTCTTGGATAATTTTAATCCAGTTCAACATATCATCTCTATCCTCAGCCTGGAACAGGTATTCACAGAAATCGGACGTAGTCAGCCTGAAAACATTCTTCCTTTTAGTCTCACTGTACGAAATATCAATCAAACAGGCCTTAATACAAATGGGCTGCTCATCCTCGGCCGGGGAAGAAACATAAGTCACTGCGTCCCTTTTATCCTTGTACAGGTACAGGGAATGTGATCGCAGGAGGGCATACACCCTTTTCCAAGAACGAATGCTGCTCACAACCCTCTGTAAAAAAGAAACAGAACAATGTGTTTTTTTTAAATGGTCTAAAAGGCAAACAACAACTCAATATCAGTTCATTTTAATATTTCGAAAATGAGTATGCTTAGTCTCCTTGTGAAGTTGAAAGAAAATTAGTAAGATCAAGAGCAATAAATTCCCTAAATTTATGGAAAGCGGAGGTCTTGCTGGCAATACATGAATAATTTAATAAGCAAATAAATCAATAGGTCATCAGATAACCAGCAGAACTAATGGGTAAGTGAAGAAACAAATGAATAAATCATTTGATAGTCAAAAAAAATAACTAGAGAAGAGGAGCAGTAATACAATAATACACATCAGCAGTTCATGTAAAACTATAATACCCTTTTCTAACAATCCTTTTGTCCCTTTCATTCACTCCTAACCAATAGGCAGCGGTCTCTCCTACACGTACGATTGCACAGAAAAGCAGTATTCTTGATCAATACAGTACTGCATCAAAATGTACTGTTTGAAAATAAGAGATCACCACAAATCAAGACGTCGGTGACCAAGTTATTTTTCTTATGCGGGATTTTTTATGCATTGAAAATATTTCCCTCTTTTTTCACCATAAAAAAATCCCCTGGGGTTCTCGCCCTTTAACGGTACTGCATTAATCTGAGGCGTAGGATAATGGTAGCCAAGGCAACATGCAGAGCTCTCCCTGAGAAGAGGGCACCAGTACTTATACGTACAAAATATTCCACTGATTTTAGTTTGTCTTTCTTCAGCGTGTAAGTTGGGTTTTTACATTTGTACAGTTAGTCGCGGCATCCTGAGCTTTTGTGTATTTGTCGCAATGGAAGTGCTTGGGTGTACCCACTATCAGCGAGGGGGAGGGAAAGAGACAGAATTCCCCATGTGTAAACCACACACATCAAAGCAGTAAATGCTGGAAAGAAACAGCAGAAGACAGGGTAATGTTTTTGGGGGCCTCTTCACTGGATCCTTGATGAAGGCTTCCACTCAAAACGTTAACTTGCCTTTTTCTTTAAGATACTGACTGACTTGCTGTGTTTATCTGGTTGCTTATTGGATTATGTGTTTTTCAAATAAGAATAAAAACCAGACAAAGAATTCCACACAGAATTAATTCTCTAGTGTCCAAATGCACGTCAATTATTATTTACTGTTCGGCCACTGGTCTTGTTTTTAGCTTCAACTTAGTTTCCACTGGCTATTAATAGACTCCTGCGGAAAGCCCATTTACAAATAAATTACTATAGATACAAGTACTGGATGGAAGATAGTAAATAAATTATAATATATACATCATAATGTAGATACACACATATATGTCTTTACAGTAATATAGTGAAGCACTGAGGATTCTATGAACTAGAACTCCAAAAGATCTGTTCTAAGTTCTGGACCTTTGCAATCAGACAGCTTCTGGCCTCTGAACTACAAAAATATGTATTCAAATGCATTCAGTTTTAGGTATTTTTTTTACTCAATTTATGATTTCCAGTTGTGCTTTGCCAATGAATTATGCATAGCAGATTTTTAATTAACTAGCAGCATGCATGATATCAATATTATATTAAGTAAACAAAACGTTGAAAGAATATGCTTCATTTTAGTGAAACCGCAGGATAGATCTATGATTAATAAAGATATTTCTGCTTTATCACAGTGCTTCAAAGCTAACAAATTGTACCCTTTTATGTACAATTTCATAAGCAAGCACAAAACCTGCTTGCTCTAGTCCCTATTCAACATAATATTTTTAAGCATTAACTTGCATTAAGTTATCATTTTATGTTGTACTTACATTAAAACTGCTGGATGCTGACAAAAGAAGCTCAGTCTGATTTAGGCTTACACTAAGTATTCATTCAAACACTACCTCATAGTTATATGAAATATTCAGGGAATCGGCTCAGGCCATTATGATGCCTCAATATTGAATTACCTCACATTACATATCCCCAGAGCTTATTCCTAGTTAATTATTCAGAGTCTACCTTGAATTCAGGATCATACTGCACATCATACAAAGTAAATTGTTAGCCTTAACCCTATTCCTTATCAGCAAAATGGAAATGGTATAAAATGAGGCGAAAGAACAAAAATAGATCACAGCACACTGTTGAATTAGTTAATAATGCTTTTGGAAAAGCAGCAGCACTGAGTTAGTATTTAAATGCTGAGTCAGATTAATAGAAACAGATAAAACAGAAAGGACACAGTAGGTCAGTTTCTTAAACGATTCCAGGGTTTCTGTCTCCGCTACCCTATTCCATGTGCTGCTCACTCACTGTGTGAAGATCAACTTTCTAACATCAGTCCTAAATTTGCACGTTTAAAAAAAAAAAATGGTGTCAGCCAATCATGGAATGGAATTAACGGGAGTTGAGGAAAGTCTACCCGCCCGTCCTATCCTCCTGATTGAGGGAAGCTACTTTCTTTGGAGGACAATAAAAGTCACAAGAAACTTTGTATTAATTGCTGTAAAATAATTATTTCTCACGTATTATGTGGTTTAAAAAAAACATCACTAGATGATGTAAAATCCATATAGGAATTGTGAATACTTTCTTTGAATTATAACACGCCCCTTGCTGACATCCCAATTACAGAACAAATTATACTGAGTCAATATCTGTGAAGAATATAGATAAAGCGAAGACTCTGAATGTTTACTGATCGGGAATACCTTTGGTACAATGGTGTGTGCGAATTTTAATTTTAATGTATTTTATTTTTATTAGAATAATTTATCATACCAAGTAAAATGTGATTATGGATTTTTATATAGAGGCCATATATTATCTAGTCAATAGAAGCATAGCACTTGCTCTCTAGAATAGATAGAAGATGGTAAATAATAGTGACACACTGCAATATGTTATAGCAGTTTCGTATTACTGACAGGTCCAGTTGATACCATTAAAATACAAATTCAGTAAACAGTGATCCCGACCCTACATGTAGCTGGCAAACCGAGGCCCTGTCCTCCCTCTCAGGCGGACGTAAAAGACCCATTGGCACTATTCGAAGAAGAGCAGGGGAGTTCTCCTGGTGTCCTGGCCAATATTTATCCCTCAACCAACATCACTAAAGGCAGATTATCTGGTCATTATCACATTGCTGTTTGTGGGAGCTTGCTGTGCGCAGATTGGCTGCCGCGTTTCCTACATTACAACAGTGACCACACTTTAAAAAAGTACTTCATTGGCTATAAAGCGCTTTGGAACATCCTAAAGTCATGAAAGGTGCTATATAAATGCAAATTCTTTCCCAGCTCCTCAGCCTGTACGCAGAGAAATTACTGTACTCCAACCAAGTCTACCTCTCTGCTTTCTAAATTGCTTTAGGTTTTGTCTAAGTATCATAAAAATAAGGACAGAATGCATGACTTTAAAACGGAGGCCAAATTACATCTGTGCACCCTGGTTCAATAATCCCACACTTTCTAACTCTGCTTCCCTTGAAGACTACACCTGTGTCTTAACTCCTCATGTGCAATGCTAGGAGAGATTTACTAATATATAATAAATTTAAAAGTTTCCCTACATTATAATACCAACTACGCTTCAAAAGTAAAATGCTTTGGGATGTTATAAGGCCGTGAAAAGTGCTCTACAAATGCAAGTTCATTCTTTTTTTCTTTCTAAATTAGTAAGTGGTGTGCTTAACAAAAGCTTTGATGCTGCTGTGGACTTTGGACTTGCCTTTCCCTTCTCTGTGACAAGCTGTCGAAAGTACAGCCATCCTTCTTTCCTGACATCACTGAAGGTCACATCACAGAGGTCAGACGTGGAATGTCGCTTAGATCTGGTATTTTCGGAAGCATCCAAGCTTTCTAAGGACTAAACCGTAAATAATAAAATTGTAAATAATTGCCCTTAAAAATTGTGAAAACCAGAATTTTTTTAAATTTCCACTTTGTCCCCGATCTGTTAAGATTTTAAAATGCCTGATTTTTCAGGCGTATGAGGCACCCGCCCGAGTCAGGGGTCCTATTATGTCAATGGGACCCCCGATGCCATCTTAACCAGGAAGTCAGTGGGGGCCGCCCCCACTGCAGGAACCTGGTCAGACCACCGAAGAGGTCCTGCAAGGGAAGTTTAAAACCTTCCTTTGCGAGACCTGGAGGCGCAGGATTGCTTTTCTGGGCCCCACAAGGGGAAGTGTAGGCCTCCCCTCCACGGACGCCCAAACTGCTGACCGTCCTGGAACCCCTGTCGCTCCACCCACCTTCCGTCCCTGCACTTACCTTGGGCCTAGCGGGCGGCTCAGACCTTCTGCCGCTTTCCACCGACTTCCCGGCCATTTTGGTCGTAAAGTCGGTCACAGGCATGTTAATGAGGCCCGGCTGCTAAAATCGTCTGGGCCTCCCGCTGCCGCTCCCAGACAGGCAGGCTGCTCTCTTATCCAAGAGTTAAAATTCCCACCAATAAGGCTTAACTTTTTGTTTAACAATACAAAGACCCATAATACATGTTATTCAGACACTGCAGGTTATAAGACTTCTGACAGGGGACTCTGAGGCCTTACTAACCACAGACGAGGTGTTGGAGTTTAAGATGTCCATTTGGATGAACAAGAATATGACTTTTCTGGTTTTGCTGTATTTACATTGCTTACAACTTTTAAGGACAATGTGCAAAAACAAGAATGGGTAGCGCACTAACATAGATGCTGATCAGATACACCAAACTCTATTTGGTTCATTCCATTAGTTGAGGCTGCTTGTACAGACTTAAATAAGTCTGCAAATTAATTCTGTGCAACTCCATGTAAATTCGTGAATTATCAGATTCTTTTCACCTCCCTTTGAGATGCTGGTTGCCTCCTAGCATGTGATTCGATGGTCATCCTCCCAATGTTCCCCCTAATTTTTTTTGGGTGCGCGGCCCCTTTAACGGGCTGTGCGGCCCATTCAAAGTTTCGCACATGCGCGAGATTTCAGATTGGAAAAGCCGGTCCCGGGCTGTGCGGGCCCGGCAGACGGTCGCAAAGCTCAGAGGGAACTGTTAAAATCCTCCAGTACCTTGCCCAAATGGCTGCTATGTCTGTGAGACTTGACAGTGAGGATCAGCAGGCTATTTGACTGTGGGGAAAGGATGCATCACAGCCAAGCCCAATCTTGTCCTCACCAGATATACACACACACCTTCTTACAGCAGTGGCCATTGGTTATTGATCAAGAGGGGCAACGCTGGATGATTCTTCCCCTCTTCCCCAATCCCCCCACCCCCTCCAACCCAGGGGGAATGAGGCCTTTTGGAATCCTCCTACTGCTGCACTGGCTGAGTTCAGCTAACTCAGCATCGTCCAAGGATCAAATCAGGGACTTTCCCATTATATTTTCAATTCAAATATTGATCCCACGGCCAGTGGATTCATCACTCACACGATGAGATTAAAATCAATAAAAGGCATTTTTAAAAGTAAAAAATTAAGTTACATACTTACACTTACTTTTAAATATTCAGAAGATTCTGGATAGATGTTTTAAGTGCTACCTGTGTACTCTTACACCTCACCCCTATCCTGTCCTAGGAAAATACTAGTGTATGAGTGAATCCTAAATTGGATTTTTATAGGAAGGTTTTACTGAATGCTTTGTAGCAGAACTAGATTTTGTTGTGTTAAGAACACATTTTAAAAACCACTTCCCTCTTCATATGAACTATGTGTGTGACACTGTGGGCTGCTGAGAGAGATTGTATTTCAATAGTATTCAAGCCCCACAGATTAACTACATCGAGCCCCATTGATAATTAATGAAGCTTTGATATCACATACACTGGTGCTTAATTCAACTGAAATGTATTTCAAATTTAAGCCATCAAGATATAGAATTGTAGTCTTAAGTACTAAATAACTTTTGCACTTGCCTGCAATGGAATGTTAAGATTTACAACACTGGCTGGCCTTCAAAGCTAAATACGACACTTGACATGAGGAATACAACACGAATTATTATAGAACATGAAGTTTTAACACTGTTTTACAGTTAACCCCTTTATTGGTCACCGCTTTATTCAAAACTATTTAATCATTTTAGCATTCTTAGCAATCACTTTGTTTCCCTTTCCATCATTTTTCCTTGTAGGAGCCCTGGGCCACGCACTTCCTGCAGCCAACAGTAAAGGGCAAGTGACTTGCTCCCAAGATGCTGTCAGGAAGATCCTGTTGGTGCTCAAAGAAACACAGCGCCAAAATAACACCATTTATTTTTCAATCAGTTTCTCATTGTACCCATGAAATGGAGCTCTCGTCAAGAAAGCAAACAATAACTTTGGTGTGCACCTGCTCATTGACAGATATAATGGCCTACCACCGCTCCCCACCTCAGCAGTCTCATTTCAGACACTGACTAGTTAATATCTGGTAGCTGCAGACTGACTTTCAGAACAAAGCTACCCGACTTGTCATAAACTGACAGGATTGCCAGTATACACTCCCGCAACTCTAGTGCGAGTACTAAAACATTTAGACTTTGGATTGCAGTTTAAAAAAAAGCTTGCTGAGTTAGCCAATCTCAAAATTGAGAGGTCGCACAACACCAGGTTATAGTCCAACAGTTTTATTTGAAATCACAAGCTTTCGGAGCTATCGATTGCTCCTTCCTCAGGTGAAGTAAATTAGATACAGAATCGGCAACTGTTGGACTATAACCTGGTGTTGTGCGACCTCTCAATTTTGTCCACCCCAGTCCAACACCAGCATCTCCGCATCATTAGCCAATCTCAGCCAGGGCAGCAACTGCCGTACTTCAATTTGTTGCAGCAACCTTAGGCTGGGAGAAGAATCAGCAAAAGTCCCACTCCTGATCTATCCAGAGCCCCCACCGGAAAATGATCGCGCATACTGTATATATTTTAAAACGAGCATGCACAAATGAAGGAGCCTAGAAGGGAGAAAAATTACGTGGAAATTTTAAGGAAAAAAAATTGAGGAGAAATGGCTTTTGGTGTGTAGCAAAATACTTTGCCTTGGGCAAGAGATTGAACCAAAAATATGTATAATCTGAACTGGGATCCTCATTAGCAGTTAGAGAAGCAATATCTGAATAGAAATAAAGTGCAGTCTGGTCGCCTACAGGTTTCTGAAATTTAGTTGCTAAGAAGCACTCGTCTTTAGGAACTAGATTAAAAATAGAAAATGCTGAAAGTGCACAGCAGGTCACTGAACATCTGAAAAAAATGTTAATGATTTGGACGGGACCATTTCACTCAAAGAGTTCCAACACAATTGCTAAACTGTCTTCCTCCTTCTGATGTTGTCTGACCTGCTGTACATTACCTATTTTTAAATTGTAGATTTCCAGGATTCACAGTTTATAATCTCTAGGAACTGAATGGTTCTTTCATATACAGTAGATACCCAACTAATCCTTTTGAAAAATGTCACAGTAATTCAGCTCAGATGGTGCTGTACACCTCTCCAGTGAATGGCGCGCAATATTTACAGATCGGAAGTTTACATCATCTTTGAGTCATGAAAGCCCATGTTCTTTCTTGCTAATTGGTGCAGAAATGAAAATATTACATTTTATAAATAATGTAATAGTTTTGCTATTTTTAATCACTTTATGCTTTACTCTACATTAAAAAATGGTTTATTCATTGCCACAGATTCAGCAATTTCCCTAGCCAGAAGCTATGCTTAAAATTTTGATCGCTGAAAGCACAACTTCTAAGGATTTTAATTACGGTATTCTAATTACACACTCCTTGAATGCTGGTAATCTGAAATAGAATCAGAAAATGTTGGAAATGTGCAGATCAGTCAGCATCTGAAAGAGGAGAGAGGCCAACATTTTGGTCATGACCAGTCAAACTGATAAAAGGTCCAACTAGAAACGTTAGCCCATTAAATGTCTTTCAGATGCTTATTGGCCTGCTGTAGTTCCAGAATTTGCTGTTTTTATTTCCCAATAGAAGTCATTCATGTACCGTGGAGATAAAGAACATGACCCATGAACCCTTAGAATCTACTCATGCAGATGAAGATAACAGTTGGCATAATGACGATTAGAGTGACCTCCCTTGTTATCTGGAGACAAGCAAGTAATAATTAATAGGTGCACTTCGGCATCCCCTCCAGACTGCCGTTTACATTGTTCCAATGCCAACTCAAATTCATTGCTGTAGGAGTATGTTTGCATAACAAGAATAGCTTCAGAGTGCAAGGTTCACATTGAGGGATGCCGTCTCACTGGAATGATGCATAAATGGAACTTCAAGGAGGGTCACTTTTTGTATTTGCTTTTGAAGCGCATTGTTGAACCAGGCACTGCTTATTCCAGGCATGTACATACCAGGAGCTTCAACCACACATTGGAACCATGGTGGAAACTACCATAATCATGTTGATGATCTGAAGAACTTTGTTAAATAGGCATCAGTCATCAGTATAGACTATTTTCCCTGCTCATAAGTTTCTGCAATGTACGATTGATGACGCAATCAATATTATGCACAAGTTTCTTGAAACTCATTCAAAGACATATTGGGCTGAATTTTCAGGCCTTCCGCCCAGAAGAAACAGGGCTTCAGTGCCTTGAAAATGGTGGCAATGACCTACTGCTCCATTTCCGCCATCGCTGTGGCTGTGGGAATATTCACCCGGTCAATCTGGTCCTCATGCAAGGACTAGCGGGCAGCTGCCCAAAGTCCACTCGGGGTGGAAAATATACTCCAAAAAGAATGGCATAGTTTTTTTTGATTAAAGTACTTCTCTATTAAAAATAAGACAATTCATTAACATCTTAAAAATGTTATGTCTGCAAAGATCTCCTGTTGTCACATTTTGTCACACTTTTTCCCCATTATATGTTCCTAGGTCTACATTTATAATGGACTCTGCCTATTTAATATTATCGCACTGTAAATACAACATTCCACCAATGGGCATGCTGTGGCAACTCAATACTTTAACCTTTACAGCAGAGACACTGCTATACTCCAACCAACTCTACTTCCCAAATTTGAGCAAGTTTTTCTATTTAATTGAAAATAACAATACAAAAATCAAAGTATCATAAAAATAAGGACAGAAAGGTTGGACTTTAAAAACGGAGACTAAATTAGATCCATGCACCCCAATCCAATTATTCCCACCCTCCAACACTGCTTCACCTGAAGACAACACCCGATCTCGACTCCCCATTTACGCCACGGGAGTGTTTTGAAAAATGTCAAATTTCTCACGAAAGAGGAGGTCACTCCCAGGCCTGTCTGAAGATACAACTCTACAATTAACAAAGACACTCCAGGATGCATGGGGTTCCACCCATCAGTGACAACAGAGACCCAAAATGTCAGGTGCCCATTCGGGTGTGGATTTTGATTTTTTTTGTTGATTATTTGGGGGGAAATAATTTGAACTGAAAATACTCCTCCTGGATTATCCTGTGATTAAAGAACATGTCCTTGACTGGACCAGTGCCTAGTTCAGTAACAAGCCTCAAAGCAAACACAAAAGGGGACCAATATTAAGCCTCATTTATGTACTATTCCAGTGCAAGTCTGGTGAGGATTCAACTCCAGAGAGAATTCCAGAGTGTTTTTATTTTAATTTTAATTAACTCTAAATGGATCTTGTACTTTAAAAAAAAAAAATCAGTTTCAGAAATTATTAACCTTTAATGCCGCATAAAATCTGGAGCCGTGCCTATTACATAAACATATTCCTTCAGCAACGGGTTTGACTTGGGTATTGGAACAATGTGGATGTAGATCTGGAGGGGATGTCAAAATGCAACTATTAATCAGTATTTACTCACTAAGTAGGCTATATTAATGGGCAGTGAAAGTATCGCAAACAGAACAAATCAGTGTATGTAGCTGATCCTGGCAACCAGGCCTCCCTCAGTTTGTGTTAATTCGCGTTAAAGTTGAAACTCGACCTTCTTGTACTTCATTAGTGCAGAGTATTATTAACGGTGACTCCAATGGTAAACAATACTGTTAGTTACTCATCTTTCTCCATTCTCATTTCTAAATCAGCTCTTACCCCATCCGTGAAAAAGTTCCTCAGCATCTTCAGACTAGGAACCCGTTTTGGCAATTTCCTAATAAAAATGAACAAGAACATAACCAGGATCAAAATATATCAACTTCCTGGACATATCTGCGTCTAATTATCATAGAATGTGGTTATGAATTGCAAATATAAATAAGTCACACTTATTTTATGGTTGCTGTTTTAGGTTAAAAAAAATGGTATAAATTGCAATCAGGTCAAATGTTATGGAGCTCATAAAAATGCACAGGAGTTCGTGATATTAACTACTGTGAAAGGTGCTGTGTTAGCTGTTCTATCTCAGCTTTCCCTGAGATTAAGAACACCCTTGAAAGCCAAGATCGATAATTCAGATGAGCAGTCCCACCAACAACATTCAACTTGTCTTTTCACTTTTCAGATGCAGTATAGCCTGCAGTGTACATCCAGTACTTAGTTTTTAATTTCAATTTTAATTGACTCTGCTACATTAAACGGATCTTATCCTTTCAAAAATGTTGTTCAGTTACAGACATTATCAACCTTTAATGCCTCATAAAATGATTCTACTCCTGAGAACAGACCCCATGAAAAAGAAAGGTTAAAAGTATATTGTCTCCGCAGTGCAGTACGGCTTCAGTTGTACCCATCAATTGAGACATTACCACGAGGTAGTTAGCTTGTACCAAATAAGGAAATTTAGAGGATCTTTCAAACTTTAGGATTCAGGTTGGCTTCTGTTTTGTGAGCAGACTTTGCACTTTTTAAATACATTTTCTTGGAATATAGACATGTGCCTGTTTTATTCATAGTCTGGGGGCACCTTTTTTCCACCAACAGAAAGTGCCCTTTAACAGACATCATTAATAAACACTAATATCAAGCACATTTGTAATAAATATAAGTAATTTTTCAGATGTATTTTTACGCCATGCTTGATACTTGTACTTTCTAAATGATCCAGACACACTTTCCCCATTTAACAAAATATTGGACTTCTGGACTTTGACCAGAGTGTGTGACATGCTGTGAATCTAATTATTGTAAGCATGAATTCCTTAAAAAGAAACACCATGGCTTTTATGCATACAATCTTGAGAGACAACCTGTCCATAATAAACTTACGAGTACACTTTTCCCTCATCGCGATACGTGTTCAGTCCTTCATCACAGGACTTTGACCTCTCTGTTGTTATGGCAAGAAGGTAAGAAGACCGTCGACTGGCTTTAATGTTGCCTAATAGAAGAAACATCAAGTGTAATAGACAAAGCAAGGCAAATGGGAAAAAAATAAAATTGTTAAACCAGAATACCACCTAATTCGGTACCCACAGCATGAAATGTTAACTTGTCTGCTACCTTTTGAATGTTGTGGCTGAAGTGCTGTTGCCAATATTGTATGTTGGTATTTGTTGTAAATTTGTTCATTGTTGGCTGTGGATATTGTGTCGCAGGTACCATGGGAAACTTCAAATATGTGGTATTGATTTTCAAACAGTTTGTACCAGTACAAAACAGATCTTGTGCTTTCCTTGGCTCAGTGGTCTGGCTCAGTGGGTATTGGCTAAGACTTTTGATTCTCTATTGGCTCCCCGCTGATAACATGCTAACAAAACACTCAAACTCTGCACTACTGAAAAGCACATAATAACCTTGTAAACAGATATAAACTCGGGTGGTATCCCAATCTCCCCACAAGAAACCTATTGACAGGCTTCACTCACACTCTTGATCATTACTAATCAAGCAAGCCTAGGTTAACCCATTTCTAGGTCTCTGCCAATTCTATTGTGTACCAGTCTCTGGTTTCTAAACCTCCCTGTGCCAAGCTTGGTGTCTCCCCTTATACCATGACAGGTTGGAAAGCCTAGGGTGCATAGAACTTAACTAGAAATCCATATCCTATTATTTCATGATAGCATGTTAGAGCTTCAATGTACTTCACAATGGCGGCAGCTAAATTGAATACCTTTAAAAGCAGTGTTCCACACTAAGGGGGTGGTTTTGCCAATGGGGACGTGATGGAGGCGGGACTGCTGCTTGTTGGGTTTTAGTCCCGCCTCCATCGGCGTCCGGCCAACCCACGCTATTTTCCCTTGATTGACCTTGTTAAGCCCGCCCAGCGGGCTTAGCAGGCCAATTAAGGGAAAGCCAGTTACTGGTGACGTCAGCGAGTGATGTTTCATCTGTCAAGAGCTTTTGACAGATGAATTGTCATCATTTGACAACTCTGTGAAGCTGTCAAACACTGACAATCTGTCTTCTAAATTGAGTCTTTACTCAAGACTCAATTAGAAAGCCTTCCTGAGCAGAAAGCAGAAGGCTGATGCATTTGAGAATGCAGTGGCCATTCTGCTTTCTCTGCTGGTGAGATAAGGGACTCCCAAGACCTGAAGGGATGAAGCCGGGAGGAAGAAGCAAAGGTAAGTAAAGCTTTTAAAACACTCAACATTCACCTCACACACTTACCTCTGCACACACGCACCCATCACTCACCTGCACACCGGACATCTCGGCCCCTCCGACCCCCGCCTCGCCGACCCTGGCGAGGTTCGGAGCCGTTGGGAAGCCCGCACTTTAGGGCTCAAAATAGGGATTATCCAAAAAACTGCCTGTTAACTACCTGTTAACAGGCAGTTAATTGACACTAATCCCCTTCCCGCCTCGAGGAGGCGGCTCCCAGCGCGGGTCGGGTACCCGCCTCCTGGGAAGATGGCACGGAGGCAGGATGGGTACCCGCCCCCAGATTCTGCCATTTTCCCGGTAGTCCCGCCTCCATACCCGCCTCCCCAGAGCTGGCAAAATCGTCCCCTAAATATCAGAACTAATTCTGTAGAGGATTGAACACCACAATCTACACCAATTCGTTCCACTGCCATTATGCCAACTGTTTGTTTTGATGCAAATTCCAAATTAATTAACATAAATATATAATTTTACAAACAACCATGTTCCAGGAAGGAAAATTAACAGTTTAGTACAGTTACATTTGTTTTTGTTGGCCTACAAAACAACAGTGGCAGCATTTCAAAGTCATTCATTAGCTGTGAAATGTTTTGAGATGTTTGAGACTCAATAAGGCACTATGTAAATACAAGAATGCGCAAAAGCATTAAGGGGAGGCTTGTTGGGAGGCAAGACATCTCAATTTAGTGAAGGTTTAACAAGGCAGCAATTTTCACTTTTCCCATAGAGAAGGCGCTAAGGTGTTAAACGCCTGGATTTGTCTTATTCTGAACCTATCTGCAGCTCAGAGAGAGCAAACCTATTAATATTGTTCACGTGCCATTGTTACTCTCTGGTAATAGGACCATAGAGAGGTGACAATTGGATGTGCCCTATAAATAAAATGAACAACCTACATGTATTCCGTCCTGAGGAATTGAGGACATGCTACCTAAATGAAAGGTGAGAGTGGCATGACTCCTTCCATTGATCCACATATTCAATCCTCTTATACAACACTGGATCACACCTTTGCACCATAAATCATATAATTTTCAGCGGCCCTTCCACTTTTAGACTGAATTTTAGAAATTTTAGTATTGTGTTTAATACGCACTTTATTTTTGAAATTTGTTTTTTGTTGGGGGGTGGGGGGGAATGCACGTTACACTCAAAGACTATTGTAAGCTTAAAATGTCCTATGCTCTCTATCATGGTTCTTCATTCACTGATAAAACCATTTGTTGCAGTGTTATATCACTACTTATTCACTGTCTTATGTAAAATATTAGCAAAATTAGAACACATGCAAACTTACTGCAATCCTGAGAGTAATGGCGTGGGTAGACGAGGGGGAAGGTGAAGGTTGGAGAAGCAGGACTAGTGATGATAGTAGGTGCTGATTTCTGACCACCTGAAACAACAGCTGAGGCAGGAATGTGACCTGCCACCAGGTCAATACTTGGACTTGTTGGCTCATCTGTGGAGGGAAAGAGGTGGGGGGAAACAATTAATAAATTAATCTTCTGTATTCATGTAATAAAAAGCTTTATTTATACTACCGCAATCAGGGGAACCAAATGTTAAATATTCACAACTTTGCACATAAAAAAAGACTTGCATTTATATAGCGCCTTTCACAACCTCAGGATGTCCCAAAGCGCTTTAGAGCCAATGAAGTACATATGGTTATAATGCAGTTTGGCTTATTTCAGATCAACTCTGGTCAAATCAAATCTTCAAGACAAATATAGTTTCCCTGTACAGATCTGTTCGCATTCAGTACAAACATTATGGTTAAGATTGAAGCCTGATCAATATAATTAAGAACTAAAATATTTCCACTGTAAATTCTAAAAATAGGTTTACTAAATATAGAGGTGTAACCGACACACCAGTTGAACTTACAGGGTTTTTACCAAAGTGGGACTCTTAAAACTGGTGCAATTTACACCCTAAAATGATTTGCATACCCAATTATTACAATTATTATATAGTCTATGGCTGTTTTGAATCAAATGTCCTGCCAATCTGCAATAATGGGACTAGTTATTGCATTACTGCATGAATACCATTGCAAATCAAATCCTTCACACCTTGGATCAATTATCAACAAAAATAATATGTTTGGCTGCCAACTGTTGTAAATGTGGGTACCAACATTTTTACTGTTTCCTGACACAACACAGCATGGTGTATAGCATTACAGCTTAGGTAGATAAGTGACATTTTAGCATTTAATCCCTGAGCACCACTTTATTATGCCTGTTCATTACGTCTGCACAAGATACAGGTTTTTTTTGATACTCATCATATTTACATGGATGATTAACAGAACATAATATTGTTTGAGGAGGGCAGACATGGAATCCTTATAGAACAGGGATTATGTAATAGTGTGCGAGTAAGATCAGTTTCTCTGGTTACTACCGCGAAAGAATAGAACCATCAGATAGTACAGCACAGAAAGAGGCAATCCGAAAATAAATCAATCTCCCCATAGCCTTGTATCTTCAGCAATATCAAATATTTATCCAATTTTCCCTTAAAAGATGCAATGGTCTCTGTTTCTACCACTCCTTGTGGCAAAACCTTCATGCTCCAACAATCCCATGTGTAAAGTAACTTCTAACCTCTCTTCACTCAGTGCCAATTTTAAATTGATTTTCCCTTTTCACTGACTCCCCAACAAGAGGAAATAGTCTTTTGCTAATTACCCTATCAACATTCTTTATAATTTTATAAACCTCTATTAAATCTCCTCTTAACCTTCTCTGTTCCAGTGGAAATAGTTCCAGTATCTCAAGTTCAGATCAACAAATGTGCAGATCAAAAATTAATAAGGCACCATGGAAATAAAAATTATTTTTTTATGGAATCCAGTGTTCAGTTTATTCCTACCCAGATATATGTATTTTTTTGCTAAATAAAAAAATAAAAATTCTACCACAGCACAACTCCAATTTTTTTTTTTAAACATCAGAGCAACAGTTCCATAGAAAGTCAGGGTTGAGGACAATGATTCTTCTCATCCAGACAGAGAATATGGCTCTGAATGTCTGTGGGGTTCTCCCAATCTCCTGCTGGCGGGAGATTGGCCGATCTCCCAGAGAACTGGTGCAAACAGCTGGAAATTGCAACTGTTCTGGAAATTTGGAGCCTATATGTTGGGCACAGACTCCACATCTGTACTTGTTCATGTTTGCTGTTGGAGGCAGCCCCGCAATATAAAGGGGACATTTTACATCATAGAGCATGCAACACTGCAAGAGAATATGTTGTAGGTGTCATTTTGTGGAATTGACAATGCAGCCTGTGATATTGTTTGATTTGAGTAAGTTTCTGACTGAATAGAAGAACTCTTTATGTATAGCTCTTGGATGTACCATGACTATGGAACGGACACTGATTTAGACCCTTTAGTAACAAAACCTTTGATAAGCCCACTATCTATAACAACGTTTTTGTATTCTCAGAATTATTGTTATGGGGGAGGGACTATTGTGTTTCTGTGCTTTATGGGGACAATATTTAGGCAAAACAAATGGACACCCTGGCCGTTGTAATTTCCAGGCATCATGTGAATGAATATCCTCAGGAGGCTTCCACTGTAACTAAAATAATGTCTGTGGGGGATCTGTTATTATATTGGGTTTACACGACGGGAAAAAAATTACAAATATATTAATCACTTTTCTTTAATTTATTGGTTCTTTAAGTAAAGTCTTCAACTTGCAAATGCACAAAAATCCACTTAGCAGTTGTTACTTGAAAGAAAAACAAGCTGAAAAGATCTACAATGCAGAGCATCCTTGAGTGAGTGGCTGCTCCAGGAACCTTTGTATATGTCCCATAAAACAGAGAGACTTCCTGATACACAACTCCATGGATATATTGAGGAATACCCTTCTGGGACTATATGCCCTAGTGGCTACGTATCTGTGGAAGGGCTGGATCTCCCATAGTGCTGCCTTATGAGCCTGGCCTCCTGAGTTGCCTGCTGTTGCTCCTTCTCTTCCTCCTTTAAGAGGGGAATCCCCTTGAGGAAACTCAATTTGCAACCTTCCCGTTTATTTTAGGGAAATTTCACAAAGCAGAAATTGACACAAGGGAAACTTTGAAGCTACAGCCTCAAATATAAGGTGCAAAATAAAAACTCCAAAGTGAATCTATGATTCTATTCCACAATGAAACACATCAATTCTCCATTAAGAAGCTACTGTTAGCTCTCCTCAACTGCTGCTCTAAGATACCCTTGTTTAGATCCATGGTATATGGGCGGAAATGATGGAATTAACATATGTCATCCAGTCCTAAACCTAACATTTGCATAGTTGTACACTTGTTAGGTAAAGGCACATCTTCCTCTCACCCTCACTTCTTGTGCAATTTACAGCAGGACTTAAATGGGTCAGAAATCCACATGTTCCAGTCCCATATTCTGATCGGCCCCAGATAAATCCGCCGATTTTCCATCCCACTGGACCATCGAATTTTGAGGTATTAGCTTTGAATGATGGAATCTGGATAACTGAACACTGGCAAGCAAGCTTTCTTATCAAATAAACGCACACGGGCTGTTAAATTGTCTACTGGTTTGCAATGTGTTGTGCTTAATAGCAATAATTGCGAACTTCGGATGAACGGACACCGAGCAGGAGTTAGCAGAAGAGTTAGGAAGGTGATGAAAGCATGGTCAAAAAGATAAGTAGGATAAGAAGGAGCAAGGCCAAAGTGTTTAGGAAGAGAATGTCGGACTGTATAGTTACCTCTGAAGGGTCTGTAACTAGTGATGGAGCGAAGAATTTGTATTAATAAGGTTCTATCTGTAACAATAATGAATTAATGAATGGATGAATGTGAAATCCTTCACCACAAGACCCTTGTGCTCTGAAATTCAACATTATTTCAATTACAATGGAAGCTACTGTGTACCATATCCTTCATTCACTAAGTATCAATGTCTGTATTTGTTAGCAGTATCTCAGACAGAAGAATGAACAGATGCCGATGAAAGGCTGTGTACAGTGGTACCAGGCCCTGTTTTATTCGTATTGACATGCCACTAAAGATCAGAATTGTTCAGAACACCACCAAGACCGTGATAGATCAATTGGAATACGAGATCCTGCAGATGCAGCACACGTGACTGGGCTGGTCAGACTCTCTCTATTTATTACAAAACCAAAATACTGTGGATGCTGGAAATCTGAAATAAAAACAGAAAATGCTGGAAATACTCAGCAGGTCAGGCAGCATCTGTGGAGAGAGAAACAGAGTTAACGTTTCAGGTCGATGACCCTTCGTCAGAACGTTAACAAAGTTCTGACGAAAGGTCATTGACCTGAAACATTAACTCGGTTTCTCTCTCCACAGGTGCTGCCTGACCTGCTGAGTATTTCCAGCATTTTCTGTTTTTATTTCACTCTATTTATTATTTTTAAAAACTATTCGAGTCCATGTTATGATGCCAATAAAAGTATTCTTCACACCGTTATTCTGTGTGAATTTTTTGTAAAGTGTCCCCGAGAGCACTATCCCCCAACTCTAAATGTATGCCCAACCATGATATAATGGCTGCTCAGAATGCATAGCCCTAAGAAAGGTAGTGATTTTTACAAGAGCGGGTTAGTACTTTGGGTGGGGACCCCCCTCCATCGGACCACCATTCTGATGGGGTGATCTGCATCCTCGATGTCGACCTACTTCTTTGCTTCTATCAGACTCCTAGCCCAATGGAGCCTGCTCCAGTTTGCCAGTTTTTCCCCATGTTTCCCTCTTCACCAGCCTATTCACCCCTTTAGCTATTCACACACAACCTCTGTGTCTCGTATATGTCTTTTATTTCTCTCATTCTGCCTCCTATTGTCTCAAGTTTTTTTTAGGGCAGGAAATATAGCTGTTCAAATCTTTAAGTCTGTTTAGATATCTCTAGAGAATAGTTCTAACCACTTTCAACTGCTGCAGGGGTACAGAATACAAGAATAAAAACACTACTCCTTCAACCTTCCATCCAGCTTGTATCCTTCAGTTCTGGCCTTCCGTGCATCCCCCGCATCAGCACCCCTCCATTTGTGGCAAGGATTACAGCTTCCTCAGCCCTATTCTTTGTAACTCCCTCCCTTAATTCTTGGCCTTGCTGCTTCTCTCCCAACCTTTAAAAAGGCTTCCTCAAAACCCGACTTTCCAACTGTGCTTTCAGTCAGCCCTCCTTACTCTTGTACTGCTACTTGCTGTCTGTATTCTCCTATGTGGAGTGCCTTGGGACATTTAGTACTTTAAAGGTGCTACACAAACACCAGTTGTTCTTGAACTCCCCAAGCAATTGTAACAGAAATGATAACCCTGATGGATTACTTCGAAGGGCACATGACACAGGGCCGTGTTACGATAGTGGTTTAGCTTTCGACACTCCCTGTGCTGAGAGGTTTATTTAGACGTTCCCAGACAGCTTTCAGATAAAGCTGGCATGAGTCACCCAATTGGAGTACATGAAGCAGACATACAGATACAGCCTAATGGATGTAGCGAACCATTGCTCATACTATGACATCAACACTGATCTTTATTTCCATTCTGTACACCTCAGGATTAATGATGGTAATTGTAAATGTGGATGACATGTAGCAGAAAACTTTTTAAAACATTTTTATTATGCTGGAAAGCAATAACAATTTCAATAATGATAATGAAGTTTAAATAGATTTTTTACACACTAATGTTTCATGCAAAAAGTGTAAAGTAAACAGAGGAGCTGCGGGTCTGGAAAGTACACCATAGAAAGTAAAGACAGGCTGTATAAATATAACGTCACAAGTTTATTAATTATTCAAAAGCTTGAGTGCTGTTTTCGAGACAGAGTTTTAATACCCTTTGAGTGCCTGCTGCTTATCCTCTCGATTTCCAGCTACAACTTACTGCAATATATCCAGAGCCAAGAAATCCTTCACTGTTCCTGAGCTTTGTCTCTCACCAGCGAAGAGATTTGTAATTCAGAAGTCATCATCTACTCACGACCATTCTTTCCTGCTGCATTAGTCCAAACTGTTTCTTTAAAAATTTACTGCTTCTAATTTCAAAGTCCTATTAATCCCTCTTACTGCTATTTGATTTCTAGCAGTCTCTCATTTGAATTTGTCTACAGAGCAAGTTTTCTTGGAGAAACACGGCACAAAGAATCTTAGAATGGCATTGCCTATGTTTATGCGATAACGGATTTCTCTATTTGTTGTTTGGATCCTGTGTGAAATATGTTTGGATAGGCTCAGCACAGTTACTATTGGGCATAAGCCTACAGCACAAAAACACCTATAACTGGCCATCCCACTTAGAGGGGCTGCGGGATGTGAAATAAGAAAATGTTAAATTGGTGCAGCAGGAGGTGCTCTTCTGAAGCTGGAGCTAAGAAACATTGCCGCGGTAGAGAAGAGGGGGCTTTATTCTGCATTTAATCATTTAAACCTGACCAGAGAGTGTTTCATACAGGTACCTGGATGTTTGAAACAGGACTCACATTGATATTCCTCTCCTTGAAAAAGGCAGCATTACACATGCATCTAGAAATGACCCAATGTGAACCACCTCGGTCACCATTTTCTACAGATCTTGTGCCAGTCTGTAGTATTACAGTCTGGGCTCCTCCTAAAGCACTTTATTCATGGCCACCCCTAAAAGCAGCTTCCACATGCAGGCACATGCTTCTGACGAACTGAAACTCAACCTTAAGCATGAAGTGACGGAATATGTACATCAGGAGTAACAATTTATCTTTATACCATTGGGTTTATACTGGAAATAGTACTAGTTTGCCCACTGTATACTGCTGATCTCTCTGATAGATGGAAAAACACCACACTGATAGGTCATATAGTTAAAGCTAAAATCGCTAATTAAGTTTATTTACAAGAAATACACAGAGAAGCAAATTAAATCACCAGGTAAAAATAGCAATAGTGCTCAACTTTCTCTGATAACTTACGCCGTTTTCTGAAACCAAAAAAACAAAGGGGGTAATTTTAATGTAACCCGCCCGAAAGGAAACTGACAGGATTGGATTGGCCGCCTGTTTCAGACCCTTTTACTTTCCATTGACGCCAGCAGAAAGTAAAAATCAGGCGGGTGTAAAACAAGCGGCCAATGCGATCCCATCAGTTTCCTGCCGGGCGGATTCAGTTAAAATCACCCCCGAAGTGTTTTGAATTCTGTAACTGAATCTGTTGGTGAAATATTTTCATAAACACATCTCCCCACTCCTGTCTCACTGTGGTTGTCTGGAAATACGATTCAATTGAGAACTAAAAACATAGTGAAAGGCTGTAATAATTATACCTGGTATAGGTAGCTTTTGGCACCTCAATAACAAAAGCAGACCTGTCTCAATTGGCAAGTGTCTTTGAAGAAATGCCAAAAGCTTTCTCAATCGACATGAATTATTTCTATCGCAGGTGAATGGGCTATAGAAAGCAGCCTGATGAATTATTCACCAGTTCAGACTTGAAACAAACTTTGACCCAACACCTCCTTTAATAGCTGCAATTACAGACAATTAGTTCACATCTGTCACTCTCCAGCCTTGCACACAAGGGTTTAAGACAAGGAAAGAGGGAATCCTATCATACACAGCTGTATTGACCCCAATTTAAAAATCTCAGGTAACCTGGCCTAGCTACAATATCATATGAAAAGATACCAATTTAGAAATATTTGAGAACACCAGTCAATCTCTTGTGGCGATGCACACAGGGAGTCAAGACCAAGCATACACTTCAGGTTAAATGGGGTTAGAGGGTGGTTGGGCATATAGATGGAATTCAGTCCTCATTTTACATACACTCTGTATTTATTTTTACTTTGATTCTTCACCCTGCTACCTTCACCTGACAGGAAAGCCATAACAGCTTCCCCACTCAGGCCACTGGTTAAAATAACAGTCAGGCCCCAAAGACATCATTACAGCCCGATCTGCATTTTGAAAATATGGTTAAAATTGAAGAGCTCTGGAAGGGAGTGGCACCTCGGCGATTAAATCTCCCGGACGATTTTAAATATCCACCCGCCGGGCGGGCAGTTATAATCGCCCCTACTGTAGCTGCAAACAGCCACCTTCAATTTTACATCACAGTGCGTGGAGCAGCTTCCCTCAGTAACTAACTGGGCAAATGTAAAACACATGTTTGGCTCTCACTGTATGTTCAGAGGATTACTCAAAATATATTTTTCCAATGAGATCATTTTTTTTTTTTTAATAACTGTTATTTCAGATTCCAGAGACTGAGCTGTTCATTCCATGTCCTGCCCAAACCCAAATACTAACCTACTGCTATTACTGCAGCAAATGCACCCTCAAGATATTCAGTTTTTTCTCCTTTGCTGACTCACTGGCTTAGAAACATAGAAAAATAGGCGCAGGAGTAGGCCATTCAGCCCTTCAAGCCTGCTCCACCATTCAATATGATCATGGCTGATCCTCTTTTATTATTACTCTAAAAATGAAAGAAACTCTACTGACAGTGCCCATAGATTATGTAGAAATGTATCTGGGAATGAAGAGGACCAAAAAACTTGAAAGCTTCCTGCAAGCCTGTATTTCACCACCACCCCACCCCACCATTTTGCAATAAGTTCTATTGAGATTTGTCCATTTTTCCAGTAAATGCCCACCCCTATCTGTCAGCTTCCCAATTTGCATTTACCTCCCTTGAAGCCAACATCAAAAAGATAATTTCCAGTCACTTGAGAACGGATAGCTGTCCCAGAAACGCATTACCTAATTTTCTGATCTGCTCGATGCAAGGATGATTCCATAAGCATTTTCCTCACTGCTCGTCCTGAATCCCATGTGTACCTGTATTGATCAGGGAGTGGACTCGGAGCTGTAAACTGTGGGCGGGAATTCCTGACTTCATTTTTAGGGTGTGAGCAACGTCGGCAAGGCTGTATTTACTGCACATTCCTAGTTGCCCAACAATAGTTAGAGAATTCTGGAAAATAGATCCAGCAACAATGAAGAATGGCATGTGAATTAGAGAGGAACTTGGAGGTGACGGCATCCCCACAATATTGCTGCTCTGTGCCCTCATTTCCAAGAGCATTCTCCAAGTGATATTCAACATCTAAGAGTACTGATTCACCAGTTGAGGTGGTTGGGGGCGGGGGGTACACAGGGGGAAAACACTAGATGCTTATTAGTAGGAAGTTTCCATGACATTGTTTGACCTGAAGCCATAAGACTTCATGAGGTACAGAGTCAGTAATGAGGATTCCCAGGGCTGGAGTTACTTGTAGGCGAGACCAATTTGGGGTAGCACGCTTCCCTCCCTTAAGGGCAATAGTGAAGCAGTTGGATCTTTACCACAATTGGAAGCTTTTATGGTTATTTTTCCAGTGCCAGCACAGAAATGACCAGATTATTGAATTGAAATTCACAATTTGCCATGCCTCAATTTTAAAATTCTCATCCTTGTTTTCAAATCCCTCCATGGCCTCGCCTCTCCCTCCTCCAGCCCCAAAACCTTTTGAGATATCTGCACTCCTCTAATTCTGGCCTCTTGAGCATCCCTGATTTTAATCGCTCCACCATTGGTGGCTGTGCCTTCAGCTGCCTAGGCCTTAATCTCTGGAATTCCCTCCCTAAACCTCTCCGCCTCTCTCTCTTCCTTCAAGACACTCCTTAAAACCTACCTCTTTGACCAAGCTTTTGGTCATCTGCCCGAATTTCTCATGTGGCTCGGTGTCACATTTTGTTTTAGAATACTCCTGTGACATTTTACTACGTTAAAGGAGCTATATAAATACAAATTGTTGTTGCTGTGATTAGAACTCTCAACCTCTGGTTTCTAGTCCAGTGTCATAACCACAAGGTTATGGAACTGTATCCGATGGATCGTGCAATAGTTTTTACTGGATTAGCAATTCCTACCCACATCATAGAGAACAGAATCTGATTCCAGAATGAGATAACAACATAATCAAGGAGCTGAAGCTAGTACTGACAATGAGAAAAGCAGCAGTGAAGGAGAATGTCTCCCTATGTGGTTTGAAGGGCAGAGTAGTTCTGTAAAGGGAGAAGGAGAGAATTTGACTTTCAGGTAGCTTTTGGGGAAATTATGGTTTGGTTGGTCTGTTGAATATGGATACACCCAAGTATCTAATTTTTTAGAATTCTAAAAAAAAAATCTAGAAAAAGTAAAAGTGTTCTAAAATTAATCACAATTCAAAATTTCTAAGGGGAAAATCAGTCGTTTGTTCCTTGAAACAGCAGAGTTTGCCAGTTTGTGTTCTCTCATCTTTTCCTTTTATTATTAGGTATCCAGGAAAGGAAAGAGAAGACTGAAAGCTGACCTTAAAATTTATGAAGAGGTTTGATTGGGTTGATGTAGAAAATATGTTTCCGCTTGTGGGGGAGTCCAAAACTAGGGGCCATAAATGTAAGATAATCACTAATAAATCCAATAAGGAATTCAGGAGAAACTTACTTACCCAGAGAGTGGTGAGAATGTGGAACTCGCTAACACAAGGAGTGGTTGAGGTGAATAGCATAGATGCATTGAAGGGTAAGCTAGATAAGTACATGAGAGAGAAAGGAATTGAAGGACATTGTTCATGGAGTGAGATGAAGTAGGGTGGGAGGAGGCTCGTGTGGAGCCTGTTGGGCCGAAAGCCTGTTTCTGTGCTGCAAATTCTATGCAACGTGCCTTGGATCTTCCTGGAAATGCTCGTGCTAGTCCTGAGGTCGTGAAAGGCACTATATAATTGCAAGTTCTTTCTTTCTCTTAGTGGGCACCAGAAGAAGGGCAATTGGAATGTGTGTGTACAATGTGCACCCTGCCCCATTATTCTCCTACCCCCTCTGACCTCTGACTCTGAAGGCATATGAACTAATCCAATAGATTCATTGCATCACTGCATGGTCCTGTAACTGATGTACTTAGAAAAAAAAAACTTCACCAGAATGTAAACAATTCTATTTGTAACTAAAGACACAAGTTCAGATTCGACATATTACGCTGGTTGTGACTTGTGTGATGTGTCATCATGACTCATTGTTTTGCCAATGCTTCTTCACAGGAAATGGGAAGACAAGGCTCATTTTGTGTGATGTTATCTTCAGCATCTGACTGATCAAGTTTCAGTGGAAGCAGAACATGAGAATTAAAACCAATCCCCACCACAATAGCTACTGATTAAAGTGAAGCTATTTTTTAATAAAATGGAAGAGCCGGCATGTTGCAACATTCATCAATCAAAGTATAAAACAGAATTGGTAAAATGCTCCATCAAACAAAACGTACTACTTCTGAAAACAAATCAGCGTGTGAGTGTGATGTCGTGAACCAAAGATTATCCAAAAGCCAAAAATATGCCTTATAAGGCTCCCGGATTACAAGCGTTAGCCCAACTCCCGCAGTCTCTGAGACAGGCCAATGCAGCTGCAGTCAGGAGCTTTGCCTGCAAGGACTACAGATGCAACCAGCGCAAGCAATCCAGCTGGACCAATCAGAAACTTGTAAAGTATATAAAAATCTTTCATATTATAGCAGTACATCCTGTGCTTTAGTCAAGCCCTGCTATATTGTCAGATCAGAGTGCTATTTGGTACCTGTGCACCATACAATACACAGAATTAACAGCCTCAAAACTAACATCTACTTTGTGCCAACATTTATAAAACCCTAAAGTAAATATTATCAATTGTTCTTGCAAATCTTGCTTCTGATCTCCAAACTGGTTAAGCAAACACTACACCTTGATAATTGCACTCAGCCTCTAGCACTGTGATTAAGAACATATCCTAAATTCTATACTCGGTAAACAAGATTAAGCCAGAGAAGATTCAGATTTTTTTATTAATGGTGATTTACACTGGAATGTATAACTGTTTTCCTGGGTTAGAGGGCCAGGTCTTAAAGGAAGATTAGAAAACTACTACATATGCCAGTTTGGTTCTGTGGTAGCACTCCGCCTTCTAAGTCAAAAGGTTCTAGCTTCAAGCTCCACTCCAGGACTTAAACATATAACCTAGCCAGGTAATTTCAATGCAGTACCGAGGGAGCACCAGACTGTTTAAGGTGCTATCTTTTAAACTGAGGCTCCATTTGCCTGCTCATAGAGGGCATGAGATCCTATGGCACTATTAAATGAAGAGCAGAAAAGCATTAAAGAAGTTCTTTCAGTGTCCTAGTCAACATTCCTTCCCCCCAACTAATACCACTAGATGAACTGGTTATTAATATCTTCTGTTTTTGTGGAATCTTGCTTTGCCACAAATATACTGCTGTGTTTGCTCATATAAGTGACTGCACTTCAAATGTAATTCATTGGATCACTGAGACATACTGAGGATGTGGAAAGTGCTATCTAAATGAAAGTGTTTTTCCCCTTCCCTCTTTTTTTCCCCCCATTTCCACTTCTTCAATTGTATAAACAATCTTCCATTTTCTATACCTTTGAAGATAAATCAATTTCCTGCATCCCCTACCTTATTTACAGCAAGAATCTGCCGTTGTATTATAAATATTGCAACGTTGCTGCCTCCCAACTTCTGGGAGAACCACCTGTGCGTGCCTATTGTTCAAATGCAGACGGTGCATATTGGGAGTTTTCATTCTGGTGCTGATATCATCATAAATGGAAGTAGTGCGGAGGTAGAGGTCACGGCCACTAACAAAATACTTGGATTCCATCAGCCTCTGTGACTAAAGCTATTCTGTACAGTAAAGCAGTTTCACAAACACACCTACGCAGAGCTTCCTCAGCAATTAAATTGTTTCCAAGATCAGAATGGGCTCCAATCTGTTACACTGCATACAATTATAATTTATAATATTCATATTTAGAAATGCTCAGATGACTTTTTGTGAATGCTGTATGATGGAATAGTGCCCATCTTAAAGGACATTCGGTTCATTACGTGTTTGCTGCCGCTTGAACCAAAACTTGCGCAACATGAATTTTGTATAACTTCGTCACCTAACTTGCAAAGCTTATTTCATTTCACTGCCACTGAAACCAACCTGAAAGCAACTGGTCTTTGCATTTAAAGTAAACAAAGTCACTAACTCACACTGCAATCCACGACAGACTGAACCTATTAGACTCCTATTTTCTAAAATCTAATTAGCACAGCATTTTCATTTTGTCCCCCCATTCATCATTTCTGGCTGTTTTACATACCTATATATGGAATTGAGGCCAAGGAGTCCTCTGATGATTTTGCAGCTGTTCGTTCCAGTTTTCCATTTTGCTGTTCCAATGACGTATTTTCAGATGTGTCAGCTGGTGACAAACTTGCAGGCAGTGGCTCCAGCAAATCTACAGCTACCATGTACGCTGGGTGCCTGAGAGGATGCGGTATTCTACGGCCAGTAGGAGGCTTTTGCCTTAAAATGACAGCCTCATTTGTTTGTGATGTTTCCTGCTCCTTCTGTATAAACCCCAGAGGAATCTCACTGGCACATTCGAAGATTTGGGAAGCGCTGGACTTTGTGACAGCAAATGGTCGGATGTCCTGTTGAAACACTGCACCCTTGCCAGAGTTCTTGTCTGTGTGCTTTGGGTACAAACTACCCTGCCGATCATGATTTGTCAGTCTTTGGTCTCGAACAACAGGCACATCAATTCTCTGGACTTGATAGGGTACACAACGGTCAGCCTTGGGTGCACTTGCAGTCAAAGCAGAACCAAACACTGTCCTATCTGAAAGATGAGATATTTTACTTTGAGAAACACTGACAGACAGGTGACCTACATGTGCAACATCTGTTCTCTTTACAGAGTGAGCATGAACAGCATCGTTCCTGCATTGTTGCTGAGGAGGAAGAGATACCCTAGAGTTACTGTTTTTGTAATATGTATTCATATTGCTAGAGTTCTGTTGGGATGAGTGCTTCTGACTATGCATTGCAGGATCCCCTGATGAATATCCTGCTGGTCTATACTGTTGCCAAAAGATTTGTTCTTGTCTACCAGACCTAGAAATCCCATCAGTTGTTGCTCCAGTCCTTGAATGTGCCCATATCAACCTATCTCCAGCTGCTGTAAAGGCATTGTGTGTTAAATTCTCCAAAGATCGGTCACATTTTCCCAGATAATCTTCTGAACGAGTCCTGTAACTCCATGAGTCACCCATAGGTGCAAGTAATGTGTCCTGGGAAGCACTGTGAGGCCAGTGTTTGTGTAATGAAGTCTCCTCAAGTCTGTCCTGGGAGAAACTCCTGTATTTCGGGGGCATAGCAGTGTAACAGCGATCCTCGGATGAGCTTCGACGTGGTAACTGTGCAGATCGCCAGCTGGGCGGGTTATATTGCTGTTTGGTTGTTTTGGGGCTGCCAAGTCGTTCCCATGACGTCCTAATATCAGAATGAAAATAGTCATTTTCCCTAATGTCCTCAGAACTGATGTAATTCCTCTGATCCATGTTGCTCTTTGGACCAGAGTAAACGTTGTGGTTTGAGACTGATGAAAAAGGAATATTTTTAGAATGTCCCCCATACCTATCTTGAACAGCAGTGGTACCTGAACCATATTTACTGCTCACTGGACCTTGCATAACAGAACTAACTTGGGTTGCGCTTGAAGAGGAAGCAACAGGCATTCCTCTCACTAGAACTGATCTCTGTTTTATCCCATACTGGATCTCCTCCATGTGGTGCATAGGGCTTGAATGGCCGACTCCAATCTCAGCCAAAATATCTGATGATCGTGCTCTAGCCCTTCCGTCACTCCATATGCTAGCAGGTGGGCTCGTTGTGTTAACACTGTCCAGAGGCGAGGATGGGTCAGAGTAGAATCCTCTGTCAGAACCTGAGCCAGAGTTGTAAATCCTATTGTCCACCTGCCTTCCCCTTGAAGACTCTGTCAGCAAAGGCTCCTTGGTCTGGGTCATGGCCGAATGTCGAGGGTAGCATATAGGAGGTGGCTCCGGTATGTGCCGAGCGCTACCAGAATATGGATCATTGCCCTTCAGATAAGCATCCTGAGAGTAGGCCTGAAAATTGAAGAAAACAAAAATGATTATGCTTGAAAAATTGCTGATTTGTGTACCTGGTAACAGGTAATCCCAGATTCTTAGCAAGTTGAAAATTTAGCAGCTAAAAGTCACTCAAGTATAGTTAGTTAGCTCACTGGAAGAAAAGTTAATTTTCAATACCTTAAAAAAAGGTGTATTAATAATGTTAGTGGTTAAGCTACTTTGCAGAAACTTTTGAAGTCCTATATTTGTGGTAACAGTTTCATGAAGTTACCATGCAGCATTAATACAGATTGAGATAGAGAACAAGTTAGTCTATTGTCAGTCACTAGTGCAGGGCCATCTAATTCTTTAGCCAATTACATCGTAATAGGCTTAGATTCCACTGCAATTCTATGATTAATACATGTAAAGCTCTCTCTTGATCAATATCTTACGATGGAATGGTCTACAATTTTACTTTTAGTTCTTATAAAGGGTACACACCCAAAATTTCATAATGTGTCTTTTCTCTTCACAGAAGCTGACTGACCTGCTGTCTAACATTTGACAATTTTTCTTTTTATTTGACGTTTACTTCTTAATCTACAATTACTATTAGTTATATACACACACACACGTTACTGTAGTGGTTTAAGCACAAATACATAGTGTGAGACATTATTTACTAACTTTGAATAAAATGTTAGATTATTAGATTTCATCAACAAAACAATTTCCACACTTAACTCTCATGCAAACTGATGGTTACAGAGGAATGAATGTCATAAACTCTTGGAACCTAGATATCAGAATATGTACCATTTAATGAGCTTCTACCTGATGCTTAGTGCCACGTCTCCTGTTAGTTTTCCCAAACTTCCTCCCCACTCCGTCTTAACTATTGGACATGAGCAAGTATAGTAGAAACAGAACCTGCACATACTTCATCAAAAGTATGCTTTGTTGTGTCTTAAGAATGTGGAAAGATAAAAACATTGCTATAAATGTGTTCATGACTTCATGGAAAATATTACCTGTTAAAGTACCAGCCGCTGTTATTTTGCTAAATGTATGGCATTCCTGGTTAATTGGCTGGGTAACAGTTAGTAATGAATTACATCTTCTTGTGATAAGGTTCTTCAGTTCTAGGTCAGGACACTTGGTAGGGTGTGGTGGTGGGGGGACCTGTGGTAGCAAAGAGATGAGGTGGGAAGGATTGGTTGAGGTTAAAGGCTATCTTAGGTCATCTCACCTCACAAGTGTCTACTGTCAGCTGAGCATGGGATGGCATTGGTGCTGAAGTCAGGCAGAAGTACACAGCTTGCTCGCCTGCCCTCCCAAGTGAAGGAGGCTGCATGGAGGCAAGAACGAGGAGAAAACAATGGGAAACAATTAAAGAATTACCCTGAAAAGACTTCAATTTTCCTAGGGTAGTTAGGATTATAAAGGAAAACATAACAAGCATGAGGTGTAAGGAAAATTGACGAAAGCCAGGAGTCCATATTGCATTATAAGCAAAAGGAAAACCAGTTAATATTAATCTATTTGAAAATCACATTCACAAAGTTTAATTTCACAATTTAAGAGAGAAGCAATACCTCTAACAAATCAGAGAAAATATGAATTTCTAATTGGTATACTTTCTGAATATTTTTCTTTAGCAGTGAACCCTGGTGGCATCATTGAAGAACTTGGTTCAATGAGACACTGAGGATAAACAAGTGAGGCAGCAGATCAGTAACATCAGAGGAACACATTTTACCTCTGGATGCTCCTTCACATTGCTGTTTCAGTAACTCCCCCAAACCATATGCCCACATAACAGCAGTCACTGTACTTCAATGTAACTCACTGTATATGAAGACATTTGAGAAGCTTCTGAAGAAAGCAATAAGCCATTTCCCTCAATAATGTCAACAAGACTTATTTTTAAATGTTTATATATATTTTTGCATATACAAACAAAATCAACAGAAATGGGCAGAAAAATAAAAAGATGTTGATCATATCATAGAAGGTGACTCTCAAGAATATTTTAACAGAAATTTTGCATCCTGCGCTGTTTTTCCATTTATTATCCATGTTTCAGAACAAATCAAAAACATTAAAGATACAGTGAAATGCAGCAAGACATAACACAAGCTCAGCTCATACTATATCAACACGTATACAATGGGATTTCAAAAATGACTCCATCATAACAAGAATATCACATTTTAAAGATTTAAATTTAGTGAAAATCTGAGGTTGTTTTGTGTAGGTGACAAGGTGGGGAACCATACACCGACATGTCTTGCATCCAAATTTAATGAAAATATAAAATGTTGTTATTTGAGGACAGATGGACAAGGTGTAACCTATCAGCTTTGTAATATGAAGTATACAACAATGACAGCGTAGTCAGAAGTATGATAACATATCCATTCACTCACTCCCACTGACAAATGAAAATGGCAAACGGCAGTAAATACATATTGTGCCATGAACATGACAAGTTTCAGATAGAGAGAGCCCATGTTCCCATCATTTTCTTTGGGAACTTTGGGGGAAAAATTGAGTCGCGCCCCCTCTGGGGTGCTAACTTCGCTGGGGCACTACTTTTAGTGTCCCAAAAAAATTAGCATCCCTGCAGCCGAAATTCATTGGTAGTGCCCCAAGAGGGAAGTGGGGTGCTACTGGAAGCACCCTGCCTCCTGCTTGGGGTGCTGCGAGGGAATATCGCGGCGCTACGTGCCACGGTACTGCAGGCCTTTCTCCCCTTCTTAAAGGGGAGGGGCCTTGCGCAGCGCGACCCGGGGCCCAGCTGGGCCACCAGGGATCGGAATGCCGGCAAAAGAGCCCAGCACTCAAGAGAAGTGCCGGACTCATGGAGCGCAGCCGGCACTCCGCGGGGGGGCTTCTCAGAAGGCCGGGGACGGCAACGGGGGCAGGTGCTGGCAGGCGGCCAGCAGCAAAAGTGGCCGCCCGGCACCTCGTCTTTAATTAGCGCCGCCCCGGCCGCAGGTAGGCCCCCCTGACCCTGTTGGACATAACGTCTGGCGGTAAGTCAGGGGGCGCTACCGAAGATCGTGGCCGGGGCGCTGTGCATGGCACCGCGCCCGGGCGCTAGTTGATTTGCGCCCCGTTAGTGCCCTCTTAGGGCACTAACAGGAGGCGCAAAGCAACCGAAATTTCCCCCCACAATCTTTTAAACAAATATTTTTTACATTGCCAATCATATTTCATATCCAAAAGGAAGAACAGTTTGTACTGCATGTAAAAAAATCTACTGTGTTACAAAACCACCGCAATATACCTGCAGAGCTTTTTTTGGAACCTCTGGTGGTTTGCAGTAAGGATCATACTGTCCTTGATCCTAAACATGTGATGCACTCTCATTCCTGAAACATGGGACAAGTACTTGTCCACACAAAGGGGAAATATCAGATGGCTTATTAACCCATACCGTTCTCCCATAATATTTTGTGGCTGCTCAAGAGTAGGAGTATATAAATCTGCTTGTAATGTTACTTCATACGTTGAGCAAAGACTCCATACAAATGGAAAGGGTTAAAAGAAATCAATTATTTTCTGATTAAATGATGTGGGGTGTGAAGAGATCTAGAAAATATGCCCTACGCAAAACTAAATATTTTCCTCTCATGACCCTTTTGGGTTGTATTTTAAAACAAAAACCAATTTCATCAGACAACTGTAATATTTATAAAACTAAACCTTAGCAATTTGTTTTCAACAGAGAGTTAATCAGAAGTAGCACCAACTCAATCATATACAAAAACCTTATTTTATAAATGGTGTATAGGATTTGTATACCATATATAAAGTAGTAAAGTAGGGTTTCTTGCAGTACACGCATGTGATCTGAAATTCATCTGAGATATACTTACTACTATTCTTAGTAAAATAATAGTTTTTTTTTAAAACTCCTTTCATCAGGGTTTCCTCCCATATACTGTACCACTCTCCTGTTAGAGGGTAATCTCCTCCCAGGGTTCTGCCAAGGCCCTTTCTAAACTGGCTGTTAAGAAGTATGAGAGAACAGCAAGCACAGGTGAGCCTTCTGATTTTCCCTCCCTCTGTGAGCAAGAAGCCTCTGCGAGCTGCTTGATGTCTCTCCCAACAGCACAGGTAGGTTGAAAACTTGCTGTATAACCAATGGGGTGCAATACACCCGTGGATTGCCCACTGTACACCACCACATTACTGCACCAATCAACAAATTATTTTATCTTTTTAAAAAGAGGAATAGAGTCTTGATTGGAACAGATCACAATCTCACATGACCTTTTTTTAAAATACATTAAAACTATTCTGGAACTAACCTGCGATGATGCTTTGATAAAACCAAAGTAAACCAGATTTTAGTCATTTTTTTATGAAGTGTCTTCTGAATAGAAGAGAAAGGGTCACAAAACAATACCACAGGAGTTTTCATTACCTTGCTTAATTTCTCTTCATTTCAAGTAGAAGTTTCCACTGAAAAAGTCTCCTTACTGAACCAGCTCTTAAAAAATCCCACTACTTCTGATTCACAAATTCGCACACAGAGAAGTAAATCACCACATTCTTAAGCTTGTCACTGTGCAAAGATCCTGCTGTACTGTGAACAGACCAGCAGCAGTTTTCCTTAATGATCCCTCTATCAGAGCCTTCCTGTGACATTTCAAAGTGACGTCAGAGCCGGGTAATTTTCCTGCACCCATATACGCACTTCATTGGCAGTTCACCTTGGTTCTAAGACCACAGGAATGTAGTCACACCCTTGATGTCGGCTTGGCCAGGAAAGCACACAAGATTCATTTGGAAAGAGTAGCTGGAGACTTTTAAAACTGCAGTAATAATGCAAAAGTCAGCATGAAATTTTCGCAATGTACAGGGGAGGAGTTTCCACCCAATCTTTCCTTTTCACCACTAATTTTCTTCACATGACCTATCATTTCTGAGAATGTAACAGCATGTTTCCCTTAAAAATGTATTAAAATATGCAAATCGATATATATATTTTTAAATGACCTTGCTTCTAAAAATGCTGAACATGATTTCCCTCCGACTATTTTTTCAGTGATAACAAATATTTCCACCTTGAGAAAAAATTGTGAAGTCTACACACCCTCCAAGAGTCTGTAGCGAAGCATACCTCACAACATATTAAAGGCTTCAAATTTTATCATTAGGCAAAGCAGAGATTAAAATAAGATCACAAGATGGCCAACTATGAAGGAAATCAATGGGTATTAATCTTTATGGCACTAATATGTCTGGGAGCTTTGTAGCCTCTGAGCCCATTAGTTAATAAAAAAGTAACATCACAACAGGAGACGGAAGTATCACCCAACATTCCAGTTACAATACTACTGGATCATTATGTAATAAGAACATAAGAAATAGGAGGAGTAGTAGGTCATATAGCCCCTCGAGCCTGCTCCGCTATTCAATAAGATCATGGCTGATCTTATACATCAACTCCACTTTCCCACCTCAAAACATATCTCTAGATTCCCCTAATGCCCAAAAATCTATCGATCTCAGTCTTGAATATACTCATCGACTGAGCATCCACAGCCTTCTGGGTAGAGGATTCCAAAGATTCACAACCCTCTGAGTGAAGAGATTTCTCCTCATCCAAGTCCTAAATGGCCAACCCCTTATCCTGAGACTCTGACCCCTAGTTCTAGACTCTCCAGCCAGGGGAAACAGCCTCTCAGCATCTACCCTCTCAAGCCCTTTAAGAATTTTAAACATTTCATTGAGATCATCTCTCACTCTTCTAAACTCCAGCGATTATAGGCCCATTCTACTCAATCTCTCCTCCCAGGAATCAATCTAGTGAACCTTCATTGCACTGCCTCAAAGGCAAGTATATCCTTCCTTAGGTAAGGAGACCAAAACTGTACACAGTACTCCAGGTGTGGTCTCACCAAAGTCCTATACAATTGCAGCAAGACTTGCATACCATTTGCCTTCCTAATTGCTTGCTGTACCTGCATTTTAACTTCCTGTGATTCATGTACAAGAACACTCAAATCCCTTTGAATAACATTTACTAGTCTCTCACCTTTTAAAAAATATTCTGCTTTTATATTCTTCCCACCAAAGTGGATAATTTCACACTTCCTCACATTATACTCCATCTGCCACCTTCCTGCCCAATCACTTAACTGATCTATATTCCTTTGCAGCCTCTTTGCGTCCTCCTCACAGCTTACATTCCCACCTAGCTTTGTCTCATCAGCAAACTTGGATATATTGCACTCAGTCCCCTCATCTAAGTCATTGATATAGATTGTAAAGGGCAGAGGCCAAAGCACTGATCCTTGCTGCACTCCACTAGTTACAACCGGCTAACCAGAAAATGAATCATTTATTCCGACTCTCTGTTTTCTGTCCGTTAACCAATCCTCAATCCATGACTAACATATTAACCCCAATCCTATGAACCCTAATCTTGCTTAACAACCACTTGTTTCTCACTTTACTGAATGCCTTCTGAAAATCCAAATATACTACATCCACTCGTTTCCCCTTATCTACCCTGTCAGTTACAACCTCAAAAAAATTCCAATAGATTTGTCAAACATGATCCTGAATAACAATCTGGAATAAAATCAGTTCCATTTTCCTTCAATATTCTCTCTTCCTTCCCTTTTGGTTATTTTAACTTGTACATTATTTATCTATATTTCCGTTAATCTTTATTTGTGGAGTGTCCACAAGTCTGTGCTCACCAAGATGAAAAGTTGAGCTAATCAGAACTAATATTTTCAATAATATAAACAGAAAATGCTAGAAATACTCAGCAGGTCAGGCAGCATCTGTGGAGAGTGTTAACATTTCAGGCTGATGATCTTTCCGGTCACCAACCTGAAACTTGGGGCTGGATTTTGTGAATGGAGGCGAGTTGCAGGCGGGACTGCTGCTTGTCGTGTCAATGTCCCGCCTCCATCCTCGCCTGGCCATTCAGAGGGATTTTCCCCTGATTGAGCTTGTTAAGCCCACCCTGCGGGCTCAGCAAGCCAATTGGGGAAGAAGTCACTGACAGATCATGTCAATGTCAGACGTGCTATCTGTCAAGACTTCTTGAAAGAAGAAATGACAGCATTTGACAGCTCTGTGAAGCTGTCAAACACTGACATTCTCTTTAGTTTGATGAGTCTTTGTGGTGAGGACTCAACAAACATTGAAAATAAGTAAATTTCAGATGTCTGATGGATCAGAGGGTCCATCAGCCATTACCTGAAATTGACAAGGTGGATGTCCGCTCTCCCGATCCAGCGCGGCTAAAGGCTATAGAAGGAAAAAAAGGTAAGTGAACACTTTTTTAAACTAATCACTCACCTTGCATACTTACCACTCCACACTTGCACCCATCACTCACCTCTACACCTTACTTCCAGGTGCCTCCGACCACCGCAGACCTCCTCCACGTCTCCTCCAACCTGTTAACAGGCAGTTAAAAGGATTAAAAGCCTTTCCTGCCTCCAGGAGACGGGACCCAAAGCTGCACATCTTCCCGTCTCCTGGCAAGTGGACACGGAGGCGGGTTCGCCATCCGCCCCCACTTTCTCCGATTTTACGGGCTGTCCTGCCTCCATGCCCGCCTCCTCGGGGCTTGGAAAATCCAGCCCTTTAACTCTGTTTCTCTCTCTCCACAGATTCTGCCTGACCTGCTAAGTATTTCCAGCAGTCTCTGTTAATATTTCAGATTTCCAGCATCTGCGGTATTTTGCCTTTGTCTAATATTGTCAAACCTTATTGTGGGAACATTCATCGAGTACAGTATTAGTACTTCTTCACCAAAATCATCAAAAAAAAAATCCACAAGATCATAATTTGGTAATTTATTCCAGCGTCTAGGAATATAGGAACAGGAGTATGCATTTTAGCCCCTCGAACCTGTTCCGCCATTCAAAGAGACCATGGCTGATCTGCGACCTAACTCCATATAACCGCATTTGCCCCATATCCCTTAATACCTTTGGTTAACAAAAATCTATCAATCTCCGATTTAAAATGAACAATTGATCTAGCATCAATTGCCATTTGCGGAAAGGAGTTCCAAACTTCTACCACCTTTTGCGTGTAGAACTGTTTCCTACCGTCACTCCTGAAAGGCCTGGCTCTCATTTTTAAACTATGCCCCCTAGTCCTAGACTTAGAATCATAGAATGTTTACAGCACAGAAGGAGACCATTCGGCCAGCTCAGCCCGTGCCGCCTCTCTGCAAGAGCACTTTGGCTAGTTCCACTCCCCCGCCTTTTGGCGGTAGCCCTGCAAATTTTTTCCCTTCAGGTACTTATTCAATTCCCTTTTGAAAGCCACGATTGAGTCTGCCTCCACCACCCTTTCAGTGCATTCCAGATCCTAAGCACTCACTGCGTAAAAACGTTTTTCCTCATGTCGCCTTTGTTTTTTTTGCCAACCACCTTAAATCTGTGTCCTCTGGTTCTCGACCCTTCCGTCAATGGGAACAGTTTCTCTCTATTTATTCCTGTCTAGACCCATCATGATTTTGAACACCTCTATCAAATCTCCTCTCAACCTTCTCTGTTCCAAGGAGAACAACCCCAGCTTCTCTAGCCCATCCACGTAACTGAAGTCCCTCATCCCTGGAACCATTCTCGTAAATCTTCTCTGTACCCTCTCGAAGGCCTTCACATCCTTCCTAAAGTGCGGTGCCCAGAATTGAACACAATGGGCTTGGATTTTGCCAATGGGGAACTTTTGGAGGCGGGACTCCCACTTGTTGGGTTTCAGTCCCGCCTCCATCAACTTCTGGCCAATCCACGCTATTTTCCCTTGATTGACCTGTTAAGCCCACCCAGCGGGTTTAGCAGGCCAATTAAGGGAAAGCCGGTTACAGAGAACTTCAACGTATGACGTTTCATCTGTCACAAATTTTTGACAGATGAATCGTCATCGTTTGACAGCTCTGTGAAGCTGTTAAACACTGGCATTCTCTGTAGTTTGATGAGTTCTTGAATTCAAGAGCTCAGCAAACCTCTTTCTTTTGCAGAAATTAGATGGTTGTTGCATTGGAGAATGCAACGACCATCTGTCATCTCTGCCGCGGATGTGCGAGACTCTCCGCATACACACCGATTGAAGCCTGCAGGAAGAAACAAAGGTAAGTACACTTTTTCTAACCTCATACTCACCTCTCCACACTTGCAACCATCACTCACCTCCACAGCACACTTTTGGACCCCTCCGACCCCCACAAACCCAAGACTCACCTCAGTGACTCTGGAGGGTTTCGGAGCCTTCGGGAAGCCCGCACTTGTGTGGGCAAAATGGGGATAATCCTCTTATCTGCCTGTTAACAGGCAGTTAAGTGGCTGTAATCCCTTCCCGCGTCCAAGGAGACGGGACCCGGCGCGGGACAGCTAACCGCCTCCTGGCAAGATGGCACGGAGGCGGGTTGGGGGCAGGTTGAGCACCCACCCCCAAATTCTGCCATTTTCCCGTCAGTCCCGCCTCCAAACCCGCCTCCCCAGGGCTGGCAAAATCCACCCCAATACTCCAGTTGAGGTTGAACCAGTGTTTTATAAAGGTTCATGACAACTTCCTTGCTTTTGACTCCATGCATCTATTTATGAAGTCCAGGATCCCGTATGCTTTTTTAACTGCTTTCTCCACCTGCCCTGCCACCTTCACGATTTGTGCACATATACCCCCAGGTCTCTCTGTTCATGCACCCGCTTTAGGATTGTACCCTTTAGTTTATATTGCCTCTCCTCGTTCTTCCTACCAAAATGTATTACTTCGCACTTTTCTGCGTTATATTTCATCTGCCACGTGTCCGTCCATTTCACCAGCCTATCTATGTCTTCTTGAAGTCTATCACTATCCTCCTCACTGCTCACTAGACTTCCAAGTTTTGTGTCATCTGCAAATTTTGAAATTGTGCCCTGTACACCCAAGTCCAAGTCATTAACATATATCAAGAAAAGCAGTGGTCCGAATACCAACCCCTGGGGAACATCACATTGAATCTTCCTCCAGTCTGAAAAACAACCGTTCACCCTTACTCTCTGTTTCCTGTCACTTAGCCAATTTCGTATCCATGCTGCCACTGTCCCTTTTATTCCATGAGCTTCAACTTTGCTGGCAAGCCTATTATGTGGCACTTTCTCAAACGCCTTTTGGAAGTCCATGTACATCACGTCAACCGCATTGCCCTCATGAACCCTCTCTATTACCTCATCAAAAAACTTGATCAAGTTAGTTAAACACATAGAAACATAGAAAATAGGAGCAGGAGTAGGCCATTCGGCCCCTCGAGCCTGCTCCGCCATTCAATGCGATCATGGCTGATCATCCAAATTCAGTACCCTGTCCCTGCTTTCTTCCCATATCCCTTGATCCGCTTAGCATTTGCCTTTAACAAATCCATGCTGACTTTCCTTAATTAATCCACACTTGTCCAAGTGATTGTTAACTTTGCCCCTGATTATCGTTTCTAAAAGCTTCCCCACTACCGAGGTTAAACTGACTGGCCTGTAGTTGCTGGGTTTATCCTTACACCCTTTTTTGAACAAAGGTGTAACATTTGCAATTCTCCAGTCCCCTGGCACCATGCCTGTATCCAAGGAGGATTGGAAGATTATGGCCAGTACCTCCGCGACTTCCGCCTTAACTTCCCTCAGCATCCTCGGATGCATCCCATCTGGTCCTGGTGACTTATCTACTTTAAGTACAGCCAACCTTTCTAGTACCTCCTCTTTATCAATTTTTATCCCATCCAGTATCTCCACTACCTCCTCTTTCACTATGACTTTGGCAGCATCTTCTTCCTTGGTGAAGACAGATGCAAAGTACTCATTTAGTACCTCAGCCATGCCCTCTGCCTCCATGTGTAGGTCTTCCTTTTGGTCCCTAATCAGTCCCACCACTCCTCTTACTACCCGTTTACTATTTATATGCCTATAGAAGACTTTTGAATTCCCTTTTATGTTAGCTGCCAAATCTATTCTTTTTTTTTTCTTTGCCCCTCATATTCTTTTTCACTTCCCCTCTGAACTTTCTATATTCAGCCCGATTCTCACTTGTATTCTCAACCTGACATTTGTCATACGCGCTCTTTTTCTGCTTCATCTTACTCTCTAAGGGGGGAATTTTGCCGGCGCTCAGGGGGCAGGTTTGGAGGCGGGACTGCTGGCAAAATTGCAAAGATTGACAGCGGGTCCCGAACCCGCTGTCAACCCGCCTCCATACAATCTTCCCAAGTGTCGGATCCCCGATTTGCGCAGGGACCCAACACCTAGCGGCGGGAAGAGGATTATAGGCACTTAACTGCCTGTTAACAGGTAATTAACAGGCAGTTAAGAGGCTTTTTTCAATTTTGCCATGTTGACTGCGGGCTTCCCGACATCCGGACACCACGCCTGGTAAGTGTGGCGTGTTGTAAGTCTACTGTAATGTTTCTTCATTGATGACAGCTGCAGAAGTGGTGTGCAGGATCCAATGGTACACTGGTGAGTTTCAGAGTTAAGGAAATGCTGGGAAAATCATTTTTAATATATTTAGACTTTTCTGTAGGTAATAAGGTTTGAAGTGTTTGTGTGGTCCCACCTCATTGGGAGAATCTCTCTTCACCAGTGACAGATCGCTTCTGTAACCTCACCTGCAACTGCCATCTGTTTTAACCTAAGGAGAGAGTCTCTGGAGAGCCTGGGTGAAAGGGCTCACCTTTGTACAGTGATTGGCAGTGTTTGCAGCACCTCAATGCTATCAAACACTGAAAAATCATCTGTCAAACAAAAATGAGCTTGTCCCCTTTAAGAAAACCGGCAGATGACGCGTCATCAACTGACGTCATCTGACACCGGCTTTCTCTTAATTGGCCGGCAAGCCCGCAGGGCGGGCTTAACAAGGCCAATTGATGCAAAATAGCATCTGTGCGTCGGGCGTCATTGGGGGCGGGATCGGAACCCGCAAGTCAGCTGACCCGCTCCCAACTCCCACCGAAAGGTAAGATCACGCCCGATCTCTTTCGTCATCCAGGGAGCTTTGACTTTGGTTGCCCTACCATTCTCCCTCATGGGAATGTACCTCGACTGTACCCGAACCATCTCCTCTTTAAAGGCATCCCATTGTTCGGTTACAGTTTTGCCTGTCAATCTTCGATTCCAATTCTATAAAAAAATTGCAGGGCTACAGGGAAAGGGCGAGGGGAGTGGGACTAGCTGAAGTGCTCTTGCAGAGAGCCAGCACGGGCTCGACAGGCCAAATGGCTTCCCTCTGTGCTGTAACCATTCTATGATTCAATTTACCTGGGCCAGATCCGTTCTCAACCCATTGAAATTGGCCTTCCTCCAATTACAGGAAACTCTCTTTTAACCGGCACCCAAATAACCGGAAATCTCTCTTAACCGGCAAAATTCTTGAGTAGGTAACCGGGGTTTTCCTTCATCTCTCCTTTAAAAATAACTTTTAAAAAAACCCCGAGGCGTTTGCCTTGTATTGGAGCATGTAGATTGGGAGGGGAATGTGCAGCCCGGGTAGGCAGCGGACACGACAGATGGTCAGCTGGCGGTCCCCGGGGAGACGGAGCTCCGAATGCAGGCGCATGTCAGTGTGTACGGGGCTCTCGGACTTTTTGATTAACCGGCACCACGCCGGTCCCGTCGGTGCCGGTTAATAAAGAGTTTCCTGTAAGTATTTTTACTCTAGATTGCTCCCTGTCCTTTTCCACAGCTAATCTAAACCTTATGATAACATGATCACTGTTCCCTAAATGTTCCCCTAATGACACTAGCTCCACTTGACCCACCTCGTTCCACAGAACCAGATCCAGCAATGCCTCCTTCCTCACTGGGCCGGAAACGTACTGATCAAGAAAGTTCACCTGAACACACTTCAGAAATTCTTCCCCATCTCTGCTCTTTACACTATTACGATCCCAGTCTATTTTAGGATAGTTGAAGTCCCCCATTATCTATAGTTCTTGCACCTCTCTGAAATTTCCCTGCAAATTTGCTCCTCTATATCCTTCCTACTAGTTGGCGGCCTACAGAATACACCTAGTAGTGTAATGGCAGCTCTATTATTTCTTAACTCTAACCAAATAGATTCTGTCCTTGACCCCTCCAGGACATCCTCTCTCTCCAGCACTGTAACATTCTCCTGAACTAATACTGCCACCCCACCTCCTTTCTTTCCTTCCCTATCTTTCCTGAACACCTTATATCCAGGAATATTTAATACCCAATCCTGCCCTTTTTTGAGCCAGGTCTCAGTTATCGCCACAACATCATATTCCCATGTGGCTATTTGCACCTGCAGCTCACCAACCTTATTTACCAGGCTTTGTGCATTTACACACATGCACTGTAAACCTCTCTTAGACCTTCTTGTATTCTCTCTTAGTCTGACCCCACCTAATACCTTGCTATTTCTTACTCTAGTGCTATCTGTCTCTCCCAATCCTTTCTGCACTTTGTTTCTCCCTTCCAATGGTACATCCTGATTCCCAACCCCCTGCCAAATTAGTTTTAACCCTCCCCAACAGCACTAGCAAACCCGCCCGCGAGGATATTGGTCCCGGCTCTGTTGAGGTGCAACCTGTCCAGCCTGTACAAGTCCTACCTCCCCCAGAACCTGCCCCAATGTCCCAGGAATCTAAAGCCCTCCCTCCTACACCATCTCTCCAGCCACGCGTTCATCTGCTCTATTCTCCTATTTCTATACTCACTAGCTCGTGGCATCGGGAGTAATCCGGAGATTACTACCTTTGAGGTCCTGCTTTTTAATCTCTTTCCTAGCTCCCTAAAATCTGCCTGCAGGACCTCATCCCTCTTTCTACCTATGTCGTTGATACCGATAAGGACCACGACCTCTGGCTTTTCACCCTCGCCCCTCAGAATGTTCTGTAACCACTCAGTGACACCCTTGACTTCCCAACCAGCGGAAATAGTTTCTCTCTACCAACCCTATCAGTTCCTCTTAATGTCTTGAAAACTTCGATCAAATCACCCCTTAACCTTCTAAATTCCAGGAAATACAACCCTAGTTTGTGTAATCTCTCCTAGAAATTTAACCCTCGGAGTCCCGGTATAAGTCTGGTAATCTGCGCTGGACTCCCTCCAAGGCCAATATATCCTTCCTAAGGTGTGGTGGTGTGGTGTGGTGCTCAGAACTGCTCTCACTACTCCAGGTGTGGTTTAACCAGGGTTTTGTATAGCTGTAGCATAACTTCTAACCCCCTTGTATTCTAGTCCTCTAGATATAAAGGCCAGCATTCCATTAGCCATTTTGATTATTTTCTGTACCTGTCTACGACATTTTAATCATAAATGTACATGGACCCCCAAGTCTCTTTGGACCTCCACTGTTTCTAGCTTTTCACCATTTAGAAAGTACTCTGTTCTATCCTTTTTAGGTCCAAAGTGGATGACCTCACTAAGGAGTATTCTGTTCTTCTGCATATTTCTCCAGTTCTAACATATAACCCCTTGCACTATTCTCATCAGAAACCATTCATCAGCACCTGCTTTGGAGTTTGGACACAGTTTAGGAAACTAGAGGGCGAGTCAACAAACGACTGCGCACTCACAGGAAGCAATGCCAAGAAAGGCCTTAGACTTTCGCACCTAAATACATTTCAGGGCTGATATGTAGTGACAGCAGTGCAGAGTTCAATATACCAGATGCTGCTCAAAATCAAGCCAGATGGAGACACTTTGTGGACACCTGCAGTTCTGTATCTCACTGGTTATCAAAATTAAATAATTCTAAACTTATTCAAAAAACACTTTACAGATTCTGCATGAAAGATGATGCAATGGTTGAAATGGTTACTGGCAAAGAATGCCCGTCTATTACCATTCAACAACTGCGCAAAATTAAGTTAGGAAGTTTAATTTAAAACTTATCAAAACGCAGTGGCAATGATTTGATATTTGGTGCAGCAACAAGCATAATGTGTTATTTTTTTTAATTTTTCCCTTCACTCTTTCTCCACCACCCCATCCCCCCGCCCCCACACACACTCCTCGCCGCTCCTGAAGGCAGAGAGCTGTGCAGAGTACCCTTCCTCAGTCACCACCAGCCCTCCAGTACCTCACCCAAGTAGTCATCCTTCAGATGTGACTCAGGCAATGAATGCTGGCAAACTATTCAACTGCAGGAGATGAGGATCAGGAGCCAATACTGTTCTCCATGTCCACACACCTGCACTTTCCAGCAGGGATCAGGAGCAGAACATCTGTTTTCCAATGTGCTGAGCCCCAAAGTAGCACCACTACTGCTGCACTTACTGAGATCAGCTAGCTCTACAGAAATCTGAGATTATGCCTCTGGCCTTCCTGGTTTGTGTGGCTCTATAGTGCAGGCAATGCATTTATCCACAGAGCCATGAGGGAGCTATTCCCTGTTGCATAAGATCTCCCCACATGACATGTGCCCCTCCTCCACCAAGGCAGCGAGTAGGGGCTGTTATCTCAATTCCACTAGGAGACATGTGGACAAATTTCCTCTGATTCTCCCTCCCTTTGCAGATTGGCCTGGCTGAATCAGGAGCTTGTACTGTAAACATAGCAACAAACTGGAGTTGTTCTGCTTTATAGTGCAGTATAGTAGGATGTCAATGCCTTGCACAACCGGGCAATGATTGTGAATTAAAACTAAACAAAGTGGTAAAAGGCCTCCTGTAAAATCAGTGAATGACTGAATAATTTAAAATATATGTATTGCAGTCAGAGGCAGATGCTACTGAACGACATAAGTGCATACGCACTGTCAAGGCATATTGCCTCCTCCAGCACAGCTAACAAGTCCAGAAATGCTCAAATATGTCAAAACTGAAGAAAAGTTAAAATAAATGAACTGAAAGTGAACCAAGAGTAGCCCAGATAGAGTGCAGTCTAACGATGGGTGACTAACAGTGTGTCACGGGAAAGTAGGATGTTTGATTTGTCATACACCAGGTTACAGATCTCAGCTGCTTTGTTGTGACCCAAACCAGGAAAGAGAATAAACTGGAAGGTAAATCACTGCAGGTTCCATTTTCTCAGCACGTCACCGGTGAGGATTTCTTCTTCTTGTCATTTGTAGCATCCTTTTCTCTGGTTGATACTGCTCATGAAAAGGTTTACAATTTCTCTAGAAATAGCGACTAGAGGAACTCTTTCCAAATGTATTTATCATGTTGTTAAGACACTGCGGCAGTGGTATTACGCGTTATATTTAAAAGTAGCTAAGTGGAACTGTGACGCAGGACCGAGCTCACAGTCACACGGTGAGCAGTGGGAGAAACTCCAGCTTCAATATCATTTGTAGAACATATGAAAGGTACAGAGAAATTTAAACAAAAATAAAAATGAGGACTGAAAAGAATAAAAGGAAAGCTAGGTAGCTCACAAAAGACAAATCAACTAAGAATGAAACGTGTTTTTTTTTAATGTTTAAGATCAGTTCTGGGACCAAGAGTGTTCTGCAATTGTGATTCAATTGTCAAGTTCAAACAAGCACAAGGAAATGGTTCTTAAAGGGTTAGCGTATTGTGATATAAAAAAAAATTGTTCTCAAGTTCAAGCACGAGGAAAGGTTTTTACTCTACTTTGTCTATCCTGTCCAATTTCTTGCTTTCAGAAAGCAACCAGAAAATAGCCCTTGGAACTTGTAGCCCAGTATCATTAGACACTAAAGTTGAGACTGCTGAAATTGTTTTTTTAAAATTATTTTGCAGGATGTGGGCAATGCTGGCAGACACAATGGACCGAATGGCCTCCTTTTGTGCCGTTATGACTTTATGATTCTATGATACAAACTGTTGCCACTGTGTTTACACTGGAGATGTCATTCTATAAGTAGCCAACAAGTAGAAAGTTTACCACTGTAGGCATTTATCGCCACCAGTAATGAGACCATATTTTAAATGTTATTTTTTGCCAGCCGTATTCATAACACTGCTTTTGGAACAGGGAGGTAAGAAAATAGTGGCCAGTGGCGATGTGTTGGTAAGATGCAAAAACTATTAAAAGGGGAACAGTAGTCTGCGGAATGGTCACAATATCTGAAATGTTAGTTAAAAATAAATTCAATAATGCCTTATATGAGCTTCACAGCCATCTCAATGGTATAAGGTAAACCACCTTTGGGTCTCATCCAAATACCAACAGTATTCCTGCCATGAACCTGACCCGGCAGATCAAGATGTCCTCTACCTTATTTCCAAGAAGTCAGAACTCATGCACCTTAACTGACTGAATGCACAGGAAGAAGAAAAAATAAAGCTTTGTAACTTACCACCTGCAAAATGTCTTCATCTTTGGGCATAACTGAAAGTTCCAATACATCCTCACTAAATACAGAGAAGACAAAAAAGACATGTTTTACAAACCTACATCACTAGCATAAACTTCATTGACATATTTTTTCCTTGATTTTAGTCTAAGGAACTATGGTATAAAAATTATATTGATGAGGCAAAGAACTCCTGAAAAGGAAAAGACACTAAAAAATAAAACAAATGATTGGCTGCCAGTCATGGTATTTGAGGAGCGTTTTCTAGCAAGAGCAATTGTTACTGTACCAATTAACTGCCCAAAAGGAACTGTCTAAACAGCTGGTTGGGGATAGGATTGGGGATATTGGCATAGGTGCAGACTGAGATAATCAAACATTCACAAGCTGCAATGGGGCTGCTAATGCTAATGCTTGCTGAAGCCCAGCAGGAAGGGTGCTGGGAGCCTGCCATGCAAACTGTACATTAGATTCATTAAGGGCCCAAGAAAATTTGAATTAGTGGCTCTCCCCAAAATGCGACTGGAGCACCTGAGCAGTGATGCAGCCGTACAGCACCTGTTCCGAACAGACAGGGAAGGCCATTCTTTACCTGTATGACGACATCTCCTGTTGGTTGCCAACTGAATTATACTGAGAAGTTTGCACATTACCACAATGTCTTTGGGTTGAAGGTGGCTGCATGTAGTAAAGGAGCATTTGGGGAGCAGTGATCATAATATGATAGAATTTTATGTTGAGTTTGAGAGTGATTTAGTTAAGCCCAAAACTAGGGTCTTAAATCTGAACAAAGTAAACTACGTAGGTATGAGAGGCGAGTTGGCTAAGGTAGGTTGGGAAACTAGGTTAAAAGATATGACGGTAGATAAGCAATGGCAAACATTTGAAGAAATAACTCATAAGTCACAACAAATATACATTCTCTTCAAGAATTAAAAACAGCACGGGAAAAATGGTCCAACCATGGCTAACAAGAGAAGTTAAAGATAGTATTAGATTAAAGGAAGAGGCTTATAATGTTGCCAAAAAGAGTAACAAGCCTAAGGATTGGGAGGATTTTAGAATTCAGCAAAGGAGGACCAAGAAATTGATAAGAGAGAGAAAATGGAATACGAGAGTAAACTAGCAAGGGATAAAAAAGAAGATTGTAAAAGCTTCTACAGGTATGTAAAACGAAAAAGATTAGCGAAAGTAAATGCGGGTCCCTTACAGGCAGAGGCAGGAGAAATTATAATAGGGAATAGGGAAATGGCAGAGACATTAAACAAATACTTTGTATCTGTCTTCAAGGAAGAAGACACAAAAAACATTCCGGAAATAGTGGGGAACCAAGGGTCTAGTGAGAATCAGGAACTTAAAAAAATTAGTATTAGTAAAGAAATAGTACTGTAGAAATTAATGGGACTAAAAGCCTACAAATTCCCATGACCGGATGGCCTACATCCTAGGGTGGCTAGAGAGATAGTGGATGCATTGGTTTTGATCTTCTAGAATTCCCTAGATTTTAGAACTGTCCCCGCGGATTGGAAGGTAGCAAATATAACCCTGCTATTCAAGAAAGGAGGGAGAGAGAAAACAGGGAACCATAGACCAGTTAGCCTGACATTAGTAGTAGGGAAAATGCTAGAATCTATTATTAGGGACGTGATAACAGGGCACTTAGAAAATCACAATGTTCTTGAGCAGAGTCAACACGGATTTGTTTGACAATTTTGTGAGGTTGTAACTAGCAGGGTAGATAATGGAGAACCAGCGGATGTAGTGTATTTGGTTTTTCAAAAAGCATTCGATAAGGTGGTTATTACACAAAATTAGGGCTCATGGGATTGGGGGTAATATATTAGCATGGATTAAGGATTGGTTAACAGACAGAAAACAGAGAGTAGGAATAAACGGGTCATTTTCAGGTTGGCAGGCTGTAACTAGTGGGTACTACAAGGATCAATGCTTGAGCCTCAGCTATTTACAATCTATATTAATGACTTAGATGAGGGGACCGAGTGTAATGTATCTAAGTTTGCTGACAATACAAAGCTAGGTGGGAAAGTAAGTTGTGAGGAGGATGCAAAGAGGCTGCAAGGGGATATAGACAGGTTAAGTGAGTGGGCAAGTGAGTTGGCGGAAGGGTCGAGAACCAGAGGACACAGATTTAAGGTGATTGGCAGAAGGACCAAAGGTGACATGAGGAAAAACTTTTTTTTACGCAGCGAGTGGTTAGGATCTTGAATACACTGCATGAGAGGGTGGTGGAGGCAGATTCAATCGTGGCTTTCAAAAGGGAACTGGATAAGTACCTGAAGGGAAAAAAAATTCAAGGCTAGGGGAAAGGGCGGGAGAGTGCGACTATCTGAAGTGCTCTTGCAGAGAGCCGAAACAGGCTCGATGGGTCAAATGGCCTCCTTCTGTCCTGTAACCAGTCTATGATTCTATGGCAGATGGAATATAATGTGGAGAAATGTGAAGTTATCCACTTTGGTAGGAAAAATAGAAAAGCTGAATATTTTTTAAATGATGAGAGCTTGGGAAATGGTATTGAGAGAGGCCTGGGTGTCCTTGTACACAAATCACTGTAACATGCAGGTAGACTAAGCAATTAAGAAAACAAATGGTATGTTAGCCTTTATTATAAAAGGATTGAAGTACAAGAGTAAAGAAGTCTTACTGCAATTATATAGGGCCTTGATGCGACCACACATGGAGTACTGTACAGAGTTTTGGTCTTTTTACCATAGGAAGGATATACTCGCCTTAGAGGGAGTGCAACGAAAGTTCACTAGATTGATTCCTGTGATGGGGGGGGGGGGGCAGGGGAATTGTCCTAGAGGAGAGATTGAGTCGACTAGGCCTATATTCCCTAGAATTTAGAAGAATGAGAGGTGATCTCATTGAAACATAAAATTCTTAAAGGGCTTGACAGGGTATATGCTGGGAGGATGTTTGCCCTGGCTGGAAAGTCTAGAACTAGAGGTCACAGTCTCAGAACAAGGGGACTGAGATGAAGAGAAATTTTATCACTCAAAGGGTTATAAATCTTTGGAATTCCCTACCCCAGAGGGCTATGGATGCTCAGTCGTTGAGTATATTCAAGACAGAGATTTTTGGATACTAAGGGAATTAAGGGATATGAGGATAGTGTGGGAAGTTGGAGTTCAGGTAGAAGATCAGCCATGATCTTACTGAATGGCGGAGCAGGCTCGAAGGGCCTAATGGCCTACTCCTATTATGGTAGCGATCACTAATATAGGAAAAAATCAAGGGGTTGCCTTTTTAATGTGTTAACTTACCTGTTTTGAATTAGGGATATTACTTGAGAATATGTTTTGCCAATTATACTCTCTGCATTCACCTTCACAATACGATCCCCTGCAAAAAAAATGAATTGTTTTCAAATCTGTGAAGTTTAAAATGCCGCTCCAAAGATACAACTTATTTGTTTGGTTGAAGCAACATTATTTACAAATTGGAGTTCAAGGTGGTATGATGTTGAGTTCATGAAAGTGCATTAACTATTATAAAGGCTCATTTATTTGTATGTCCACAGTTGAAACTTAACTCATTCTCTACAATACAGGGTGCAGTTATGTCCTCTTCATATCCACATTATACAGCTGCATCACCACCATCTGACATCCTTAGAAGTAACTCGATTAAATACACTAAGTGCATATGTACTTTATTTCCATAGGCGGTTGAAGCAAGAATTTCAAATATATAATTTCTCACAACAGACTGCGCCCCCATAGTGACTGATCCTCCCCTCACCCTTCATCTTTACCCCTCTCTCAGAAAAACCCAGAGCTTGTTATGAAATGATTGGTAAGCCCAGTGTTTGAAGCACACACTAGCAGCTGTGTATTCTCCCTTCTTTTTTATTAATCTTATTTTGTCGCTGGTACGGTTCATCCACAGCACCGACCACTACATGGCTCAGTGGACACAGGTGACCTGCTCCTTGGCCTGTTGCAGATAATTTTCAGCTAACCATTAGAAGTTATGACCATAGCCCAGAATGAGTCGCCTTCCAATTTTCTGCTCTCTCCTAGCTTAGCCTCTGCTTGGGAAAAGAAAAGGACATGCATTTATACAGCGTCTTTCAAGACCTCGGGACGTCCCGATGCACTTTACAGCCAATGAAGCATTTTTGAAGTGTAGCCACTGTTGTAATGTGGGAAACACGGCGGCCAATTTGCGCACAGCAAGCTCCCACAAACAGCAATGTGATAATGACCAGATAATCTGTTTTAGGTGTTGGTTGATGGATAAATGTTGGCCAGAACAATGAGGAAAACGCTCCTGTACTTCTTTGAATAGTGTCGTGGGATCTTTTATGTCCACCCGAGAAGGCAGAGCAGCCCTCAGTGCTGCACTAAAGTATTAGTCTAGATTATGTGCTCAGGGCTCTGGAACGGGTCTTGAACCCACAACCTTCTAACTCAGAGGCAAGAGTTCTACCACAGACAAGACTGACACCTGAGACTCCTCGGATGGCGTATCCAACAACTTGCAGTGTGAAACATTCCAATGAAGGATCATCAAACTGTACTAAAGTGCATCAGCTGCTTCTTTTCCACAGATTATAATGACTGGGGCCACAGAAAATTAGAGACCTGGCATTACATTTCTATTGGTAATATACACAGAAACTATTTTCAACCTGAACCACAGCAACAACTAGAAATAGCAGTGTGCACAGTACATAAAGCAAACAAATTACAGCTGTCAAGGAAACGTAAATGTGATAACTCAAAAAAAAAAGCAACTTTGAAACACTAGAGCCACTGAAATGCATATATATATATATATATAAAATAACAGGTAGTTTACATCTATCACCCCCACTTATCAAGATGACATCTAAAATCTGAGACAGACTCAACAATAATCTATCTTTGACATTATATTGTTGCACAAGCCTGCAACAGGAACTGAATCACAAATTCTATTGTTCACAAGCAGGCCACTGGAACAATTCCAAGATGGACTTGGGCGCAGTGGTTTCATGCGAGTATAACTGAATCTATGCTATTAGTCCAGTAAAGAGACCCAGTGCCAAATGACTGATGTTGCAACATATCAAAAAGCAAACTAATTTATTTGCTGATCGTAAACAATATTAAAGTTCAGTCAAATCCACAGATAAGAAACTTAGCTAAATGGATAAATGAAGCAAGTCTTCCTCCCAATTCAGTTCATCATCATTCTGGTTTGCATTAAATACAATAAAACCCGATCACAACGGCCCAGATATTTCGATCCCTACGGGTGGGTACGCGCTGTGTACCCACCCGTAGGGACATCAGAAATGTCGGTTTCAGGCATGCACAGCGCATGCGCTGAAAACCAGCATTTCCGATCTGTCAAGAATGGTCTTGACAGATCCTCCGCCTACCCTGGAGAAGGGCCTCTGCGGGCGGATAGTTCCGATTTTTGGAGACCCTCCACCCACAGAAAACCCTTACAATTCTTACGCCTGGTAAAAGCAGGCATAAGGCCTGCTTTTACCAGGATAAGAGTTGAAAAAAGTAAAAAAAAATGTTTTTCCACTGATTTATCATTTAAAAATACTTTAAAGAAAAGGTAAGTTTACTTTTAGCCCCGTAAAAAACTTTAATTATTTTTTTCAAAAAATTAAATTTTTGTTTAAAATACTTAATTTATTGTAATTTCAAGTCATTTTAAAAATGTGATTAAAAAAAAAATTATTTAAAGTTTTACTACGCTTTTGGGGTGATCTCCATTCATATATTTGACAGGTCTTCCTGTCAAGTGTATAAAGGGAGATTTCCCTTCTGTGATTGGCTCCCCATGGCCCACGTGATCCCAGGGACGCTGCGAACTACATGCACCCCTGGGATACGTGGGCCCTGCGCACTTCAAGTTTGGAGAGGCCCAGGAGCGGAAGCGTGTGCGTCCCGGGAGCCCTCAGGTAAGGGCATAGATTTTTCCAGATCGCAGGCCTCCGCCCGCGGGAGGCCTGCGATCGGAAAATACGGGCCAACATGTCCTTTGGGAATTAGCCAAAAAGCCTATTACAAAGGTTGCACTGAGCCAAAGTCTAGACTTCAACAGCGCAATATTAAAACCGGTCCTGCTGGATCCAACCCATCATCAGAAAGTGCATGCAACCACAATTTGATTGAAGTAATTCCAATACATGTTAAAACACCTTTCACTGAAACCTTCACTGAATCCCAACGCTGTGCATCTTCTCTGTGGACAGTGTGCAGATTGGGTTCAATTTACCATCAAGTCTGCTTCAAAGATAGATAGAAGCCCTAATTTTATTAATTAAAAAAAAACAATGCTCACATTGTTTACGGAGATCTGTACTTTAATAGAAGTGAGAACAATTACAGAACTTTTATATTCCTCTCATGTATCTGGCTTCCTGCTCTGTGCTGCCATTTTCAGAAAACAGACCCTATTCAAGACTCAGCAATGGGACTCAGGATTCACGTCAAAGTGACCAGATGGCTCCAAAGAAAAACTCCTTTCCCTTTCCATATACTTAGTACTGGACAACAACTTCAATAAAATACACTAAAGCTGTACAAGCACAGCACTTCAAAAAGAGTATTTTTTTTTTCTTTTTCTCACTTTTCCTTAACATGCTGTTATTTACTGGGTGGGGTACCATGGGCTCCGCCAGTCCTCCAGAGTCTGGCAGAGGTGACCACTCTTCATGTATAAGCTCAATGAATGTGAACAAGCCATTTGACTGGGAGACATCATAGGCAACCGCAGTTCTGTACTCATCCAATATCCACTTCCAGCCAGGATCACTGCATAATTACCTTGGCTGATTGTTTCCCCCACGTGCACAGGGGAACTGAAACCAATTGTACCCCATCCCTATGGCCACCCAAGCCAAGATCAACTACCTTAGCACACATGAAGGATCAAACCCAGGAGCACCTTCTTCTGTATATTTCAGTACCATGTGGGGTAGTGCATTAACCAACTGGCAAAAATGGAGAAGTACAGGAGAGTGGATACATGAGAAAAATATAAAAGCATTATTTTAGGTATTCCATATGAAAAATTTCTTCAGAGTAATATATTCAGATTTTTTTTTTTAAAGCCTTACATTGTCTGTTCTTTCAAAAAAAGGCAGCTTCTCAGTAGGGTTACATGGTAAGAATTTTCATAAGTAAACTCAGATCTATACAAGAAAAGTGCTTTTAAAAGGATTCTAAAGTAAAATCATATGAAAATTACCATATTCATCATATAATTTTCTGTCTGGTTGTGCTAATTCAGATATATTAAACCATCTTAAATGTAAAACATTTCCATTTAAATGGGTTGTGTCAAACAGTAATAAATTAATATCACACCACTGCGAAGGTGTGAAACAAATATTTAGGTCATGAGATGCCACTAATACAAATGCAATAGAGGTACTACACAGACATTAGGGCCACCAGATACCAGTCTGAATAAGCAAAGGAACAAAACAATTAACCTCTGCACCCCTGGGCTAAGGAGAAGATCAGGCAAAGCTGCCTCTCTTGATCACTATCCAGCTACCATTGTTGGAAGTGTGCACATGTGGACATCAGGCAAGGACAGGATTGGATTCGCCTCTTGTGATCAACACACAAAGTCAAGGCTCATACACAACCACCTGGTGATGTACTAGTAGGCGACTGGAATTGTATTTCAACAATTAATCCATACCATCAGAAAAAAGTGGCATAAAGGTTAAGTCAAAGTTAAATTAATAAACCTGTGAAACTTTTTCTGCGTGTAGTGCATGGCCTGGCAGTTGATGACTCTTAGAATTTGACTAGCTTGGTCAAGGAAAAGTATTAGCACACACTTTCTGGTGAAGTTGCCTTAATCCTATCGAGCAAATATAAAGATGCGCGGTGATTTAGAACAAGTTCATATTACCTGTACATAGCCCAGCTTCATGTGCTGCTCCCCCTTCCTTTACACTTTTAACAAAGATGGTATCCATAGGCTCTGTTCGGCCTTTCTGTTGGCCTGTGAAGTAAAACAAGACCAGTCCGTAAAGTTATACTGTTGGGAAACCACTCAAAAAAAGTGAGAAGTCAGCCTTGATTTTCCAATTGGAATGCATCTTCAACTGAACTTTCATCTGCCATGGAGATGCGTCCTGACTCTGGTTGATGTTTTTCAGCCTTCAGTGTCATTAGGATACTGGAGACCAACTGCGCAGCTTCTGCTCAGGAGCCATGCCAGACTCAGACTGCAAAACTACTGGGGCAAGCCTTAGGAGGAAGCAGACAGAAGCTGCCTGAAAAACTCACTAAAATATATTGTGCCCTCTTTGTGGGCCTGTGCATGGCAATATTCTGAGGGCAACTGCACTGGCCCCTCCCACAGCCATCGCACTGGCCCCCCCCACAGCCAGCGCACTGGCCCCCCCCCCCCACAGCCAGCGCACTGGCCCCCCCCCCCACAGCCAGCGCACTGGCCCCCCCCCCCACAGCCAGCGCACTGGCCCCCCCCCCCACAGCCAGCGCATTGGCCCCGGCCCCCCCCCCCACAGCCAGCGCATTGGCCCCCCCCCCCCACAGCCAGCGCACTGGCCCCCCCCACAGCCAGCGCACTGGCCCCACCCACAGCCAGCGCACTGGCCCCCCCCACAGCCAGCGCACTGGCCCCTCCCACAGCCAGCGCACTGGCCCCTCCCACAGCCAGCGCACTGGCCCCTCCCACAGCCAGCGCACTGGCCCCTCCCACAGCCAGCGCACTGGCCCCTCCCACAGCCAGCGCACTGGCCCCTCCCACAGCCAGCGCACTGGCCCCTCCCACAGCCAGCGCACTGGCCCCTCCCACAGCCAGCGCACTGGCCCCTCCCACAGCCAGCGCACTGGCCCCTCCCACAGCCAGCGCACTGGCCCCTCCCACAGCCAGCGCACTGGCCCCTCCCACAGCCAGCGCACTGGCCCCTCCCACAGCCAGCGCACTGGCCCCTCCCACAGCCAGCGCACTGGCCCCTCCCACAGCCAGCGCACTGGCCCCTCCCACAGCCAGCGCACTGGCCCCTCCCACAGCCAGCGCACTGGCCCCTCCCACAGCCAGCGCACTGGCCCCTCCCACAGCCAGCGCACTGGCCCCTCCCACAGCCAGCGCACTGGCCCCTCCCACAGCCAGCGCACTGGCCCCTCCCACAGCCAGCGCACTGGCCCCTCCCACAGCCAGCGCACTGGCCCCTCCCACAGCCAGCGCACTGGCCCCTCCCACAGCCAGCGCACTGGCCCCTCCCACAGCCAGCGCACTGGCCCCTCCCACAGCCAGCGCACTGGCCCCTCCCACAGCCAGCGCACTGGCCCCTCCCACAGCCAGCGCACTGGCTCCTCCCACAGCCAGCGCACTGGCCCCTCCCACAGCCAGCGCACTGGCCCCTCCCACAGCCAATGCACTGGCCCCTCCCACAGCCATCGCACTGGCCCCTCCCACAGCCAATGCACTGGCCCCTCCCACAGCCAATGCACTGGCCCCTCCCACAGCCAATGCACTGGCCCCTCCCACAGCCAGCGCACTGGCCCCTCCCACAGCCAGCGCACTGGCCCCTCCCACAGCCAGCGCACTGGCCCCTCCCACAGCCAATGCACTGGCCCCTCCCAAAGCCATCGCACTGGCCCCTCCGAGACTGACTGCACAGGTCCCCTCCACCAAACTTTGAAGACCAGAGCCTAACAGGTGGCCCTTTGTTCCAATGTTCAAATGGGGAAAATGGCAGGAAGTATATTTTGTATATGGATGGGCACACTTTGTGCCACAGGGCCTGTTGTCTAGGATGAGGATTTGGCTGAGAGGGAGGAAGTAATGGGTAGTAGTTAGGGGAGTGATGTTGGGTTGTGAAAGTGCATTAAGTAAAATTCCCTAGAGATCAGTGCTGGAATATATATTCACTACTTGTTCCATTTCACTTACAAATCTGTGTTACAGAGCAATTGTCTTTTATTACCAACTTGCAGTGTTTTAAAACCTTTGCTCATATCATGTGATATTTATCATTGTTTTGACAATATGTTAATCGTCGTGTTCAACAATTTTAGAAGGGTGGACATGGCAAGAGATTCATATTTGATCCACCTAACCACCGAGACTGGTCTGTTTACATTTTACTATTTACACAAGTTCAGACACCAGTCACCGTCTAATCTTTCCTGTTTTATCAAGTATTCAGCAGGGGCTAAAAAAAAATACAGGTCCTAGCAGACTGATCCCACGAATACCGGTAATGTGGAGTGGGCTTGCCCTAAATATCACTCCAACAAATGATCAACAGCTTGTCTTTGCAAGATGATCCTCTCATACATCATTTAAGAGTGTTTCACAAGGGGCAAGGTGGACATCGAGCACGAGGCGAAAGGCATTTGTGTGTGGAGGGGGAGAAAAGAGGAGGAAAACCTGAGTTTGGTTTTAGGAGGTTTTGAAGGAGAAAGTGGCTATAAAGTGAAATGGCTTTGGAGAAAAATTCAGGAGCACAGGGGTTCCAAAGGTGAAATAAAAAGGATGAGAATTCAGCAGTAAGCCAGAGTCAAAGGAACTGAAGGTGTCGGCCAGGAAGTTTGGCTGGAGAAGATTTCTCAGAGATGGCAGAGTGAGGCAGTGGAACAACGTGAGGACAAGGATCTTGAAATCAATTTGCAGGAGTACAGGGCACCAGTGTAGTATGGTAAGGACAGAATTGATGAGTGTGAGGGGTTAATGTGGGTGAAGACTTGAGGCACAAAGTTCTAGATTTTTGGAAATTTATGAAGGGTGAAAATGAAGAGGCCAGAAAGCAGAGCAGCAAACAAATCAATCCTCAAAGTGGTGAAAGCACGTTAAGGATTTCAGGGTGTGTTAGGGAGATAAGTAAACAAGGTCTTGGAAACTGACCTGTTGTGCAGGTTAAACCTCAGTTCAGGTTCAAACGGAGCATAAAATTGTGCTGGGTTCAGCCAAGTAGGTGACCAAGGAGGTGGATAGATTGGGAGCCAGCAGCATGTAGATGCTGGCAAGTTTAAGTTTTGCTTATCCTTACAAAACGTTAGCTTATCCAAGACTTGATGTCAAGACAGGCAACAGGTCTGGCCTCAACAGTGGTGTCACAGAGGTAGAGTTCAGCATTGACGGTATACATGCAGAAGCTGATCCCGTGCTTGTTTGTAATATTGCTGAGGGCTAGCATCTAAATGACGAATAAGAGGGACCAAAGGATGGCATCCTGCAGCACAAAGGTGACCACATGAACATGGGAACATTAGTGCAAGAGATTTGGTGAAGTTGGGATTGGTAGGAATGGAAACACGACAGAGAGGTACGGAGATGACCAAGAAACAGTGTTGGAGAATGGACTGATCAATAGTGTCAGAGGTAGCAGAATGATTGATGAGACACAGCGAAATGCAGCAGTGTCATTGGTGACTTTGAATATAGATAGCTCTGCTGTAGATACGTTCTGAAATGCCTTGGAGGGACTTGAAGGAGATGAGCATATAGTTGGTGGCAATAATGCATATAAAGAGCTTGGAGTGAAATGGCAGGTTAGTGAAATGGCACTAATTTGAGGGTTTAAGATGGGGTCGTTAAGAAAGGGGCAGAAATAACAACGAAGAATGCTAGAAATCTGAAAACAGACAGGAAATATTGGAGAAACACAGGTCAGTGAACATCCGTGAGAGAAAAGACTATTTTCAAATGCTGACTGACTTGCTGTGTATTTCCAGTATTTTTTATTTTCACTGCATAGATTAATATTCTGTCCATTATCATTTAAACCAGACAGCATGTATCAAATGATGATCTGAGTACAATGAACAACATTTTCTGTAACATTTTCAGTACTGAAAGATGGCTTATTATATGAAACGAAGATTCCCTGAAATGGTCTTCTGAACATGAAAAATTTCTGTACAATGAGAAGGTGCTGACCAGTTTACAAAAAAATCTTTCTTTTGAACTGTGGATAATTTTATCCACAAGGAGAACAAAATAAAACCAAGACAAATAACTAATGATATTTTTTTAATTTTAAATGTGAAATTGCACAACTTCTAATTTACATACAATTGTTTTAGGAAATGATATTCCTCCCCTACTTTCTCCAGAAACAGATCTAATCATCTCTTGATTTAATTGATATTGTTCCTAGTAACTTATTCTACAAGTTTGGGAAACTTTTGAAGTGTTATCATTTCGAGGTAGATTTTCAACTTGCTGCCCATTATAGAAATTGCCCGACTGGTTGGTGGCTGATCCGCAATGCCAGGTTTATGTCCAGGTGGCAAGTTGAAAATCTGCCCCATTGTATCTAAACAGTTAAATGTTAAACCCAGACTTTTTTTCATTCCAAGTTTAGTCATCCCAAGTCTCGGCACCCGCCTACAGCAGCCTTGTGGAAATGACCATTATAAACAAACAGTGCAGTCTCAGTTTTTTGTTTTTGGAATACAATGCCATCAAATAGATGATGTTAATCAGCTTCCACTGCAGGTACCGACAAGAACTCTTAGGCAATCTCAAAATTCACACATTTTAAAATCAATAAAACAGTCCATAGTCTACTTCCTCTAGCCAGAGTTGGTAAGTATTGCCTCCCACACAGCACCAGCTAATTTATTAATAACTTTTGTGTAAGTATATTCTGCAGAAATAATTCAAGCAAGACTCACCTCTTCCATTTCCATTTTCTTCATCCTGTAAAAGAATCAAAATAATATTTTAGTTAAATACAACTGTTGCACTCTTTTTGATTCTAACAGTCTGAGCAATTTACTCTGCTCACCACGTTTGAATGGATGTTCCAAGTAAATTTTCATGAACCCTTCCGAATCCACGACAGACTTCACACCCAATAAAATGGAAAATTCAAGCCAATGCGGATTGAAAGTCAAACCTTATGCTGAAGGAGAAACACTCATATGTATTTCTATTAAGTTTTCCTAGTTGGTTGATAGTTCATCATCTGTTGAGTCAGTGAAAAACTGAGTCATAACTGTATTGTGTTGGAGCTGAACATATCTGGTATTTTATAAGAAATCCCCAATTTCACATATTTGGGACTCTTGTGAAGTTGGTTGGATTTTTTTTTAATTAAATCGGCTCCAATGGAAAACCCCACAACCCAGTTAAAAAATAATCTGCAAAGCTGCAGAGATGGTAAAACTTTGCATTCCATTGAATGCTCCATACAAGTCAACAACAACAACTTGCATTTATAGAGCGCCTTTAACAAGGCACTTCAAAGAGGCATAATCAGACAAAAATGGATGCCAAACCAAAGGAGGAGATATTAGGATGAGTGACAGAGCTTGGTCAAGGAGGTTGGTTTTAAGGAGGGTGTTAAAAGGAGGAGAGGGAGGTAGAGGAAAAACAAGAGAAAGGTACAGATTCAGGACTAGGGCAGGAGGGACTCAGGGGCGAGCTTGGCTTGGTGGGCGAGAGAAATGGGAGGAAGCAGCAGAGGCAGCTGAATGGATAGTCTTAATCTTAGTGACAAAGAAGTCTATGAGCTCCTCACACCTATTGTTGAAAGTGAGGGCGGAGGGTTTAAGGAGAATGTTGGTAGTGGGAAAAAAAAGCCAGTGGTTAGTTTTACTCTCCAGGATTATTCTGAAGTAGTAAGCGGTTTTGGCAGAGGACAGTGATGCCCAATATTACTTGATGTGGTCCAGCCAGATCTGCTGATGGATAGCCAAACTCGATGTGCACTAGATACACTCAAGTCTGCATCCATGGACTTGAGGGAGCAAAGATGGAGGCCATACTAAGGGAATCAGCCAGGATGGGAGAGTTTTACTGGGGGTTTTTAGATGTGAATCACAGTTGGGATTTTATTGTCTCTCTTTCCTTCAGTCCTTAAGCCCTCTAATTTGAAATGAAAATAGATATTTTAGGAAGATTCTTATCTAACAATGTCATTTGTGTAAACTCAATAAAATGAATAGAACAGTTTATACTTATGTACTTTGAATTGCATTTGTAGTTAAACTTGAAATAATGCTCTAGTTTAATCTTTTCTTTTCCAGTTCAAGTTTGATATGCCTCTGTATCCCCTCTCATTTGTTTGCTTTCGAGGCTTAACCAGACAGGTAGGCAGTTAAAATCGCCCAGATTACTTACCCGTCAGAGAGCCACCAGGTCTTGCCATACTGTCATCTGGCAGAATTTAAATGAGGCCCATTTATTCACCTCACTATCTACCAGCCCAAAAACCTGCCTGGATTTTAAAATTGGGGCCAAGATTTTCTAACATAACTCTGTCCTCTTGACATGGCCTTTCTCTGAACATTTCCAGTTTGGATGCAGCCCCTGTACCTCAGTGACCAGAACTGATTAAACTATTTAAGGTGCAGTCTGTTCAGACCACTGTACAGCTTCAGCAAGACTTGTTATATGTGTTTAATGGTAAATTTACCATCAGTCCCTGATCCCCTTCAGCCTCTCCCTTTGGTACTTTGACACTACTATTCTTATTCCTTAAATAAAATTCATTTTTCCCTGAATTAAACCCAAGTGCAGGCACATTGCCTTTTAAGACTTTGTAAACTCAGGAGCCTCATGAACCACACTCCCCCTATCAAATTAAGGAAAATCTGCAGGTTTTTTTAATGACCAAAAAGCTGAACAGTATTTTACAATGAAAGATCATTTTAGAAACATAAGTTAATGAGAATTCTGAATCCAAGAGCAGTGCATGAAAAGCACAGGGGGTTGGTATTTGGATAATAAGTTTCATTTAAAGAAAGACCATATTGAAAATCTAACTTTCTTTTTCATTTGTTTATCTGCTTGCAAATAGATGTCACCGTGTGTCCCATAGAGAGAGAGTGAGTAGCTCTAGATTGTCACTAAGGACCAGTGATGAAGAAAGTATATTTTTTGCTGCAGAATCTAACCAATAATGATTTGTAAAGAAGTGCTGATGTTCCACGTGGCAGACTGAGGTAAATTCACTGCTCCCATGCTCCCAGCATTGACTGGGTTCAAAGGGAATGTGGATCAGAGATAGGGCTGCAACACTGGCTCTAATTCTCCAACCCACACTCCTTTTGAGCGTGGCTCAATGATGGAAGCACAAAATTTACTTGTTCATGTTCACTTATGATTGGGTCATGGGTGTAGTAGAAGGAACTTAGACTTTCTCTGGTTACGATTTGCTCTAAAACCTTTGTAATTTTCATGGTTAACTGGCGATTAGATTGATTCACCTCCCTGATAATTCCCTCCAAGTCGGATGGCTAGTTCATGCTCGCTGATTTCTCACAGAAAATCTGGCTGACCCCCAAATTTTCTAGGCAGGCAATTGTGAACCGGCATCACACTACTCCATTGAGCACTACACAAGTACAACAACGGTTTTCAACAGAGTCCAGGAAAAATATATTCTGCTAAAAAACAAGAACAAGCTAAACACTAATGAGACACCTTGGATGAATAAAGCCATAAGGGAAAAATTGAGGGAAAGGACAGCAGGGGAGAGCATGATAAGGGAAAATACGAAGAGATTAGGAGAGAAGTCAAAAAAACAATTAGGAAGGCAAAGAGGAACTATGAAATTAAATTATCAAGGAAAATAAAACAAAATAGTAAAATATTTTACAGGCACATAAATAAAAAAAGGAAGGCCAGGATGGGAATAGGACCACTAAGGGATGGACAGAATAATACCACAGGTAGCGATAGAGATATGGCAGATACATTAAATAATTACTTTGCTTCAGTATTTACCAGGAAGATAGAACTGGTGGACATGACATTGGATGATGAGATTAGTAATGAGATAACTGCATTTAAAAAAGATATATATTAAATAAACGAATCAAACTCAAAGAGGATAAAATCCCTGGTCCAGACAGATTAGATCCACGCATTTTAAAAGAATCTGGGGAGGAGATAGCAGAGGCATTACTACGCATATTTAATAATTCGTTAGAACAAGGTGTAGTGCCAGAGGACTGGAGGATAGCTAACGTAATACCTATATTTAGGAAGGGAGATAGAACATGTCCAGGAACTTTAGACCAGTCAGCTTAACATCAGTGGTCGGAAAAATAATGGAATCCCTACTAAAGGAGAAAATAGAAGAACATCTAGAAACCAAAAAGATAATAATGAATAGACCGCATGAATTTCAAAAGGGAAAGTCTTGATTGACCAACCTCATTGAATTGTTTGAAAAGGTAACAGAGAAAGTAGACAAGGGTAATGTAGTAGATGTAATTTATCTACATTTTCAAAAGGCCTTTGATAAGATACCACATAATAGACTAATAAATAAAGTCAAAGAATGCGGAGTCAGGGAACAAGTAGCAGAATGGATAGCTAGTTGGCTTCAAGACAGAAAGCAGAGAGTAAGGGTAAAGGGTAGCTATTCACAGTGGCAGAAGGTGGGAAGTGGTGTTCCACAAGGATCAGTGCTGGGACCACTGTTGTTCACAATTTATATTAACGATCTAGACTTTGGAATCAAAAACACAATTTCTAAATTTGCAGATGACACCAAATTGGGGGGATAGTTAATACTGAGGAGGACTGCAACAAATTACAGGAGGATATTAATAAACTTGCAGAATGGGCATATAATTGGCAAATGAATTTCAACACAGATAAATTCGAGGTATTACATTTTGGTAGGAAGAATAGGGAGGTCACTTATTACTTGGAGAGCGCAAGTCTGGGTGGGGTAGAGGTGCAAAGGGATCTCGGAGTACAAATACACAAATCACTAACAGTAGCGACACAGGTTAACAAGGCCATAAAAAAAGCAAACCAAGCAAAAGGGTTTATTTCTAGAGGGACAGAATTAAAAAGTAATGAAGTTATGCTAAACTTGTATCGAACCTTGGTTAGACCACACTTGGAGTACTGTGTACAATTCTGGTCGCCATATTATATAAAGGACATAGAGGCACTGGAGAGGGTGCAAAAAAGATTTACAAGGATGATGCCAGAAATGCCGGAAAGAATGAACAGGCTGGGTCTCTTTTCTCTTGAAAAGAGAAGGCTGAGGGGTGACCTAATAGAGGTCTTTAAAATTATGAAAGGTTTTGATAAAGTAAATACAGAGAGAATGTTTCCACTTGTGGGGAAGAGCATAACTAGAGACCATCAATAGAAGATGGTCACCAAGAAATCAAATAGGGAATTCAGAAGAAACTTCTTTACCCAGATAGTGGTGAGAATGTGGAACTCACTACCACAGGGAGTGGTTGAAGCGAATAGTATAGATGCATTTACGGGGCAGTTAGATAAGCATATGAGGGAGAGGGAATAGAGGGTTATGCTGATAAGAGTTAGATGAGGAAAGACGGGAGGAGGCTCGAGTGGAGCATAAACGCCAGCATGGACTGGTTGGGCCAAATGGCCTGTTTCTGTGCTGTATATTTTATGTATGTAATCCTATGTATATGACATTCAGCACCACCGGACTGTGTTGCATGCTTATACTTTAAGTACCAGTGCTGGCGCTTAAGAGCAGCACTGTGTAGACAGATCCATTTAGTCCACAGTTGGCTGGTCATGTTCCACACTGCTGCACTTAGCATCACCACTTCAATCCTCAGGTACAATGTTGAGAACAGATTAAACAATTAGATTTGTGACCTTGCTTTTTTCCCCACAAACGGATTATACCAGGAAATTTACACTCATAACATGCAAATTTGTTGTGAAAATGTGGTGTGAAAATGCTATTGCAATACCACCCAAATGCACTCATTCAGCCGCTCTTCCCCAAGAGATGCACAAATAGTTGGCTTGGCGTTGGGGTAGCAATGTTATTAGCTGTACCACTGCATCTGCAGCCAATACAATAGAACATCCCAGAATGAAATTCCTGCCCTATTCATGAGTCTGACCACCCCTAGATTTGGACTAGTACAGTCACACCAGAAAACAGCTTCATATTGAGCGAGGTCGAGTGAAGCGACTGCACACAACTGGTCCACAGGTTTCCAATGAATGAGCGTCACAGCAGATGTACAGGAGTATAATGAAGTGGCACATACAGGCCTATGCGTACACAGGGCTACTTCTATTGTCTAATATACCTCAGTGGTACTAGCTCCATAACAAAAGGCAGCAACTGATGTGATTTACGCATGTTTTCAGAATCAATCACAACAGGTCTCATTTGGCTGACCAAACACAAACATTTACTACCGTACTAAACCCAAGTGTAAAGTTCTGCTAACAGCAATGATTTATAGCATGGTTTCAAAATGTAATTCCAAATTCCCTTACGTAGAAAGTTCAGCATAAATAAAACTTCTTAAGGATCCAAAGAAAAGGAAAAGGCCTGGGTTGCGATTTATGAAGATTAAACTAAAAACCGTATTAAAGGCTTTTTCCACCCTTTATGCAGCTTTTTGAGAACTGAATATCCTCAGACTCCAAGTAAAAACGCCATGTTATTTAACTAGTTCCTTGTTTTGGGAAATAATTATTAATTTAGGAAAGGAATTGATAATATAAGGATAAAAACTCATGAAGCAATATAGTTCAGGGCCTACTCGGATTACTGATGAGTTGCTCTGAATGCAACTGGTCAGAGTTCCAAGTAGAATTAATTTGCTGTAAGTTTTATGTTTTACTCGTGGGGGGCAAGGAATATCTGTGGTTGGTTCTTCTTTTAGGCAACTGAACGGGTTTTTGTTTTCATATCTGCACAATCTGCTCTTGGTCAATACTGTGAAGTAGTGGAACGATTCGCAGGCTGACTAATAGTCTTGACAGGTCACGGCATGAACGCTCCTTCCAAGGAAATGCTGTCACCAAGCCAAAGGCTCGCTCCACTGAATGGGTTATCCAGAATTCACAATAAGGCAAAATCTACAAGGGAAAGGCTTTTTGGGTTGAATGGCCCTTTCTCGTTTCACATTTTATGCTTCATCATACATTAAAATTTCAGCCTTTTCAAAGTGATCTATTAGAGAAACTATTCATTCACATTTAGATCATGAGTACAATTGATTTTTGAGATGACAAAAACAGTTTCAGTATAATCCCTACTGAATGATAAATTTGCTTCAATATTCCATCGTTGCTCAACAAAATATCAGGATGACAAATTGTATTATCTCTAACCCTGGTATAGGAAGCTCGTATGTCAGTATTTCCCCATAAATGGTGTATATTTCAGAGTGCAAATGATCTATTTAATTGCATACGTAAGTGAGATCACTACCCAATGTTTCTGTTTGAAGAAGTAAATATTTAGAGTCCCTCGGAGTTCTCTCAGCTGGCTTTCCATCCTCCAATGTATTAAATTTAATATCCTCATCCATCAATCGCTCCTAGGCACATCTCTGCAGCTTCCTCCCACCCTACATCTTCACCTGAATGCACTTGCCCGGGTGAGTACAGCTGCAACAACACACAGGAAGCTCGACAAAATCCAGAACAAAGCAGTCCGCTTGATCGGCAGCCCATCCACTACCTTAAACACCCAGTCCCTCCACCACCGGCGCACCGTGACTGCAGTGTACACACGGCCAAGGTATCTTTGACAGCACCTCCCAAACCCGCAATCTCCACCACACGGAAGGACAAGGGAAGCAGGTGCATGAGAACACCACCACTTCCAAATTCCTCTCCATGTCACACACCATCCCGACTTGGGCATACATCACCAGATTATCGTCGCCAGATCAAAATCCTGGAACTCACTACCTAACAGCACTGTGGGAGTCCCTTCACCACATGGACTGCAGCGGTTCAAGAAAAAGGCCCACTACAACCTGCTCAACTAGGGATGGGCAATAAATGCTGGCTTTGCCAGCGATGCCCATATTCCGAGAATAAATTTTAAAAATCGCCTTCCCTAAACACCTCTATCATTAAAAATCTGTCCAAGATCCATCTCAGTGAATCACCGCTCATTCCCCAATTGGCTCAGCACCCGTTAAATGCAAATTCATTATTTTGGAACCTTCCCCTTAGCATAAGAGAGAAAAATGATTCACTATTAGTAAACTGCAACCGTATGTAATATTTTATAGCTTCAGCCGTGGCTCAGTGGTAGCACTCTCACCTCTGAGGGAGTGCTGCACTTTCGTAGGTTACATCTTTCAGATGAGACATTAAACCGTCTCAGGGTTTTTTTTAATTCATTCATGGGATATACTTCTAAGTCAGGATGGTGTGTGACTTGGAGGTGGCGGTGTTCCCATGCGCCTGCTGCCCTTGTCCTTTTAGGTGGAAGAGGTCGCGGGTTTGGGAGGTGCTGCCGAAGAAGCCGTGGCGAGTTGCTGCAGTGCATCTTGTAGATAGTACACACTGCAGCCACGGTGCGCCAGTGGTGGAGGGAGTGAATGTTTAAAGTGGTGGATGGAGTGCCAATCAAGCAGGCTGCTTTGTCCTGGATGGTGTCGAGCTTCTTGAGTGTTGTTGGACCTGCACTCATCCAGGCAAGTGGAGAGTATTCCATCACACTCCTTACTTGTGCCTTGTAGATGGTGGAAAGGCTTTGGGGAGTCAGGAGGTGAGACACTCGCCGCATAATACCTAGCCTCTGACCTGCTCTTGTTGCCACAGTATTTATGTGGCTGGTTCAGTTAAGTTTCTGGTCAATGGTGACCTCCCAGGATGTTGATGGTGGGGGATTTGGCGATGGTAATGCCGTTGAATATCATGGGGCAGTGGTTAGACTCTCGCTTGTTGGAGATAGTCATTGCCTGGCACTTGTGTGGCGCGAATGTTACCTGCCACTTATCAGCCCAAACCTGAATGTCGTCCAGATCTTGTTGCATGCGGGCACAGACTGCTTCGTTATCTGAGCATAACAGATTCCATGGCACTATTCGAAGAGGAGCAGGGAATTTTTCCGAGTATCCTGGCCAACATTTATCACTCAACCAACATCACTAAAAAACACATAATTTTTTTAAAATTTGTTCCTGGAATGTGGGCGTCGCTGGCAAGGCCAGTATTTATTTCCTAAATTGATCTCATTGTTGTTTGTGGGACCTTACTGTGCACAAATTGGTTGAAACGCTTCCCTGCATTACAACAGTGATTACATTTCAAAAAGTACTTGATTGGCTGTAAAGCGCTTTGGGACGCCCTGAGGTTGTGAAAGGCGCTATATAAATGCAAGTCTATTTTTATTACAACCAACAGTGGAAGAATTCTACTTTACGTTAAAAAGAACCATAGCCAACATTAATCTTTCTCTTTCAGATGCTGACCAATCCTTGGTGTATTTCCAGAATTTTCTGTTTCTATTTAAGAATTCTATTACATGCGTTGTATTTTTGTTTGATTATGCCTCTGTGAAGCACTTTGGTATCTTTTTCTATGCCAAACATGCTATATAATTGCAAGTTGTTGTTATTACAGAATTATCTTCATGCAACTGACGTAACTGCAAAGTGTACAAACACATTCTATTTTCCCACCTCAACCCACATAAGCTGCTAGTGTGAAATGGCACCGTGTGTCAGTGACTATAACGATGTTAGAATGCATAGCACAACGATAAAAAGAACAAAATCCTGCCTCAACTGTAGGAGAAACAAAAATTTTGGATATCTAATACCAAAAGTTCATTTTACCCGTTCTTTACAGTGCTTTTTTTTGTTGAATCAATGTAGTTAAAGAGACAGTAAAGAGTGAAGAACATCTTAGAAGCTATCCTTTTTCGCATGAACTTTTTTCTGGAAATGTGATATTGTTAACATGTCTTCCTGGAAAATTCTGAAGGAAACCCCCTCAAGGCAAAGGCAATGAAAAGATTCCTCTTGCCAAATGACGCTGCCTCCCACACGCTGCATTATTGTGGCAGTATTTGTTCCAACGTACTACATTTTCCATTAGACACATCCTGGGTTTACTGTTGGTTATAAAAAAAAATTTCCCCAAAACAAACATGGTTTCTTTCTCGTACTTTTATTGCATTGTCCGAGGCACAATATTATTTTTGGAAGCACCACCATTTCTTCCCTTCCACCTCTGAATCTTTGTCGTTTTTTAAAAATGTCTCAAGAGTCTGACTTTGTGGAATACTGGTTAAGAGAGCTATAGTAGAACCCTAGTAAAGACTGTTGTTCTACCCAAACAAGGTTTTTTAAAAATTGCCATCACTGGTACTACAACATCTGCTGACCTTCAGAATAGAGCACCAAATACGACCAGCTCGGTCCAATGCTGAGCTCCCCTAATGGTAGCGCCCTAGTTTTTCCAAATATTTGCCACACAAATCTTTCCCAAAGGCCCACTGGACTGAATATACAAACCTTCTTTTGAGTGGGGGGTTAACCTCTGCTAAAAGTTTGTGGGCTGTTACAATACCTCTCTATCTCCGGTGTGTAGCCAACATTTTCTCCATTTGTACATTCACTGGTCTATTAGACTCCTCAGAAATGTTACTCAAGGGTCCTGATCCTAAAAAAGGGCAGCATCTGGATCTCAGAGCAGCGGAATTTTTGACAACAAAGAAAAATGGTCAGAGTTTGATAACCTCACCCTCCCACTTAAAAAAAAAAGTAGGGAATAAAGATAAGGAAAAACTCCATCTCTATAAAATAGCAAAATACTGCGGGTGCTGGAAATCTGAAATAACAACAGAAAATGCTGGAAGCACTCAGCAGGCCAGGCAGCATCCGTGGAGAGAGAAACAGAGTCAACGTTTCAGGTCTGGGACCCTTCTTCAGAACTGGAAAAGGCTAGAGATGTAACAGATTTTAAGCAGGTGCAGAGGCGGGGGGGGGGGGGGGGGAGGCGGTTGGGAGGGGAGGATCTGAAGGAACAGTCTGTGCTAGGGTAGGAAGCAGGAAAGATTGAATGTTGCAAATGGGGATGGCAGAATCATACAGTCTGAAAAAGGGGGGGGGGGGCAGGGGTTATAGTCTGAAATTGTTGAACTCAATGTTGAGTCCAGAAGGCTGTTAAGTGTCTAATAGAAAGATGAGGTGCTCGAGGAACAGCACCTCATCTTTCGAGTGCTTCCAGCATTTTCTGTTGTTATTCCATCTCTATAAATCCCATCACATCATATGGATTGCAAGATGGTGGATTGGTGTGGCATGTCACTTTACAAAGGCTGTTTTCCAGAAGACTGCAGCATTAATCTTAGACAGTACAAGAATTATTTATAAAATTGTAGCACATACATCTCATTTCTTTTATTAGGTATTTATTCTCTGTTGATCAAATTGTCTCCTAGACCCTATTGATATTAGCATAGTTCAAGATCATCAGGAATGTGAGAACCGAACAGTGGAATTACTGTCTAATCATAATGCATCTGACTACAACATCCTTCCTACTACAAGAAATCTCGTGGGAAAACAAATGACTTAAGTGGTCTTACACCACAACAAGCACAAAGCCGCCTCTCAGATAAACAAGCAGTGCTATTGGCTTTGATCTTAAGGAGAACTGGTTTACTTGCCAAATCTTCAAGATCTAGGAGGAGTTTTCTAAAGGTCATGAGGAAGGTGGAGAGAATCACTTTGGGAGCGGCGGGGGGGGGGGGGGGGGGGGGGGCGGGAAATACAGTTAAAAATACAATAAATGCAAAAAAGGAAAACACCACGGTCTTTCTTTAAAAAAAAGGTTTTACCTTAAAGGGGTGTTTTTCCCACATTGGATATGTTCCAGATAGGTTCAATTCAATAGCTTTTCACTGTCCTGTTCAATATCTGCTATATGGGCTACAGCCTTCATGGTTTAATATTACATTTGCACAAAGTTAAATGATTTGGTTGCAGCAGACACAAAAAATTGAATTATCAAACATACAACTGCACTATCCTCAGTTTTCCCTCCAGTCATTCGGGAAATACGCAGCAAATATACTTTCCCAGAATTTGCTGGGACAGTAACAGTGAGTTAAATGTGCTCACCAATATTAGTGTGTAAAAATAACAGCAATTTGCTGCGATGGAGATAAGTCGTGATTTGCAAATCACCACGCAAAAAGCAGAGCTCGCCCTCAACCTCCCCATGAGTTTCAAGAAATTGCTACACTGTCAAAACAAATTAAACTCGCCACAGAAAGTTAGGGCTGGTATTTAATGACGCAAGGACCCTTTTAATGATGAGATTTATGTTCCTGCAATGCCACTCAACCGCAGAGGCTCAGAAAGGGAACAATTGAAACTGTGGAGTCTCATTCCTGCAGGTAGTAAATTGTTCAGAGAGGTTTTTAAAACGTAATTTTAAAAACAAAATCTTACTTTTCCTTTCTGTCTCTTTTTTCCTCTCTCTTAATCCAATTTTTTCACAGAATCATAGAATAGTGCAGCACAGATGGAGGCCATTTGGCCCATCGAGTTTGCGCCAGCTGTTTCGAGGAGTAATCCAGTTAGTCCCACTCCCCGCACTTTCCCCACATCCCTGCAATTTTTTCTCCTTCAAGTATTTATCCAATTCCCTTTTGAAGGCTACTATTGAATCTGTATCCACCACCCTATCAGGCAGTGCATTCCAAATTCTCATCACTCGTTGCGTATAAATTTTTTTCCTCATGTCGCCTCTGGTTCTTTGCCAATCATCTTAAATTTGTGCCCTCTGGTTATCGACCCTTCAGCCACTGGATTTAATTTGACTCTAATTCACCCTACTTCCTTCTCCATCGTTCCTCTGCTTCCTTCTCGATCTTTAAATTTAATTGGTTAAGGAGATACACTGTTGATCCTGTCGTTCACTAAGGTCCCAGATGCCCAGTTGCCCTCACCGCGCGGTTATCAGCTCGCACTTCCAGCAATATGCGGTGCAAGAAATTTAAGCTGAAGAGTGCAGGAAAAAGGTGAAGGGCCATCAGGATTGTGGGTGGGGAAGTGGAAAAATTAATCCTGTGCAGTAAATTGTGCTCTTCTGCTGTGGTCTGGTTTAAGCACGTTGTTGGGACAGAGTTGAGGGGCCTTTATTCTTCATCTAACACACTATACCCTAACCGTACTTGATGCTGGAAACCCAAAATGGAAAAACTGGCCCCTGCCCTATCACCGGCAACCCCAACCTTAATAAGCACAAAAAATCACTGAAAGTAAAAGTTGAACATGTTAAATTTGTAAAAAATTAACTTTTTCCTCTTGTAAGGGTTCATGCATACAGGAGGAGGCCTAAACACGCGGTGGGAGAGGGGACTGTAAGACTACATAGTGTGAAAATGTTTTGTTTAAACATTATCGGAGAAAATTTGGAGTTCCATAATCTGTCTTCCCCGAGAAGTTAGTTTGTGCAGTGTTTGCAAAGCCACCTGAAAGAGGCAGGTCAAAATGGCTCTGTTTCTGCATCATTCATTCCTGCATGAATGTTGTCCAGTACCTGACATTGTCAAAATGCTCAGGTAGTCAATAATTATAAAGCTGCATCAAATGGTAAAATACTATGGTCCTGGGGTTTAATGAAAACTAAAGCTCTCTCTAGTGGCAGAGACCTAATACTGCCTGCATTGTAAACACATTCTAGTTGATCAGAAATGGTGCCCTTGTGAAAGAGGGACTCACATCTGAACCTTGAAACCTTGTTTATATAATATGGGTGAGCAGAATTTGTCAGAGGCAATTGAAAACTATTATTTCTCTAGTTTTGTGTGTGTTTGACATTATAGCTGTAATTAGGCTGTTGTTGTTTACGTTTTTTAATAAAAGCAAACATTCCCCTGTCTGCTTAATAGGCAATTGATTTTCACAGAATCACCACAATGCAGATAGAGGCCATTTCGGCCCATCGAGCCTGCACCAACACATATCCCACCCTATCCCCGTAACCCCACGTATTTAATCCCCCCTAACACTAAGGGTCAATTTATCATAGCCAAATCAACCTAACCCGCACATCTTTGGACTGTGGGAGGAAACCGGAGCACCAGGAGGAAACCCACGCAGACACGGGGAGAATGTGCAAACTCCACACAGACAGTCACCCGTGGCTGGATTCGAACCCGGGTCCCTGGCGCCGTGAGGCAACAGTGCTAACCATTATGCCACCGGGATTTTGTTTTAATTATCTTCAAAATGTTTGTTGCAAATAGAGAGGTTGGTGGATATTCTTTGTCATTTAAACAAATGAATTACCATAATTTATACATTTAAAACACAGTAAGGAACAATTAAGGGCTCTACTTGTTGCACTCAAACAACTATTAGCAGATCTTATTCAAAGTAATTATTATAGCTACCATCAGCTGTTCCTTGTGCTTGGTAAATCAGGAAAATTAAATATTCTTTGTAATTTCCTTTAATAACTTAACCATTGAAGAGGCTTTTGTGAACACCATAACCGATGTTAATAATATAACAAATTCCAACAAAAAAAATATTTGTTTCTGATAATCTAATCACATATGGTTGAAAATATAACTGAGCAAGTTCTGAATAAACAATGCCTCTTAAAATAGGGCATAAGGGAACCACAAAATGTTAAGTTACCAGAACTGAGAAAATAACAGGGCAAAGTAACCTGCTATGGACTTGCTATTTATCCCTCAAACAACACCACGAAAACAGATTATCTGGTCATTATCACATTGCTGTTTGTGGGAGCTTGCTGTGCACAAATTGGCTGCCACGTTTCCTACATTACAACAGTGACTACACTTCAAAAGTACTTCATTGGCTATAAAGCGCTTTGGGGATGTCCTGAGGTCATGAACGGCGCTATAGAAATGCAAGTCTTGCCTTTTCTTTTTGTGTTCCTTGAGAAAACACTGCCACAGTGAAGTTTGACACACAACTTGTCAACTGTTATATACAATCCCTCAAAACTCAATCAGGTTATTAACAAAAGGAATCTCCCCATTGGTACATTCTCCCCATTGGTACATACTTCAAAAAAAAGTCAAATTGCCAGAATTATTGTTACTTTTAAGCACTTTGTTTTTCGTTCCTCGATTTATAGAATACAGGAAACTCTTTATTAACCAGCACCCAAATATCCGGAAATCTCTCTTAACCGGCAAAATTCTTGAGTAGGTAACCGGGGTTTTCCTTCATCTCTCATTTAAAATTAACTTTAAAAAAAACCCCGAGGCGTTTGCCTTGTATCGGAGCGTGTAGATTGGGAGGGGAATGTGCAGCCCGGGTAGGCAGTGGACACGACAGATGGTCAGCTGGCGGTCCCCGGGGAGACGGAGCTCCGAATGCAGGCGCATGTCAATGTGTACGGGGCTCTCGTACGTTGGGAGATATAACTCTCCATTATCCGGACTTTTTGATTAACCAGCACCACGCCGGTTCCGTCGATGCCGGTTAATAAAGAGTTTCCTGTAGTTAGGTGCGTGTTCATGTAGGCCTGTCTTTATATGCAGGACCGGATATAAACAGATGGTCAAACACGCAAAAAGAGGAACATACTACGAAGCAGACAATATTACATTTGGGCAATATAATGCCAACATATAAAAATAAACCTCCTTTCATGTTCAGACATCACTCCTCCCCAATATCACACTGAAATGTTACATTTTCTGCGGCCGCAGATGTGATTCCAGGGGGTATATGAGCACAAATCGTTGAAGGTGGTTAAAAAATGCATACGGAATACTGGGCTTCATAAATAGAGGTATAGAGTACAAAAGCAAGGCAGTTATGATGAACCTTTATAAAACACTGGTTCGGCCTCAACTGGAGTATTGTGTCCAATTCTGGGCACCAAACACCGCACTTTAGGAAGGATGTGAAGGCCTTAGAGAGGGTGCAGAAAAGATTAATGAAAATTATTCCAGGGATGAGGGACTTCAGTTACGTGGATAGACTGGAGAAGCTGGGGTTGTTCTTAGAGCAGAGAAGATTGAGAGGAGATTTGATAGAAGTATTCAAAATCATGAGGGGTCTAGACAGAATAGATAGAGAGAAACTGTTCCCATTGGCAGAAGGGTTGAGAACCAGAGGAAACAGATTCAAGGTGATTGGCAAAAGAAGCAAAGGTGACATAAGGAAAAACTTTTTTACGCAGCGAGTGGTTAGGATCTGAAATACACTGCCTGAAAGGGTGGTGGAGGCAGACTCAATCGTGGCTTTCAAAAGGAAATTAGATAAGTACCTGAGCGGAATTTTGTTTTTTTACAGGGATATGGGGAAAGGGCAGGGGAGTGGGACTAGCTGAAGTGCTCTTGCATAGAGTCGGCAGGGCTCGACAGGCCGAATGGCCTCCTTCTGTGCTGTAACCATTCTATAATTTTAATGTTAGTAGTATTTCAAATTAAATTTATTGCCTGAACTTTACTGGAAATATAAATCAACAGCATTTTTAATTTCATGAGGTGAGTGGATGAGTACAATGATGTTCCCTCTTCTGGACAAATAAGAGCCAAAAGAAAGTATGACAGCAGCAAGTTGAAGCCATATTTAGATGAGGTGGATTACAATGGAAATACCTGTTGCCAAGGCTCTGGAATTCCCTGCCTAAACCTCTCCGCCTCTCCTTAAAACCTACCTCTTTGACCAAGCTTTTGGTCATCTACCCTAATTTCTCCTTATGTGGCTCGGTGTCAAATTTTTTGTCTTATAACACTCCTGTGAAGCGCCTTGGGCCATTTTACTACGTTAAAGGCGCTATATAAATACAAGTTGTTGTTGTTGTTCAACCAAATGCTCAACAAACATTAAACCCTGGGACCACGGTATTTTACGTAAAATGGTTTCCAAAGAGCACTTACTGAAATCAAGGTAGCCTGTTCATGGAATACAATTAGGACACATCATTTTGTGCTTTCGGGGAGTAGTACTAAGCTGAACCCAAAAATCACACTCAAATTGGGCTAGTTCAGGTTCATTGGATACTTTTCCAAAATGGGTTCAATTTGGACCTTTGGGTTAGCCTTTACCTTCTCCATGTGTGTTATTCTATGTTCCTCACCAGTATAACAAGAACAGAGCGATGAGACCTCACAATAGTAAAAAGTCTGTTTGTAAACTTGGGTCAGGGTAATGCAGCTTACTGAAAGTGACAAGTCTATCTGATCCCTGGTAGACATGTGTAGAGGTAAAACTCTTAAATAATCTTAGACAGCATTTAGTGTCAGCTTGGCTCAATGGTAGCACTCTCACATCTGAGTCAGAAGGTCATGGTTGCAAGCCCCACTCCAGAACTTGAACACATAAATCGAAGCTGACACCTCAGTGTAGTACTGAGAGAGTGCTACATTGTGGGAGGTCAGCCTTTTGGATGAAATGGTAAACCGTGGGTTAGCCCACCAATTCAGCTAAACGTAAAAGATTCTACGGCCTTATTTGAAGAGCAGAGGCTTTCTCAGTGTCTTGGTCAACATTCCTTCCTTAATCAGCACTACCAAAATAGATCAACTGGTCATTTATCTCATTGCTGTCTGTCGGACCTTGTCGGCAACTTGGCTGCCGTTTTTGCCTATAAAACAGTAATTACACTTGAAAAGTAATTAATTGGTTGTGAAGCACTTTGGGATGTCCTGAAGACATGAAAAATGCGATATAAAGGCAAGATCTTTCTTTCTTATACTTACACCAAGAAATATGGATAAGAACTTACAAATCATATTTTTCCTTTGTTACTGACAGGTTTTTTTTAATACACATCAGTCAGCAACATTCATTTTTACCAGAACTACTTTGGTTGTAAACAGGTTTGCAATGAATAAAAAAAAAAGTAGAAAGTTTAAGGAACAACATGTGTTCAACACAAACAGGAAAGGCATATTTCCTTTTACATAGTCTCATGAGTTGGACAGGATATCCTACATTGTGAGCACACAAACCATTCAAAAAAAGAGAATGTTGGTGGAATTAATGTCATACATTCTGTTCATATTCCTCAGAAACAAGTATCTTAACCTCTTAGTATGTCGTTAAATAAACAGTCAGAACATTTGGTCTCCCTGCTAGTACTTCCATTTTTTTCCTACTTTCAGTGCCTTTCCTTTTCCTGTCTTTCAACTACCATCCTTGTTCCTTGGTTGAAGCTGACACAGTTGGTCACACCGCAGGTAAAGGTTGCACAGGCAGAAAGGGAATGGGTGACCACCAGGCAGAGTAATAGGCGCAGGCAGGTAGTGCAGGAGTCCCCGGTGGACATCCTCCTCTCAAACAGATATACCGCTTTGGATACTGTTGAGGGGGATGGCTTATCAGGGGATGGCAGCAGCAGCCAACTTCCTGGCACCAGGGGTGGTTCTGCTGCACAGGACGGGAGGAAAAAGAGGGGTAGAGCTATAGTGATAGGGGATTCTAGTGTAAGGGGAATAGATAGGCGTTTCTGCAGCCGCAAACGAGACTCCAGGATGGTGTGTTGCCTCCCTGGTGCAAGGGTCAAGGATGTCTCAGAGCGGCTGCAGAACATTTTGGAAGGGGAGGGTGAACAGCCAGTTGTCGTGGTGCATATAGGTACCAACGATATAGGTAAAAAAACGGGATGAGGTCCTAAAAGCTGAATATAGGGAGTTAGGAGGTAAATTAATATAGGACCTCAAAGGTAGTAATCTCAGGATTGCTACCAGTGCCACGTGCTAGTCAGAGTAGAAATAGAAGGCTATTTCAGATGAATACGTGGCTAGAGGAATGGTGCAAGGGGGAGGGATTCAAATTCCTGGGACATTGGAACCGGTCTGGGGGAAGTGGGACCAGTACAAATCGGACGGTTTGCACCTGGGCAGGACCGGGACCGATGTCCTTGGGGGGAGTGTTTGCTAGTGCTCTGGGGGAGGGTTTAAACTAAAATGGCAGGGGGTTGGGAACCTGAGCAGGGAGATAGAGGAAAGGGAAACAAGGATAGAAGCAAAAGTCAGGAAGGAAAAAAACAAAGGTGTCAGTCAGAGAAATCAAGGGTTTAAATCAAACGTGGCCACAGTAAATAATAATTCTAAAAGGTCTAAGAGCGTTAAAAAAACAAGCCTGAAGGCTTTGTGTCTTAATGCGAGGAGCATTCGTAATAAGGTGGATGAATTAGCTGCGCAAATAGAGGTAAACGAATATGATATGATTGGGATTACGGAAACATGGCTCCAAGGTGACCAAGGCTGGGAACTCAACATACAGGGGTATTCAATATTCAGGAAAGATAGGCAAAAGGAAAAGGAGGTGGGGTAGCATTGCTGGTTAAAGAGGGGATTAACACAATTGTAAGGAAGGATATTAGCTCTGATGATGTGGAATCTGTATGGGTAGAACTGAGAAATACCATGGGGCAGAAAACGCTAGTGGGAGTGGTGTATAGACCCCCAAACAGTAATACAGAGGTTGGGGATGGAATTAAAAAGGAAATTAGATAAGCGTGCAATAAGGGCACAGCAGTTATCATGGGCGACTTTAATCTACATATAGATTGGGCTAACCAAATTAGTAACAATACTGTGGAGGAGGAATTCCTGGAGTGTATACGGGATGGTTTCCTGGACCAATATGTCGAGGAATCAACTAGAGATCAGGCCATCTTAGACTGGGTATTATGTAATGAGAAAGGATTAATTAGCAATCTTGTTGTGCGAGGCCCCTTGGGGATGAGCGATCATAATATGATAGAATTCTTCATTGAGATGGAGAGTGAAGTAGTTGACTCAGAGACTAGGGTCCTGAATTTAAATAAAGGAAACTACGATGGTATGAGGTGCGAGTTGGGTAGGATTGATTGGGGAATGTCACTCAAAGGGTTGACGGTGGATAGGCAATGGCAAACATTCAAAGATCGCCTGAATGAACTACAGAATTTGTTCATCCCAGTTTGGCATAAAAATAAAACAAAAAAGGTGACTCAACCATGGCTAACAAAGGAAATTAGGGATAGCATAAGATCCAAGGAGAGGACAATATAAATTGTCCAGAAAAAGCAGAAAACCTGAGGATTGGGAGCAGTATAGGATTCAGCAAAGAAGGACAAAAGGATTAATTAAGAGGGGGAAAATAGAGTATGAGAGTAAGCTTGCAGGGAACATAAAAACTGACTGTGAAAGCTTTTATAGATATGTGAAGAGAAAAAGATTGGTGAAGTCAAGCGTAGGTCCCTTGCAGTCAGAATCAGGGGAATTTATAATGGGGAACAAAGAAATGGCAGACCAATTAAATATATACTTTGGTTCTGTCTTCACAAAGGAGGACACAAATAACCTCCCAGAGATGTCGGGGAACATAGGGTCTAATGAGAGGGAGGAACTGAAAGAAATCAGTATTTGTAGGGAAATGGTGTTAGGGAAATTGACAGGATTGAAGGCCGATAAATCCCCAGGGCCTGATAATCTACATCCTAGGGTACTTAAGGAAGTGGCCCTAGAAATAGTAGATGCATTGCTGGTCATCTTCCAAAATTCTAGAGAGTCTGGAACAGTACCCATGGATTGGAGGGTAGCTAATGTTACCCCACTATTCAAAAAAGCTGGTAGAGAGAAAACAGGGAATTATAGACCGGTAAGCCTGACATCGGTAGTGGGGAAAATGCTAGAGTCCATTATAAAAGATGTAATAGCAGAGCACTTGGAAAACAGTGACAGGATCGGACAAAGTCAACATGGATTTACAAAAGGTAAATCGTGCTTGACTAATCTACTGGAATTTTTTGAGGATGTAACTGGTAAAATAGATAAGGGAGAACCAGTGGATGTGGTGTATTTGGACTTTCAGAAGGCTTTCGATAAGGTCCCGCATAAGAGATTAGCGTGTAAAGTTAAGGCACATGGGATTGGAGGCAAGGTATTGACTTGGATAGAGAACTGGTTGGCAGACAGAAAGCAAAGAGTTGGAATAAATGGGTCTTTTTCCGAGTGGCAGGCAGTGACTAGTGGGGTACCGCAGGGATCGGTCCTAGGACCCCAGCTATTCACAATGGCCCAAAAATTTGTCTTGATACGCGAGAGTACGCACTGCGTACTCTCGCGTATTCTGTCTCCAATTGCCGGTTTTCTGCATGCACTGCGCATGCGCTGAAAACCGGCACTTGGTGAATGGAAAAGGGGGCGGTTCCTAAGTGAACCGCGTGCGCGCTACAGGCTGCGCGCATGCAGTGCACTTAGTGGTTTCAACGCGCAGGTAAGTACGGAAGATTTTACACATAAAAAAAGGAGGAGTAAGACCCACTTTTAACAAGGTAAGTAGTGAATTAAGTATTATTTTGAATTTTTTTTTAACAGGTATATCTTTTTTTAGAGACTTTAAAGACAGGTAAGTTTATTTTTATAACTTTTTAAAAGATTTTAAATTTTTTCAAAAATTTAATTTTTTTATTTAAAATGGTTAATTTATTTAACTATACTTATTTTATTAATGTGATGGTTTTTTTTTAAATTTAATTGAGGTTTAGCTGTTCTTTTGGGGGGCTATAGTATTCATAGCTTTCACAGCACTTATGTGAAAGTTATGAATGGAAGATGGTGTGCTGCCATTGGCTCTAACTGAGTCACGTGATCCCACAGCTCGCACGAATTAACTGCGCCTGTGGGATACGCAAGCCCAGCACAGATGCTGTCCAGAACATCAAGTTCGTGCGAGCTGGAACTGAAAAAGCCAACGCGCAGTGAGAGATCGCGGGGAAGCCTTACCCTCGCACGAAGGCTTCCTCACGAATTTTTGGGCCAATATATATTAATGATCTAGACGAGGGAATTGGATGTAATATCTCCAAGTTTGCAGATGACACAAAGCTGGGTGGGAGTGTGTGCCATGAGGAGGATGCCGAGAAACTCCAGTATGATTTGGACAGGTTGGGTGATTGGGCAGAAGCATGGCAGATGCAATATAATGTGGATAAATGCGAGGTTATCCACTTTGGTGTCAAAAACAGGAAGGCAGATTATTATCTGAATGGCAATAGATTGGGAGAAGGGGAAGTGCAACGAGACCTGGGTGTCCTTGTGCACCAGTCGCTGAAGGTAAGCATGCAGGTGCAGTAGGCGGTTAAGAAGGCAAATGGTATGTTGGCCTTCGTAGCGAAAGGGATCGAGTACAGGAACAAGGATGTCTTGCTGCAGTTGTACAGGGCCTTGGTGAGACCACATCTTGAGTATTGTGTGCAGTTTTGGTCGCCTTATCTGAGGAAGGATGTTCTTGCCATGGAGGGAGTGCAGCGAAGATTCACCAGGCTGATACCTGGGATGGTAGGAATGACGTATGAGGAGAGATTGGGGCGATTGGGCTTATACTCGCTGGAGTTTAGAAGAATGAGAGGGGATCATATTGAAACTTATAAAATTCTAACAGGACTAGACAGACTAGATGCAGGAAGGATGTTCCCGATCGCCGGGGAGTCCAGAACCAGGAGTCACAGTCTAAGGATAAGGGGTAAGCCATTTAGGACTGAGATGAGGAGGAATTTCTTCACCCAGAGAGTGGTGAACCTGTGGAATTCTCTACCACAGAAGGCAGGAGAGGCCAATTCAGTAAATATATTCAAGAAGGAGTTAGATATATTTCTTAAAGCTAAAGGGATCAAGGGATATGGAGAGAAGGCAGGGACAGGGTACTGAATTTGGATGATCAGCCATGATCTCATTGAATGGCAGAGCAGGCTCGAGGGGCTGAATGGCCTGCTCCTGCTCCTATCTTCTATGTTTCTATGTTTCTCTTGCATGTATTCTTTTCTTGTCTGTATGAGGCTGTGTCTCACAACTGTCTTATTCCTCATGCTTCTTCACTTCTTCTGTCTATTAATTAACTCTCATAAGTTTCTTAACTTTAAATTTTTCTCTTTGCTCCTCATCTTGGTCTTTCAATCCAATCAACACCACGCACAAAGCCTAAGTGGCTTTGTTGAAAAAAACAACTGCCTAGGGGGTTGATGGCTGAGTTCTATTGGCAGCTACACAACTAACCACATTGCTCACGTGCTTTTAGTGCATATTTGTATAACCAATTCCAAGACTAGCACAGTACTGTAATCGGGGAAAATTATCTTTTTGCAGAATTCAGCCACCTAAGCCCCGCCAGAACTCAGCAGCAAGAATTGACTTGTTTTACATTTGCTGGCCAACAAATAGTAATTTAAAAAAAATGTGTTTCTGGGATGTGGGCATCACTGGCAAAGCCAGGACTTATTGCCCATCCCTAATTGCCCTTGAGAAGATGGTGGTGAGCCGCCTTAGAACATAACATATGAATTAGGAGCAGGAGTAGGCTATACGGTCCCTCGAGCCTGCTCCACCATTCAATAAGATCATGGCTGATCTTCAACCTGAACTCAACTGTCCCGCCCGCTCCCCATATCCCTTGATTTCCCTAGAGTCCAAAAATCTATATCTCAGTCTTGAATATACTCAATGACCCAGCATCCACAGCCCTTTGGGGTAGACAATTCCAAAGATTCACAACCCTCCGAGTGAAGAAATTCCTCATCTCAGTCTTAAATGGCTGACCCCTTATCCTGAGACTATGCTCCCCTAGTTCGATGACCTTCCCTCCAACATAAGGTCAGAAACGGGGATGTTCGCTGATGACTGCACAGTGTTCAGTGCCATTCACAACTCCTCAGATAATGAAGCAGTCCATGCCTGCATGCAACAAGACCTGGACTACGTTCAGGCTTGGGCTGATAAGTGGCAGGTAACATTCGCACCACTGAAGTGCCAGGCAATGACTATCTCCAACAAGCGAGAGTCTAACCACCGCCCCTTGACATTCAACGGCATTACCATCGCCGAATCCCCCACCATCAACATCCTGGGGGTCACCATTGACCAGAAACTTAACTGGACCAGCCACATAAATACTGTAGCAACAAGAGCAGGTCAGAGGCTAGGTATTCTGCGGCGAGTGCCTCACCTCCTGACTCCCCAAAGCCTTTCTACCATCTACAAGGCACAAGTAAGGAGTGTGATGGAATACTCTCCACTTGCCTAGATGAGTGCAGCTCCAACAACACTCAAGAAGCTCAACACCATACAGGACAAAGCAGCCCGCCTTAAACATTCACTCCCTCCACCACCGGCGTACCGTGGCTGCAGTGTGTACCATCTACAAGATGCACTGCAGCAACTCGTCAAGGCTTCTTCGGCAGCACCTCCCAAACCCGCGACCTCTTCCACCTAGAAGGACAAGGGCAGCAGGCGCATGGGAACACCACCACCTCCAAGTTCGCCTCCAAGTCACACACCATCCTGACTTAGAAGTATATCGCCGATCTTTCATCGTTGCTGGGTCAAAATCCTGGAACTCCCTACCTAACAGCACTGTGGGAGTACCTTCACCACACGGACTGCAGCGGTTCAAGAAGGCGGCTCACCACCACCTTCTCAAGGGCAATTAGGGATGGGCAATAAATGCTGGCCTTGCCAGCAACGCCCACATCCCATTAACAAAGAAACAACCTCTCAGCATCTACCCTGTCAATCCTCCTCAGAATCTTGTATGTTTGAATGAGATCACCTCTCATTCTTCTAAACTCCAGAGAGTATAGGCCCAATCTACACAATCTCTCATCATAGGGCAGCCCTCTCATCCCAGGGATCAATCGAGTGAACCTTTGTTGCACCGTCTCTAAGGTATGTATTTCCTTTCTCAGATAAGGAGACCAAAACTGTGCAGTACTCCAGGTGTGGTCTCAGCAAAGCCCTGTACAATTGTAGCAAGACTTTCTTACTCTTGTACTCCAATCCCCTTGCAATAAAGGCCAACATGCCATTTGCCTTCCTAATTGCTTGCTGTACCTGCATGCTAACTCTCTGTTTCCTGTACGAGGACACCTCAATCTCGCTGAACACCAACATTTAATAGTTTCTCACCACATAAAAAATATTGTTTTTCTATTCTTCCTACCAAAGTGAATAACCTCACATTATACTCCATCTGCCACCTTATTGCCCACTCACTTCACCTGTCTATATCCCTTTGCAGGCTCTGTGCCCTCTTCACAGCTTACTTTCCCACCTAGCTTTGTATCGTCAGCAAACTTGGATACATTGCACTCAGTCCCTTCATCGAAGTCATTAATATAGATTGTAAATAGCTGAGGCCTAAGCACGGATCTTTGCAGCACCCCACTAGTTACAGCCTGCCAACCGGAAAATGACCCGTTTATCCCTGCTCTCTGTTTTCTGTCCGTTAACCAATCCTCTATCCATGCTAATATATTACTCCCAACCGTGAGCCCTTATCTCGCGTAGCAACCTTTGATGTGGCACCTTATCGAATGCCTTTTGGATCTCCAAATATACTACATCCACTGGTTCCTCTTTATCTACCCTGCTAGTTACATCCTCAAAAAACTCTAATAAATTTGTCAAACATGATTTCCCTTTCATAAACCCATGTTGACTGTGCCTAATCATACTGTATTATGATTTTCTAAGTGCCCTGTTCCCACTTTCTTAATAATGGATTCCAGCATTTTCCTGACGACTGATGTCAGGCTAACTGGCCTGTAGTTCCCTGTTTTTTCTCTCCCCCTCCTTTCTTGAATAGCAGGGTTACATTTGCTACCTTCCAATCCGCTGGGACCGTTCTAGAATATAGGGAATATTGGAAGATCACAACCAATGCATCCACTATCTCTGCAGCCACCTCTTTTAGAACCCTAGGATTTAGGCCATCAGGTCATGGGGGTTTGTCAGCTTTTAGATCCATTAGTTTCTCAAGTACTTTTCCTCCACTGATATTAATTACTTTAAGTTCCTCACTCTTATTAGACCCTTGGTTCCCCACTATTCTTGAACCGCTGCAGTCCCTGTGGTGACGGTACTCCCATAGTGCTGTTAAGGATTGAGTTCCAGGATTTTGACCCAGCGACGATGAAGGAACGGCGATATATTTCCAAGTCAGGATGGTGTGTGACTTGGAAGGGAACTTGGAGGTGGTGGTGTTCCCATGCGCCTGCTGCCCTTGTCCTTCTAGGTGGTAGCGGTCGCGGGTTTGGGAGGTGCTGTTGAAGAAGCCTTGGCGAGTTGTTGCAGTGCATCTTGTAGATGGTACACACTGCAGCCACGGTGCGCCGGTAGTGGAGGGAGTGAATGTTTAAGGTGGTGCATGGAGTGCCAATGTAATTGTTAATGGGATTTTGCTCACTGGTTGGCATTGAATCAATCCTTTGTAGTTTGCATATGTGACTGTTTCAGTTTTACGTATTATTTTCTTCAGGGTACGGTAGCACAGTGGTTATGTTACTGGACTAGTAATCCAGAGGCCTGGACTAATAATCTGAAGATGTGAGTGCAAATCCTACCACGGCAGTTGGGGAATTTAACTTCAGTTAATTAAATAAATCTGGAATAAAAAGCTAGTATCAGTAATGGTGATACTACCGGATTGTTGTAAAAAACCCAACTGGTTCACTAATGTCCTTTAGGGAAGGAAACCTGCCGTCCTTACCTGGTCTGGCCTATATGTGACTCCAGACCCACAGCAATATGGTTGACTCTTAACAACCCTCTGAAATGGCCACGAGCAAGCTACGCTGTCGTAACAAAAAAAAACTGCTACGATGGACTGCAGCGGTTCAAGAAGGTGGCTCACCACTTCGTTCTCAAAGGCAATTAGGGATGGGCAATAAATGCTGGCCTTGCCAGCAATGCCCACATTCCGCAAATGAATAAATAAAAAACATTTTTCTGGTGATTATTCTTTATACCTCCTATATGCCCGCATACATATAAATCTCAATAATTGTTTCTGTTGTCTCAGATGGTGTCGCAGCTTTCTTTATTATTCACGTATTATTTTGACTGAACCTCGATGGGGTTACTTGTCCACCAGGGAATTTACTTGTAAAATTCAGTGAAAATTTGTAAAGCTTTGCTGGAGTAATTTTGCTTCTGATGTTTCAGCAACAGACAGACAAATGGGCAGGCAGGGCTACCACTGTACTCCCGCTTTCCCATTCAGGAGGGAGATAAAAAGAACAACATGCCGGACTGGTTAAAAGTGGTTGAAGCAAATAATCTAGCCCATTACATCCAACAAAAACAATGCTATCCCTAAAGGTTTATTTGTCATTCTTGACCAGTGTATGTGCAATAATTCATCAGTTAAAGATATACTGCATCCTACAGAGTGCTTCAAACCTCCACCATTCAGAACATCACAAACATTAATCCAGTTCAACAGAACTTTCAGTAAATAAAACTTTTTTTTTTGCAACTCAACCTCACAAAAACCTTTTGCCAAAAACTGGGCATTCAAACTTTGCCCATTTAGTAGCGGATATAAGATTTTCTAGAAGTTTTCACCCTTGTCTTCCGTATTTGGGAACTATCTGGTGTGTGGCAGTCGTGGAGTATGGGAGTTACACAATGTACCACATAGTTCTTTGAATACAATTATTGTTAATAAGCAAATATTAAGCTGGTTAAGAAAACTAGTTTGTTTTTCCAAGTAATTTAGTCATTAAACACATTTGTAAAACAGCATATTGAAATTCACTGAAATTCCAACCACTCCTACATAAAAGATATTAGTAAACTAAATTAAGTATATTGCCTATTTGAGTGCTACTGCTTTTTATTTCTGAGCTACTCGCAACCCAGTTTAAGAGGCATGAGGTCAGCATGCTGGATGTTTGAGATAAGAGCCAACATCCTTCACAGAAGCACTAAGTACAGTTCCCACTTTTCAGATAACTGTGATGACCCTCTGTGGGTGGGACTCAGTAACTATGGTGGAAACTTCCGTTTGGGAAAAAAAATTAAGTGATAATGAAAACAATCTTTCAGAAATATAATTGGGGTGGAGGATTAATTAATTCTGAATTTAACATTTAGTGAGGATTTTATTCAAACAAATCTCAAGGGAATTTAGCTTCAGATATACAAAAAAAAATTCCTTTTCACTATCTGGTGACATTCCAGACAGTTTAGAGCATAAGCCAAACCAAAGTTTTCATGTGTGGAAATACAATAACTACAGGAGAGAGACCCCACTTAAGATCAAGTGCTACTCAAGTGAAAGTGCAGTCAGATTATTCCGAATGGCCTACTCCTGCTCCTATCTTCTATGTTTCTAAGTGAGTAGCACTTGAGCAAAGCCCGATAAAAGCAAAAACTTTTGAAAGCAAAATAAGATAAATAAAAAAATTAATTAATTTCCCCCACCATTTTCCATCATGCTAAGTCCCTAGGGAAAATTAGCCCATACATCCCTTGCATGTAGGTCCTGTACGTGGGTTCAAAAGTAGCCTAAGAATGGATCACCAATTAGGAAATGTTGCATGATGTGGTTGGGGGAGGGGGGGTCTTAATAAAATACAGTGGAAAAAGTTAAGAAAGAAATGAAGCAACAGAAAAGAATTAAAGGAATTCAAGGATGCATAGGATACATTTCAACAGTGCATTATGAGTTACTTTGTGATAGGAAAAGTACATTGGAGCATTCTGTGTAATTTCAAAATAATGGTGCTCAGAACTAAAACAATGGACCGTAATTTGCGGTCAGCGGCGAAGCAAAGGCGCTTGCTGCTGGCCCCAAAGTAAGCAGCCCAAAAAGATCTTGCGATCTCTGTGGCGAGAAGTTCGGCTTTTCTGACGCACAGCTGAAATCAACGTAGTATAGTGGGAATCCCATAGTGCAAGCTGCTGTGATGTCAAGCTGTCTAAGCAGCCAATCACATTGCAGAGTTTCCACAGACAGGGAACCAGGAAATAGAAAGCACTAATCATCAATCACTTTTTAAAAATTTTACAGAGTGAAATAAAGATTTTTTTACATATACATTGGGTTAAGGTAGAAGCTGAAATATCATGAACAAACTTAATTTTTTTAAAATAATTTTAAAATCTAATAATTTTTTTAACTTAGTGGAGAAATTTGACATCCCACTAATATAAAATTAGTTTTTCAGGGCCAGAATGGCTGTTATTACTCAAATTGCCATTAAAAACCCAGTTACACTTCATTTGAATGAGTCTAACTTTTTAAGGGGTTTCTAATAGTGATATTTGTTCGGAAAAGGGGAAGTTTTCGACAGATCAGTGATTTCACTGATTACCGGCTTTGTGGGGTGGGCGGGGGGGGCCCACAGCACAGCCCGTGGAGGAACAGTGAATGACAGACCACAACTTTAGGATTTCCGCATTAGGCTGTGCATGGGCTAAATTCTGAAGTTGCGGTCAGTTTCAAAGGCTGAATGACGGCGAGCGCTGCCAGTTCACCATCATCAGGACCGCAAGTTCCGGGCCATTACATGCAACAACGGTGCGTTGCAAAGAACTGCCAGAAGGTGTCATAGTTTGTCTGTTATCCAGGATTCTCCAGGTTTCCAAAGTCAGGAAGCATACAATGGCATTATGCAAAAGCAGTACAAAATAACTGAGGTGGGTTGCTCCATGACTTGATGTCAAGGCCCAGTTTGAGCACCGAGAAAGATATATATATATATCCTCAGCAGAAAGATTCAAAGAGTAATGTTTGGATAAGGCTGCTTCATGTAGTTGCCATTACAAACTAATCTGAAGCTGTCCCATGTGCTGTCAAAAGAGCTTTTCTTCTGCTTGGCAGTTCAAGGCCAGCTTACTCAAACAAAGAAATAATTTTATAAATCCATCCAGTAGTGGTAACTGTCTTTTGTCTCAGCAATATGCCAGAGCCCAACAGACATCCATATAGTGAAAAATAATTCAATCTCTGATAAATGAGGTAAAAGTTTAAAAAAAAAAATCACAATTTCTTGAAATTGATGGAATTGGGACAAAGTGCTGTCCTTTCTTAACCAGGGTTACCATAGAAACAGTGCTAAGAGCCCTTTAAAAAGAACTTTCAAGGATGTATACTTATAGCAATATTGACTTGTGCTGCCAGTTTTGCTTGACTGCTAAATTTCTTTATGATTTAAGTGTAAATAAACACTGCAGCCATTTTAGCCTGTAATAGTCTGCTTCCGAGTGTGATATTTCCACATTCAAACAGACTGAATATGTATTGGGAATTCCAGTGTGCACTGTTATGACAAATAAATTGTTAACCCTCAGCTATGCAACCCAGACATTCACAGCTGGAACATGAGGGGAGTGGTTCACTCATGGACAGTCTGTTACATATGTTGAAAGGGAAAAACGATGTTAAAAAGCCTCAACAGCAACAGGAGTCTGCCCTATTGAAGTCCAAACAAAATATGATGTATCCATCACCAGAACATAAAGTTTGCTAAATTAACCTGCAAAATCTATAGCAAGAAAAGTGAACTTTCTTAAGTGAAAAGGACTTAACTTTAGTCGAAAAATTTGAATGGAGTATCCTCAAGTTTGTGAAGTTTGAAATTTAGACCTAAGTATCGAGGAGTAAATGAATCGACAGATACCAAGTGCAACTGTTTACTTTGCTGGTATTTCATTACAAAATGACTCACAGTTTCAAAGGATGAAAACTGCCTTTGATTCAAAAGATTCACTTGCTGACTAAGCCTGTGGTGGATACCAGCTGAGGGACTTCAGCAATTTCTTAACCCAAAACATTCCACCTCCATGAGATTGCAGGGAATCAGCTAAAATAATGATATTCCCTTGGAGTTCAAAACAATTTTTGCACAAGGTGACTTAAAAAGAATGAATTCACATTTTAAATATTTCCACTATATTATTTTCCTTTAACGCAGAGTAGAAGCTTACCTATACATTACGGGGGAAAAATTGAGTCACGCCCCCTTTGGGGTGCTAACTTCTAGCGCCCTGAAAAAATTAGCACCCCCCACGGCCGAAATTGAGTGGTAGCGCCCCAAGAGGGAAGCGGGGCGCCACTGGAAGCGCCCTGCCTCCCTCTTGGGGCGCTGCGAGGGAATATCGCGGCGCAACGTGCCGCGGTATTGCAGGCCTTCCTCCCCTTCTTAAAGGGGAGGGGCCTTGCGCAGTGCGACGGGGCCCAGCTAGATCGCCGGAGATCGGAGTACCAGCAAAAGAGCCCGGTACTCAAGTGAAGTGCCGGGCTCATGGAGCGCAGCCGGCACTCCGCCGGGGGGGTTGCTCAGGAGGCCAGGGATGGCAGCGGAGGCAGGTGCTGGCAGGCAGCCAGCAACAAAAATGGCTACCCGGCACCTCGCCTTTAAATAGCGCCGCCCCGGCCACAGGTAGGCCCCCCTGACCCCGTTGGACATAGCATCCGGCGGTAAGTCAGGGAGTGCCATCGAAGATTGCGGCCGGGGCGTTGCGCACGGCGATGACGTCATCGCCGACGGCGCAGCACCGTGGGGCGCGGTTACTGCTGCCGCTAACCTCCCGCTGAATTTTACGGGAGGCGTTGGCGGTGCCGCGCCCGGGCGCTAGTTGTTTTGCGCCCCGTTAGCGTCGTCTTAGGGCGCTAACGGGAGGCGCAAAGCAACCGAATTTTTCCCCTTAAAAACCTTGGTTAGGGCAGACACCACCCGTCCACAAACCTTACTTCCTCTTGTCATAATTTTAATCATGTTTTGCTGTCAACATTCCCTATTGTAAATTGCTTGAATTTTCTATTCAATTTTGCTATTTCAGCAGCCACCATGTTTTGGCCACTTGGTAGATTCATGAGCCAAGTTTCTTCACGACCTTTTATACAAGGACAATTTATATTCATCAACTGACCACCGACAATTTGCCAGTTACATATTAGTGAATATCTGGAAGTGTTGATAATAATCAGAATCGGATCACGTGATTCAGATGACTTAGCTTTTGTAGTTTATAATCAGATCACTTTTCGCAGATATAGACTGTAGCCACACACATATCCAGTTATCACAGTAAAACACTGCAATGTTTTCATTATTAGTGAAAAAAGACTATTTCCTCATCTCTTTCACAGAACTGCCATACACTGATGGGATACTAACAATAGCAGCAAACAGCTAATACAATGGGCACTATTTAACACACTTGCAACAATGGGGTCCTACTAAATGCTTAAGATTCCAGTTCCATTCCTGCTCATGTCAGCAGAGATATAGAACAGTACCCAATACTTGCTAACAAAGTCCTCCTTTGTATTGGCTGGGCTGACATAGCAAAGCTACAATAACTTGCATTTATATAGCACCAGTACCGCAGAAGAATTTCACAGAAGTATAATCTGTCAAAAATGGATGCCTAGCCAAAGAAGTAGATTTAGGAGGAGTGAGCAAAAGCTTGGTCAAAGAGGTGAGTTTTAAGGAGGTCAAAGAAGAAGAGAGAGATGGAGAGGCAGGAGTTAAGGGAGGCAATTCCAGAACAAAGGTCCTAGACAGCTGAAGGCACGGCTGTCTGTCGGGGGATGCACAAGAGGCCAGCTGGAGGAACACAAAGTTCAGGGACTGAGGCGATTACAGAGATACGGAAGGGCGAGGCCATGAAAGGATTTAAACACAAGGAGGAGAATTTTAAATTGGAGTTGTTGCAGGACCAGGAGCCAATGTAGGTCAACGAGTACAGGGGTGATAGATGAGCGGGACATGTTGTGGGTTAGAAGAGGAAAAGTGCCGCCCCCCTCTTTTCCAGAACTCCCTATTTGAATCTCTATTAGGTGTCCAACCCTGCCACAGCACCGAAACGGCCCTAACAAAAGTTATAAATAAAATTCTCTGTGACTGGTACCATGGTGTATTAACCCTCCTTGTACTCTATGCAGCCTTTGACATAGTCGATCACACCATCCTCCACCAATGCCTCTCCTCTGTTGTCCAGCTCAGTGGGACTGGCCTCGCTTGCTTCCACTCTTTACTAGCCAATCATAGTCAGACCAGATCATTGCCAGCAATGGCTTCTCTTCCCACCCCCGAACCATTAGCTCCGAGTCCTTGGCTGCCCCTTTTCCTCATCTACATGCTGCCCATTAGCTACATGAGCCAGAGACATGGGGTCAGCTTCAACATATACACTGATGACACCCAGCACTATCTCTCATCTGTGTGCGAGAGAGCGAAAGAGACTCTGTGTTGTCAAGCTGCTTGTCCAACATCCAGTCTTAGATGAGCTGCAATTTCCTATTCTGGCTGCCAGTCCCCCAACGCCTCAAACTTAAACTCTTATCCTTGTGTTTAAATCCCTTTATAGTCTCGCCCGTTCCCATCTCTAATCGCCTCCAGTCCTACAACACTGACTCACGTCTCTTGTGCATTCCCCTCCCACTTGGCTTGGTGTCTCTTTTTTTTATTATGTCTGTGAAACACATTGGGATTTTTTTCGACATTAAAGATGCTATACAAGTGCAAGTTGCAGCTGTTGTTGTTGTCATTTGTGACTTTTATTTGGGCTGTTTCAATGCTATGGCGGGCAGAAATTGGATTGCAGAGAATGAAATATGGAGCTGCGGAAAGAGGGGCATGGATTTGGGCGGCAATGACATGGCCAAGGACTTGAGAGTAAAGGTAAGTTTGAAATGGGACGGTAATTTCCAAGGACTTGGGGGGTCAAGAATGGGATTTTTGAGGATGGGATGAAGACAGTGATTTTTAAATGGCGGGGGACAGTACCCGAGGAGAGAGAACCATTTACAATTTCAGTTAGCATGGGGGTCAGAAAGAGAGGTTGGATGGTCAGCAGTTTAGTGGGAAAGGGGTCAAAGGGACAGAAGTTAGATCTCATGGACAAGATGAGTTTGGAGTGGGCGTGAGGCGAGATAGGAGAGTAACTGGAGAAAGATGCAGGTTCAAGGCTAGGGAATAAGGGTGTCTTGAGGGAGTGGGCATGGGGACGAGGAGAAGCAGCAGAGGCAGCTAAACAGATGGTCTCTTACTGACAAAGGAAGGTCCTCATACTTGTTGTTAGAGGTGAGGCTGGAGGGGGCAGGGCAGGTGATTTAAAGTGAGGTTTGGTAGTGGAGAAAAGAAACCGCAGGTTATCTTCGCTCAGGGATGATCCTGAAGTAGTGAGCGGTTTAGGAAGAGGGAAGTAAGGCCTGATAGCGCTTGATGTGGTCCAGCCAGATCTGGTGATGGATGGCTAAACAGGTTATACTCCAGATACGTTCAAGTTTGCGTCAGGGAGCTAAGAGAGGGGGTTTACTAGGGTGAACAACCAGGATTGGAGAGAATAAAAGTTTTACTGGGGACAAGGACTTCAAAAGGTGGAGGAGAGAGAGTGGTTGAACAGATCGACAGCTGTAGAAGTATTGTGGTGATTGAAGGGCCAAAGGCTAGGCAACAATACAAAATTGAGGTAAAAACATTTGAATTGAAACACATAAGCTTTTAACTCAGCTGACAGAACCAATTCATTTTTCCTGAATTCACAAAGCTGCAACTATTGTGAACACTGGGAGCTAGCAGCCTGCTCAGCACTCTGTTCACCCTGTGTCCTGCTTGGCCAGCACTTCGGGGTCTACAGCCTAATCTAAACACCTATTCTGTCAGCAAATATTCTCAACCTTAGTCATGAACTTTCACTGAGTAGATCAGCGCAGTGACAAAATAAATATTTTTCTGTCAACATTACAAAATTACAAGATGGGAGGCTGAAACTACAGTGCACAATATTGAGTAGTCCCAAGAATGGTTAAAATCAAAAGTTCCAGAAACAATCTGCAGAGAAACTGCTTGCAAGGGTAACAATATTGGCTCACTTTTGCTTGGCATATACTCACATATACATCTATATATCTATCTACACACACGCCTATATAAACACACACACCTATATAATATACATATATCAACTATTTCTACCTCCCCCCAGTATCTATCTGAGTCAACAATTAAAACATGTGACAATTGATGCTGAAAGTGACACTTGACTGTTTTACCCACGACAATGTTTGTGACTGCAAAAATACAACAATACAGTTGCTATTCCAATATGAACATTGTGTCTCCTTAATTGGGCTACATCGTATGAACCTTAGCTCTTTCCCACTAAGTCTACGGCTAAGACTTCACAGACATAATTCTAAATTTCCAGATCAATAGTAAAGAACAGAGCCCATGCTTCAGATAAAGGGAACAGAGAAAGGAAAATCCCTTTCAGACTGGGCCTTCCAAAAGCACACATTTTCATACTATGCAGGGTAAAGAATTCGAAGGGCTGGTGCTGTAATGCATCTTAAAAGACACTTTATCATGACTAGAAACACAGGCATGCATCGTGAAACAATGCATCTGCTTCAAGTATATTTTTTTAAATCTTAGTTTCCAGAAACTGAACTGGTAGGAAAACACCTCCTCAAGGTGATACCACCCCTTTAAAATAGATATAAATGGCATACAAGACAGGGTCCCCAAATGTTATATTTGACATTTCACCCAATATCTGTGTCTACATCTGAAACTCTAATTACCACAGACAACAGACAACCAAACAATAATGGTTAAGCAAAATCTAATCATCCCATCTGAGCTTCAAATTGCTTACACTGCAGTGACAGTTTTGGGCTCCGAGGACCTCAAATTTAATTTAGGATGACAGGGTTTGCATGTTTTTTGGGCTGGAGACCTGGAGCTAATCCCAGTCTTTGGATGCTCACTAATTTCCAGGCGAATATAGAAATACTAGTACTCTAGATTTAGCTCCAAATTAGACGGTTATACTAGTTCAGTCAAACTGATCACAGAATACAATAGATCATTCATTCCCCATTTTAGGCAAACAATGCAACTTGGGGAGCACAAATTAGACGACAGATCTAGAGTCATGCATCACTTTTATACAGCATTTTTAATACGGATAGTTATCCGACATTCTACTGTGATGTGGTCAATCATTGCAAGCTAGAATAAGAAGGTCCAGTAGAAGGACCCATCTTGATAGATGCAGTACATCCAGGAAAAGAGAGTGATACCGATAAACCCATGCATGTTGTATAATACAGAAAGCAACATCCACAAAAACAGATTTTGGTTGGCATGGAATGCTTGATTTCCTGGTTTACAAAATAACATCTCACAATTGAGTGACATATCGTGAATGAAATTATTCCCCATCCCCCCCAATAATAACCAAATTCAAAGATAACTTTATAATCAGCTGTAACTCAGCAACACTCTGGCTCTTCTGTTTCATCACAATCTGTCAGTCATTGATGGGGTTAATCTATATCGCTCGACAGTGACTATGAACGGAAAGAAAATCTTGCCCTGGAATCCAGAGTCTGTTCAATGTGAAGTAAACTTAAAATAGCACGTCCTCTACCTGCTGTTTTAATATTAATCACTTTTTTGATTTGGGTGATGTTGGCAAGACCACATTTATTGCCCATCCCTGATTACCCTCAGAGGGTGGTGTTGGTCTTTCTCTTTAACTACTTTTCAAACAAATTTGTGGTTTGCTGAATCACTTCAGAGAATATTAAGTGTCATCCACGTTAAGTGTCTGCCATGTAGGATGGCAGGGTCCCTTCCCTGAAGGGCATTAGTCAGCCGGTTGGGTTTGCCATATGGTTCCATGAACCGAGATTCACATTCTAACAGAGAAACAAAATTTGCCGTTACACTACCACACTAACTGAGAATTTTAATTAAAAAAACTAACTATTCAAATGTTGTACCTGTAAAGCAAATAAAAATACTGGCCATTATTTTGGTGAAAGGGTGAAAACAGGCACTAAATGGGTGCTGTGCTAATAAGACATGCCTGTTTGAAGGTCTGGTTTTAGCATGCAACTTGAACCAGCATTTCAGCTCAAGACCCCATCTTGGCCACCTCGGAGGTTCTTCAGCGCCTAAGTTTATCTAGAGAAAATCGCCCCTCAGGTTCTAACCAAGCTGAAAGCCTGGGGCTGGTAAAACCATGATTCTTCAATCATTCCTGGGAATCGGCACATATATTGTGGTTGGAAGGGTCAGAGGATCCACCTGCTGAGGCCTACACCACTGCAATTTAAAAAAAATGTTGATGGCCAGTGCCACTATAAACCAACTAATAAATATATTTTTTTTTAAATCAAAGGAATACATAAGAATTAAGACGATGACTTTGCATCACCACATTTCTCGGTTTGAACCCAATCCCAAAGTCTTTGCACATGATAAATGTCACCCATAACTGGGAAACCACTAACTGGAATACCTTTGGGAGATAACTCATGACCCACTTGCCAGACGACCCTGCTAGAACAGGACACATTTGGGTAACATCGAGAGAGAGAGAGAGCGAGAGAGAGAAAGAGAGCGAGAGAGAGCGCGAGAGCGAGAGCGAGAGAGCTAACGAGAGAGAGAGAGAGAGAGAGAGAGAGAATAGAAGAAATTGAAAATAAATTCATAGGAAACCTCTTAGAGCAACAAGGAAAGTAACAGAAATTGTCAACGGAACTTTATAAGTAATGTTTTAAAGACATTTTTTTAAAATCATACAGTAAGAGGAGTTCTTTTCCCAAAGCTACACTAGATCAGACAAGACAAAAACAATAAAAAAAATAGAACAGGGTCCTAATAAATGCCAATTAGCAACAGGGTATAGAAATCCTGTTACTGTCGGCATTTACTTCTTAGTCAATATAACAGGTTTATCAAGGTACAGTGAGATCAGCACAACAACGCTACTTTTATTACTGCCAATTGCATTTGCTTTACTATCTCAAGAGTAAATATCTGGCCCATGTTAAAATACTACACATATATTGTGGTTGGGAGGATCAAAGGTGATCACGGGGGTGGGGAGTCAGAGATCGCAGGGGGTCGGGGAGAGATCAAAGGAGGGTCAGAGAGATGGAGGGGGGGTTCAGGGGAAGAAACGGAGCACGGGGGCAGAGATGGGGGGTTTGAGGGTAAAGATCGAGGGTAAAGATTGGGGCAGAGATGCGGGAGTCGGGGACGGAGTTGATCAGGGAGAGATCGGAGGGGGTCGGAGATGGGGGCTATTGATCATGGGGGGGGGGTCGGAGATCGCTGGGTTGGGGGCTCGGGGGGAAGATGGTGGAAGTAGGGGGGTGTCTACAGGTTAGCTTGTTGGGCCTGGAGGAAACACACGTGCTCCTCCACGCCCACAAGCAGTAAAGGCACTTAACTGATGGATCCGACCCTTCTCTCCTCCTTTTACCTGCCAAAATGGGTTAAAAATAGAAATCTTGTTAAAATGGAGGCACGCAGCCTCCTTAAAAGGTTTCAACAACCGACCGGCCTCCTGAGAGTGGATTGGTCGCCCGTCCCTTGTCCCGCTACCGGAAGTGGGCAGGTTTGAGGCGGGTTGGGTTTCTGTTTTAGATTTTTAGGGGGAAAAAATTCGGTTGCTTTGAGCCTCCCGTGAGCGCCCTAAGCACCTAGTGCCCGGGCGCGGCGCCGCCAACGCCTCCCGCGAAATTCAGCGGGAGGCTAGCGGCGGCGGTAACCATTAGCGCCCCGCGGCGCTGCACCATCGCCGATGTCGTCATCGCTGTGTGCAGCGCCCCGGCCACGATCTTCAGTAGCGCCCCCTGACTTACCGCCGGACGCCATGTCCGACGGGATCAGGAGGGCGTACCTGTGGCCGGGGCGGCGCTAATTAAAGGCGAGGTGCCGGGCGGCCATTTTTGCTGCTGGCCACCTGCCAGCACCTGCCCCCATTGCCGTCCCCGGCCTCCTCTGCAGCCCCCCCACTTCTCTTCAGTGCCGGGCTCTTTTGCCGGCACTCCGATCCCTGGTGGCCCAGCTGGGCCCCGGGTTGCGCTGCGAGGGGAGGAAGGCCTGCAGTACCGTGGCACAACGTGCCGCAGCACCGTGATATTCCCTCGCAGCGCCCCAAGAGGGAGGCGGGGCGCTTTCAGTAGCGCCCCGCTTCCCTCTTGGGGCGCTACCATTCAATTTCGGCTGCGGGGGCGCCCCGGCAAAGTTAGCGCCCCAAAGGGGTCGTGACTCAATTTTTCCCCCATAACATTTTAACTTCCCACCGGACTCAAACCCACCATTTTTGGGGGGTTAAAATTACCCCCAATATCTCTGAACTAGAGAGAGGACAACATACGGTCAACACGGTGGCATAGTGGTTAGCACTGTTGCCTCACAGCGCCAGGGACCCGGGTGACTGTCTGTATGGAGTTTGCACATTCTCCCCGTGTCTGCGTGGGTTTCCTCCGGGTGCTCCGGTTTCCTCCCACAGTCCAAAGATGTGCGGGTTAGGTTGATTTGGCTATGATAAATTGACCCTTAGTGTTAGGGGGATTAAATATGTGGGGTTACGGGGATAGGGTGGGATATGTGTCGGTGCAGGCTCGATGGGCCGAAATGGCCTCTATCTGCACTGTGGGGATTCTGGGATTCTGTGACATAACTACTATGTTTCCTCTGCTGGAAAGTGCACACACATCGACGTCAGGTGAAGGCAGGATCAGCCTTAGCTGCAATGTGGCTCATATTCAAACAGCCGCCGACACCCCCCGTCCAACCTCACATGAAGAACGGCCACATGTGCAACTGCCAGTTTCTGTGGAACCATACCTCAGTACAAGTCAGCACCTTCAGGACAGGAAAGGGAAATTTAAAAAAAATCAGCCATCCAATTACATACAAAACTAGAGTGTCTTGACTTCGAGTTCTAACCCTAATCATGAAATACACTGAGTTTTCTCTGAGGGAGCAGCCTAACTAGTTTCAGCCTAAAGTAGCTGAGAAAGAGGGTCTTCATTCCATATAAATGCAACCAGTGCAAAGCTGAAGTTTGAAAATTTCCAGGCTGTCTGCTGAATCATCTTAAAATGTAATATTGAAACTTCTATTGTTACAAAAGAACCAACTTTTAAAATGTCATCGGTAGTTGAAAGCAAGTGAGCAGAGGCATTGCTTGGTCCAATTCAAAAGTCGTGAGAGCTGTAGCATAATTGCACACAGTCCCCTCACATCACTCAATGAATGGTACTGGTGTTAAACCATTAAGTGCCGTTTTTTTTTTACATCAGAATATACAGCACAGACACAGGCCATTCAGCCTAACCAGTCCATGCCGGCGTTTATGTGCCACTTGAGCCCCCGCCCAACCTTCCTCATCTCACTCAATCAGCATAACCCTCTATTCCTTCCTCCCTCATATGCTTATCTAGCTTCCCCTTAAATGCAACTATACTATTCGCCTCCAAGGCAATGTGACAGCAATAATCAGATACCAGAATAAATCACACTGATGCATGTTGCACCCTGAGGCTTGGAAATTAGCAGAGATAAATAGATAGATAGACAGACAGACAGACAGAGAGGGGGAGAGAAAGAGAGGAGAAAGAATGTGTGTGGGGGGGTTGCCTACTTGATTTTACAACTTTCCCTCTACAGACTAAGGCAAACAGAAGTAACTATTTTAAGGGAATGTACTGCACAACAGCTGTGAATATGCCACCAACACAGGATAGTGAGAGGGACAGCTAATTACGCTGGTAAATACTGGATGGTTATTTGTTGGAAAGTGTTAAATTGCCAGTTACATTCAAAAGTTCAGAAAGGATTGCTGTGCGTACTATTGCAGTAGGTGAACATAAATTTGCTTAAACGACTCATCCATGCAAACTGTAGACTCGATTACAGAAGTGGAGGAACCCTGCAGTAGCTGGATTTGATTATTTTGTTTTGCTACAATTGAAGTCCACAGTCTATTTGCCATTTGCATGGTTTGAACAGAATATTAATAAAATTACACCAGCTTAGGTCAGGAAGTACATAGGTTGGAGAAAGGCGCATTTATAAAATTACCTGTAATTATAAATACCTGAAAGCTGTTTTTGAATATGAGGAAACAGATTGTGGGCTGAGGCTGATGGCTTGAAAAGGTGCTGGGAGGTCATGGTATAGGACATTTGACCAGAAGCAAAACAGAGTGTGAGAGAGTGAGAGTGAGATGAGTGAGATAGGTGAGTGAGAGTGTGTGTGTGTGTGTGTGTGTGTGTGTGTGAGTGAGTGAGTGAGTGAGTGAGGTGAGTGAGTGAGTGAGTGAGTGAGTGAGTGAGTGAGTGAGAGAGAGAGAGAGAGTGTGTGTGAGAGTGAAAGAGTGTGTGGGAGTGAGAGAGTGTGTGCACGCATTTTTTTTGTTCCCGGGCATCGCTGGCAAGGCCAGCATTTATTGCCCATCCCTAATTGCCCTTGAGAAGGTGGTGGTGAGCTACCTTCTTAAACTGCTGCAGTCTGTGCGGTGAAGGTGCTTCCACAGCGCTGTTAGCGAGGGAGTTCCAGGATTTTGACACAGCGACAATGAAGGAACAGCGTTATATTTCCAAGTCAGGATGGTGTATGACTTGGAGGGGAATTTGGAGGTGATGGTGTTCCCATGCGCCTGCTGCCCTTGTCCTTCTAGGTGGTAGAGGTCGCGAGTTTGGGAGGTGCTGTTGATGAAGCCTTGGGGAGTTGCTGTAGTGCATCTTGTAGATGGTACACACTGCAGCCACGGTGCGCCAGTGGTGGAGGGAGTGAATGTTTAAGGTGGTGAATGGGATGCTAATTTGTCCTGGATGGTATCGAGCTTTGAGTGTGGTTGGAAGTGTGAGTGTGAGTGTGGTTGGGAATGTGAGTGTGAGTGTGGTTGGGAATGTGAGTGTGAGTGTGGTTGGGAATGTGAGTGTGAGTGTGGTTGGGAATGTGAGTGTGAGTGTGGTTGGGAATGTGAGTGTGAGTGTGGTTGGGAATGTGAGTGTGAGTGTGGTTGGGAATGTGAGTGTGAGTGTGGTTGGGAATGTGAGTGAGTGTGTGGTTGGAAGTGAGAGTGTGGTTGGAAGTGAGAGTGTGGTTGGAAGTATGTGTGTATACGCGCGCAGAAGGCAGTTTGCATATTGCAAGTTGGTATCGGTAGAAAAGTTGAGAGAATATTTTTTACTATATTGAAAATTTATTTTAGGCATACAATATTTCATAAATTTAAGAATTATATACAGTGATGGGCGAGGAAGCAACATGATCATCAAAGGGACCTGAAAATATAGTTTTTTTGGAAACAGGATTTTGGCCAGAGGCAATGAAGCAAATCGTTCATTGATTGCCTCTTAATCAAAATGCTTTGTGCTATGGACATTATGGATTTTCTCACCAATTTTCTTTCCCTCTGCTCCTTTTTTGGACCGTGTTGAGCATGCACACAGCCAGAAGGGGCAGGCGGATAGAGATCAAGAGTGAAAACTTCAACCAATTTCTCCCTCCCCAACCCCGGGATACTGAGGTTAATTGAAATCATCCCAGCTCGGGTCAAACTTGGGCCCTCCCTGGTCTATATGGCTCAGCTACTAGCTGGATAAATTCACTGAACTGAACCGTTGGAGATGTTGTGAAGCATTTTTTTTATTAAAAGAAACCCTTCCCGTGTGATTTTTAAAAAATTTGAATAATCAACAGAGACAGTCTTTACAAAATCTGTACAAACAATGGCCGTAAATAAAACAGTTCACCAACGTACCCTTCTACAGGGTGTAAGATACAAAAGATAGCATCAGGCCAATTTTAGCAATGATCTCAGTCAACCATCCACAGAAAAGCTGTCCCATAGTTTTTGTGGCTCAATTTATTCTTTCCGTGCAGTATTAACCATTGACTGCTGCAGGAAGCAATGCAGATGGTGTTATCTGGGCTGATTCAAAACCATTTGGGTCTTTATTTCCTGCATTTTAAATATAATGCGTTTAGTTTTTCTGCACACCACTTTTTTCTCTCGCAAAGTTAAACTGTTTTTGATTAGCCTTTTGTTTGGTGTCCTTGAGTGTAACCTTAGCCCCAAAATGTTTGACTGATAGTTTTATCATTGGTAAGGAGCAGCTGTTTGTCCGTTGCATTTCTTCATTTTAGATCCATGCGAAAATCTCACGGGGACAATTAGAAGGGGTTTATAATTAAGGTGATATAGTACATCCTTTAATGAGGAAACAAAGACAGCTGAGGCAAGACAAATCAACAATATCCATCTGTCTTTTTTCTTATGTTTGTTGAGAGAATTTCTGTTGCTTACTCAAACACCATTTGAAATAGCACCATTTGCAGCAACAAAAATACAGAACACATTTAAGCTACAGTCAGCTCTATTGAATAGCTGATAAATATTCACTATTAACTGAATCTCAAAAGACCATTTTCTAGTTATACCCATTGGATTCAGGACTGTTAACTGAATGATTTTTATCTATAAATTCCTGATTTTTAACCCAGATTACACATTTTATGATGTCTACATTCTATATTACATATATATCAGTTTCTGTAAAAACTGCATAGTTTATCATTTACAATACAGTAATGTGAAACAGCTTAAATTTAAGAGAAAAAAAAGTTACAAGTGTGAAGAGTTCAACAACAGAAAAGTTTTGCTGAGTTCCTGACAATTGAATAAAATGTTGTGGGAAACAGACTACTCACTGAACAGGAAGAAACCAAAATATTTCAAATTTTGTCTCCATTTAGACATTATTCAGCATTCAATCACAACTGTCAGATTAATTGTATTCTCATTAATTGTTAAATTTTTTTGAACTCTGATTAAGGATACCCCAGTAAGATGGAAGATACCTCGGTTTAAGCTAATTAAGGAGAGCCAACATGGATTTGTAAAAGGCAGATCATGTTTGACTAATCTAATTGAATTTTTTGATGAAATAACAGGGAAGATTAAGGGAATGCAATGGATGTTGTCTACACGGATTTTAGGAAGGCGTTTGACAAAGTACCACATAGAAGGCTGGTTAACAAAATTGAGGCTCATGGAATAGGTGGGTCAGTGGCAGCTTGGATAAGGAATTGGCTTAAGGAGAGAAAACAGCGAGTTGTGGTAAGTGGCTGATTTTCAGACTGGAGAATGGTAGACAGTGGTGTTCCAAGGGTCAGTGCTGGGGCCACTGCTTTTTTTGATATAATGACCTGGATATTGGAATACAGAGTAGAATTTCTAAATTTGCCGATGACACCAAACTTGGGGGTGTGGTAAACAGTGAGGATGATACCAATCGACTGCAACGGGACATAGAAAGGCTAGCAGAATGGACAGATATGTGGCATATGGAATTTAATAACAGAGAAGTGTGAGGTGATGCATTTTGGCTGAATGAACAGGGAGACACTTAATGGCACAGTTTTAAAGAGTGTGCAGGGACAGAGGGACCTGGGAGTTAATGTGCATAGGTCACTGAAGGTGGCAGGACATATTGAGAGAGTGGTTAGCAAAGCATATGGGACCTTGGGCTTCATAAATAGAGGTATTGAGTACAAAAGTAGAGAAGTTATGCTGAACCTTTATAAAGCGCTGGTTAGGCCACAACTAGAGTATTGCGTCCAGTTCTGGTCACCACACTTTGGGAAGGATGTGAAGGCCCTTGAGGGTGCAGAGGAGATTTACCAGAATGGTTCCGGGGTTGGGAGATCTTAGCTACAAGGACAGGTTGGAGAAGCTGGACTTGTTTTCATTAGAGCAAAGGAGGTTGAGGGGTGATTTGATAGAGGTGTACAAGATTATGATGGGTTTGGATAGGCTAGACGGGGAAAGCTGTTCCCATTAGTTGATGGTACAAGGACTAGGGGACACAGATTTAAGGTTTTGGGCAAGAGGTACAGGGGGGATGTGAGGAAAAACTTTTTTACGCAGCGAGTGGTGAGGACCTGGAACTCGCTACTGACGGAAGTGGTGGAAGCGGAGACACTCAATGTTTTCAACAGGAGACTAGATAGGCACTTGAGGGAAATAAACCTGCAGGGCTACAGGGATAGAACGGGGGAATGGGACTGATTGGATTGCTCTACAGAGAGCTGGCACGGACTCGATGGGCCGAATGGCTTCCTTCTGTGCAGTTATGACTCTATGACCTTGTGACAAGTACAAACCAACATATTTCTATGCGCTCTATCTCCAGAACTGGCACACAAGATAAAAGTATGGTTATTACAGGAGCCTAAATATGTAACAACTTTGACTTATTGTATATTTAAGCTCCTACAATAACTTTTTCCTGGAGCTTGAAAACAGATTTAATGTGTTATAGGAGATGTTAACCAAACCTTTACTGTGGCGAGCTGTGCGGTCAGTCGCTACGATAAAATCAGTTTTCATCAACTACAATGCAGCAGCCCAAAATTAACTGATGAAAATGCCTCGAAAGACAGAAAATCTAATGCTGTTGTATGCTTTATCAGGGAAGTAAGTACGGCTAGGCCACTTGATTGAAGAAAGGACTAAGCCAGTGGGTCTATTTACAATTCCCTGCTGCAGTCTATATGCATGTACACTGTTACTTAAATGTTCCTGCCATTATAAAAAGGGTGAAAGATTATTTAATATTGCACACTATAAATGTCATTGCTACCTTAAAGCTCGGGTGCACAGCTGATTCTGGAGGGTAGACGATGAAGTGCCTCAGTGTAAACCCAAAACCTTGAGAGTTCTTCTGTAGTAGCACGGTCTTTGGGCCAGGCCAGGAAAATATTTCATCCTGCACCGTGTTAGCATTTTCATTGGGGGATCTCCCATCTCGTTGGGTTTTAGTCTGTAAAGAAAATTGGAGCAAAATTAGTTAAAAACACAAGCATCACAGGTTTAAAAAATTCAATAGTTGCAATTCTCTTTTGGCAATCATTTTTAAATTTTTAACAATTGGTTTTATAAACAGATCTCAAAAAGTAATTTTTCCCTCTAGGGATAGCCAACACTATCCATGGCTAGTGCAACATTAATGAATCAGAGCTTTGGGACTCGTGACAAAGAGAGGTTTAATCTCTGAACACATGGGTTCATACGTGGTACAATCATGCGTGTATATCGATCTGATCATTCAAATAATGTTCTACAGGAGACTGAGATATCCTATAGAGCTGTAGCAACATTTTGCTAATAATGTAGTAATATTTAGAACACACCCTAGATTATATTTTTCTATGAAATATAATATTATCTTGCGTAAAAACTGAAGTGCTTTGGGACAAACTGACCAAACTCTCTGGTTTAAGTTGAAACAGAGGCTGAGGAGAGGGGGATTGTAATGATTTCTTCATTAATTGAAAACAACTGAAGCTCAAGAGCTCATCTAGATATAATCCTTCTAAGGCTAAGAAGCCTTTTTCCTGCCTTGTTGTATTCCTGTTTGCTGGACATGCAGAAAAGGGTTATGAAAGAAAGAATGGCATTCGCTGGGCTTAAATAACATGGATGCCAGTTATTTCACTAAACTGCTGCCTGATATCACCCATCGTTGAAGGTCCTTTTAAAGATACTACATAAATGCAAGTTGTTGTTGATAATATGAACACCGGCAGCCCAAACAAACCTCATCATAGACAGATTAGGCCACATGCTCTTTGACCCCAGGGGAAAATCAGTGGTTTTAAAACTGTAAAACAAACATCAATAACTATATTTTAAGTTGATCCCTGCATGCACAAGCAATAACTGCAGGCACTAACAGTACTGGAAAATAAACGACTTGCACCTGCACCACTGAAGAGTAATTTGGCAACATCACTCCATGGTTCACTATCTATAATCCACCTTATTCTGACTTGCATCCTCTACATTATAGCCCAAGTAGATATCCACTATAAACATAACTTTAGTCCAGTGTCCGAGTTTGCTTAATCACACCACACACACAGTCATTTTCCCCCCCACATGTGCTAGAAGTCATGCTGGCCCAATAATACATACAGCAACCATCCTGTTGAGCTCTGCTCCCAGAGAAAAAGAAAAATATTCACTAAGGGCTTTATTATGGGATCCTGGGCTTTATAAATAGAGGCAGAGAGTACAAAAGCCAGGAAGTTATGCTAAACTTATAAAACACTAGTTCGGCCCCAGCTGGAGTATTGTGTCCAACTCTGGGCACCACACTTTAGGAAGGACGTGAAGGCTTTGGAGAGGGTACAGAAAAGATTTACTAGAATGGTTCCAGGGTTGAGGAATTACAGTTACGTAGATAGACTGGAGAAGCTGGGGTTGTTCTCCTGAGAGAAGATAAGGCTAAGAAGAGATTTGAATGGCTGAAGGTTCGATAACCAGAGGGCACAGATTTAAGATGATTGGCAAAAGAACCAGCGGCGATGTCAGGAAAAACTTTTTTACGTAACGAGTTGTTAGGATTTGGAATGCACTGCCTGATAGGGTAGTGGATACAGATTCAATAGTAGCCTTCAAAAAGGGAATTGGATAAATACTTGAAGGAGAAAAAATTGCAGAATATGGGGAAAGAGCGGGGGAGTGGGATTAACTGGATTGCTCTTCGAAACAGCTGACACAGACTTGATGGGCAAATAGCCTCCTTCTGTGCTGTACTATTCTATGATTCTATGAAGAGAGACTCCTAATACAGGCCCTCATGTCTAACTGTCCCTCTTCATACCGTACGTATGTCCTGGTAAAGGGGAGGGGGGGGGGGCGATAAAGAGAATCCTTCCCAATATATCAAACTGAAACCAAAGCCCTACTGAATGTAGCAGGGACACAAAAATGTCGAACTTTGGGATACACAGTACAAAGTTATGAAACTAATACAGCCTATACAGGTAAAAAAAAAATCCAACTTTTGTCACTCCATTGCAGTCAAACATTCAATAAAAAGGAAGACTGCATTTTGTGAACTTTTCATTTGTTGGCATGAATATTTAAAGTGACAATAATCCTATTCTTGAACGAGACAAAGCATTCACCTTCTCCATATTGGCTCAGCCCTTTGTTGGCTGCATCCCAACGGAAAGGACAATTTACAGCCAGAAACCACAGACTATTCAAAACGGATCCACTTTCCATTCACTTTTTACTTTATTCTCTCGGAATCTCCTTGTTTTTGCACTTCAATGGGTTTTTGCAATAAATACCCACCAAGCAGGAGTTTAGAAAATCCACATTTCAGGATTCACTATTCTGAATAATAAAAGCATGCATTTAACAGCAAAACTGTACACAACGCAAACGTAATTTGCATAGACACAGAGAATGTTTAAAACTAAGTAAACAGTGCCAAAATAAAAGCCAGTATCTAAAGAAGCTTATCAGCTTTTCTGTTGGCAGTTTTTTTCCCTTTTAAGTTCAACATGTTTTTTTTGGTTTTTTGGGACAAAAAAAGCCCAGATCAAATCACAGGATTATAATTCCATTCACATAGAATAAAGGGAATTTAACAATTAAACTGATCTACACATTTAGAGTCTTATGTTACAAAAGAGTTCAAAAACCTGCTTCTCCAATTGATCCCTTAAAATGCAAATAAATAACCAGCAATATACCAATTTAAACAAAATGTAGAATCCCTATTTACATAAGCTTCCCATGGGACTGACTCGTTACTTCAGATCTGAAGCCTCATTCCCACAAAGGTTTCCTGACCACAGGAAGAATGCAGCTGTATTACATTTATATCCGCATCATTACATTTATATAGCATCAAATTGCAGTGAAAAAGGAAGAGACTGGGAGTGGCTCAAAACTGGCCTAAAAGTCTCATCAATAGTGCAGTTCTGAGATAAACTCAAATCCACACTTACCAAGAAACCAGGATTCCTTTTTTCTCCTTTCTTTTTCTGAAGGCTGAGAGTCAGGCTGGGTACATTTCCACGGCCATCATGCCCAAGTGGCCATACTTCATAAGTGAGCCCAGACAAACGTCAGCAGAATCACCAACTTACAGGAGGCTATCCTACCTGTCATGCATACATAGTTTTCAGCAGGTGTCACTAAATATTGATCAAAAGCAGGAAACGTGTCCAATTTTTCCTCTTCCTAGCTCAGGGACGCAGAGAAAAAAGACTTGCATTTATACAGCGCCTTTCATGACCACCGGCCATCCCAAAGCGCTTTACAGCCAATGAAGTACTTTTTCAAGTGTAGTCACTGTTGTAATGTAGGAAACGTGACAGCTAATTTGCGCACAGCAAGCTCCCACAAACAGCAATGTGATAATGACCGGATAATCTGTTTGTGATATTGATTGAGGGATAAATATTGGCTAGGACACTGGGGATAACTCCCCTGCTCTTCTTCAAAATAGTGCCATAGGATCTTTTATGTCCACCTGAGAGAGCAGACTAGGCCTCGTTTTAACATCTCATCCGAACGACGGCACCTCCGACAGTGCGGCGCTCCCTCAGTACTGCACTGGAGCATCAGCCTAGATTTTTGTGCTCAAGTGCCCTGGAGTGGGACTCAAACCCACAACCTTCTGACTCAGAGGCGAGGGTTCTACTGACTGAGCCACGGCTGACAGAGGTTAAGTGTCGTTCCATCACCACTACTGCCCTGGCTGAGATTAGCTAACTCAGTGCCGACTAGGAGTGAAGCCCACTGTATCCTGCACTGTATGTCTCAATTTCACACCAGGCAGTGCATTTACTCACTGAGCCACGTGAGGGTTCATCATCAGAGAAAAAATGCATGATCAAAGGAAAATATATAATGCAGGGCTTCAACTATTTGACCAACGGAGACAAAGAAATCCCATTTCTTCAACCAGATGACCACTTGGCTGTTTGGATGACCTTCCCTGCTGTCTCCTTACTGCCAGCAGTGCCTGCTATTCTGATTTAAGGATCAGTAAAGGCAAAACTGAGATTGATAGATTTTTGTGCAATTATCCGTTCTAACAGCTAAAAGGTGAGCACAGACCATTCATCTGCCCAAGAACAATTGTCTTCCAGAAATCCAATGTAGGCTTAAGATAAGTGAAAAACATTTTAATCAGAAAAATAGATAGATACATTACTCATTCTTTCCCAAAATATTCCCCCTTCTTGCATCCCAGCCAGAACATGTTGCCATTATGTACCGTAGAGAACGTTTTAAAATCACTTTTATCTGGACCAAACCTGACAGGTATTCAAGAACTTTATCATATGGCTCAAAATGCACAGGAAGTGAACGGTTGTTGATGTGAACTTAGTGCTTATCGTGCAGTGGTCACTCGAGTTGCAGCTAATTCCAAAACATGTTAAATTTATTTGAATTTGATCGTCATTGGTGTGTTATAATCAGAGTGGTTCTCTAGTACCTCATCTGTTCAACAGATTTTGCACAGCTTTAACTTGGGCACTTTGATGTAGTTTGTAAAACATGTTGTGCATTATGTTCAATCGTTTAATCCTTCGGTAGTGACCGCGATAACTTAGATACACAGCTTGAGATCACTCCACAAGCATTCACATTGGTAGGTCTATCTGAAGTTCATCATGAACAAATTAATATCCACAAAAAAATTAAACCACTGAAGCGCCTCATGCATCATACAAATAGGACACACAATGATTTATAGTGAAATATGGGAAAAAAACCTTGCCGTATAGTCAACATACTCCTGAGTGTTTAATTTAAGACACTCGATTATTTACCCCATCGTATACAGTTTCCTGAAATACATCATCTTGTTATTCCCATCTTTTTCTACAGTCTCCTCCTCGAAGTCCCAGACAGCAGATCTGCGACCCCCAATTCTAATCAGTAGCCGTATTATTTACCTGTGCTTATAACAATGGTTTTTGTGTAGTTAAACGCATGGTCAACTAGGTTACTTACTGAGACTGTTAATCTATGTGGCTCCATTATTTAATGAAAACACACCAATTTTAAGCAGCTGCCCCGATTACAATCACAGCCCACAATAGCAGGAAGTCAATAGCCTGTCAAAAGTTAAAGTTGAACTATTCTTTGGCCAGTTCGTTTTATAGACCACATTATATTTGCAATGATTTAAAGTGGCACACTAGACTGCTTTAGTGTCTCCACGTGAGCAAGAACTACAGGGTAGGGCTGTAATGCCACAGAGCAGTTGACTCGATATGGAGTCCCACACTCTGAGCACAAATTGAGACCATCGACGTTATTTTATATCTTGATTTTTAGCTTCATCTTTACATTTCTTCTAATTTGCTCCTCCTATTCCAAGACCTCAAAACTGTTGAAATCCTCTTCCTCAGTCCTTCTTTCCTTCTATAACTTCAAAAATCAAATCTTTGGATTTTTTAAAACCTAACCTTGGTGCTACCTCGTCTTCTCTCCTAATCTTTTCAACTTTGGTGGTGTCCTGCCCTATGACTTTGGCCCTTCATCCAGGTTTCTCAATTTAAAAAAATTACACTGCTCCATCTACTTATTTGTCTCCAAAATTTGCAGCAATATCCCAACTGCATGAATTAAGTGACAAACGCAATTCATTCGAACATTAAATTCCTACTGAAATTTCATTTGCTCTAATGTCAACACCATAAAAAGTTATTTTGTTCCCTACACACCATCACTGGAACAAAGTGTAGGTCACATTAAACCTGAACAACTATAACAAAGATGCCAGCAGCAATTGTCCTTGGGACAGGCATTGCACACAAAACCTTTTAAATAGTGTTTTTAATAACATGTTTTTTTTAAAAAGGCATAACTGAAACGCATTGTACTGCGACTGGAGATGGAAAAACACCAGCACTTTGGGCAGGGTTTTCCATTTATGCCTTCGCCAGTCCACGATTTCCTCCCATTCATTTTAATAGACAGGAAATTTGTAGGCTGCGAGTGCAGAAGCGATAATCTCCTGTCATTGGGTACAAGTGGACATAATATGAATAATCGACTTGCTCTACTCACAACCAATGAAGCAGAATTAGAGCCAGAATTCTGAAGCATAACCAATTTTCAGGATTGGATTCAAACAATCAAACTGGAGAAAATATCGAGGGCTAAAACTTCGATAGCCCCCAAAAACAGGTGCAGGGATTGCGATGCGCGATTAATCCATGCCCGTTCAAAGTAATACAGGCAGCACACAAACTTCGTGCTGCCTGCTAATTTAAATGATACTGGCATGCAGCCCAGCGCTAAACACACTGCTGAGTGGCTGCACGCTCAGCAGAGCGCCCAAGTTCGTTCGAGGCTAGCACCAATTATAGCTAGCCTGCAGTTCTTAAAGCCAGCATGCACCTCTTAAAGGGGAGATGCAGTTTGACGACACCAGGTGCTGGAAGTAATTACAGAAGGGAGTTTCACCTGGGAAACATACAGGAATGGCACAATGGACCAGAGAAAGGGCTCCAAGGATCTCCGACACAGCACTGGAGGCCTTAGTGCAGGAGGTGGAGAGGAGGAGAGTTCCTGTTTCCACAGGGGGCCAGGAGGCTCTCTAGACAGACACTGCGAAGGCAGTGGGAGCAGACTGCCACAGAGGTCAACGCCAACAGTGTTGCCCCGATGACCTGGATGCAGTGCCAGGAAGACGTTCAATGACCTCACATGACTGGTCAAGGTCAGGCTTGGGCTGATAAGTGGCAGGTAACATTCGCGCCACTTCAAATCCCATATCCCACAAACTGCACCACTAGCCTAACACTGCTCAATTTACCACACCCCCATTACTCACCTATCAACAATCTCTATCAAACAGGACTCATACCTCACATTCATATGTTCTATCTCACCCTCACACACTTACCACTGCTACAAGCCTCACACCCATATCTCACAGCTTGCACACACTGCCAGCTATTCAAGCATGACAGCCACGTCAGCCAAGCACACTGAACCACACTCACTGACACACTTCCCTCTGTCTTGCAGGACAATGTGGCACACAACCGTAGGCAGCAGCAGCTAACCGGAGGGGGACAGGCGCGCCTCCAGACGGTGCTCGGCATAATTGGAGTGTCTGTGACTGAGGCAGTGGCCAGCGGCGGCGCTGAAACCATTGAACATGACGGTATGCTCATACCTAATCCTCCTTCTCACATCCCACTTCCCCCTCATCCCACAAACTCTTCTAATTTAGAAGCTGCAGATGCTGCAAGTATGCAGCTCTTGCTTTTGCCCCCCTCTCCCCAACCCTGCCTATGTGCCTTTCTCATTTCAGAGACCCAAGAAATCCAAGAGGAAGAGGAGAGTACTGATGAAGAAAAAACAGAGTCACTCGTTCGGACAGTCGCAGGCACCAGCTCAGATACTAGCACTGCACGGAGGGTAGCTTAAAGGCAGGATCTGCACATGGTGAGTCACCGGGCACGAGTGGCCTGCAGCCAGGGCAGGGGGAAAGGGTAGCACAGGTGCCAGCTCCCCGGAGGGCAAGGTCGGACACGAGTTCTGCTTCAGAGGACACCGATAAGGACTTCGATGGGGCGACCTACAGAACAAAGCTGATGGGTATGCACAACCAAATGCTTGGTGCATTGGCAGGCCTTCCAGAAAGCCTGAATGCAATGTCAGAGCATGGAGGAGTCCAGCTCCAACCTCACACAGGGCTTTGCTGAGAACTTGGAGCCCATCCTTTTCAGCATGGTTGGGGTGGGCAGATCCATTAATGCACTTGTGGACCCAACCATCATGTAGCATCTGATGGTAGATGTCTCAGCTTCCATTGCAGTACAAGCAGAAGTCACCCAACGTCTGAGTGCTGCAAGACTTCCTTACTCTTGTACTTAAACCCTCGAGCAATAAAGGCAACATGCCATTTGCCTTCCTAATTGCTTGCTGTACCTGCATGCTAACTCTGTTTCTTGTACTAGGACAACCAAATCTCTCTGAACACCAACATTTAATAGTTTCTCATCATTTAAAAAATATTCTGTTTTTCTATTCTTCCTACCAAAGTGAATAACCTCACATTTCCCCACATTATACTCCATCTGCCACCTTATTGCCCACTCACTTAATCTGTCTATATCCCTTTGCAGGCTCTTTGCATCCTCCTCACATCTTACAAAGCGAGGTGGAAAAGTATCGTCAGCAAACTTAGATACATTGCACTCGGACTGTGGCACTGAGTCCATGCCAAGCACAGCTGCAGTGGTCAGGACATGTCATCTGCATAGAAACCTCTGGAATGCCAAAAGGGCCCTGTACAGTAAGCTAGAACATGGCAAGTAGAAAGAGGGTGGTCAGCAAAAGAGATGCAAACTCACTGAAGCATAACCTCAATATCAACGTTGACAGCTAAAAGCAACAATACATGGCAGCTTTAACTGGTACGAGCACTAGAGTGCAGACCTTCTTAAGTAGAAGTGGCAACAGTGGAAATGTAAATAGTAGTAGCCTGTCAATTACAAACAAGTTTGTTTGGGTCTTTGAAATGTATGGGTGAGCCTAGCTTTCTTGCATTAGCCTCAATACACTCATCCAGACTGATTCTCTCTTTGGATATGAAGGGCGTCTACCATATAATGTGGTAGTGGTGGATAGAGTTTCATTTTTCCCCCCGCCACTATATTTCTTTTGCTGGTAATGCGTGTCATGACAGCAATCCAATGGCTAAGACACTTCACTCATTTAACGTGATGGCAACTTTGTTGAAGGATTAACAGTTAACACCCAATACTAAAATTATAATAGCATAAAAATAATATTCAGTATGTATCTTAAGTCAGGAATTATCAGCACAAGAATATTTCACAATTTATTTTGCTGCAAGACAGCTGTGGTAAATACAGTAAATTTACGTGTATGAATGAAGCAAAATCCAATAGATCAAAGTATCCCATTTTTAATATTGTACTCATGGCAAAATATCATTAATCTTCACTTTTAGATTAATAGGTTTCTCAATTTGGATAGCTTAGATCCTTCCTATAGAGTTCAACTGTAACGTCAATTATTCTTTGGACCATCAGATACAAGAGGAATTAGAGACCTATACAGTGTTTACAGCAATGTAGCACTAGTGTGGCTTGTTCCCCATCCTGCAAATGATTTAAAAAAGAAAAAGGTTAAGATTATTTCTTTGTTTCTTTTAAATTTGGATAATAGGAATTAAAGCTCCTCCTAGCCGCAGGTTCTGGAAGTCGAGAATCTGTATGTGGTGCATCCCTTCCAAAAGTCATCTGAGCAGGTTTTATGTAAACAGAGTTTAGTTTCAGCTTGTACATACATAACATCCTCCCAATTCAATGGGCCAAAAATTCGGCCCTTCCCGGGTGAGTACACAGTGCATACTCACCCGTAAGACGTCCCGAAGTGCCGGTTTCCTGCATGCGCGGGAAACCAAAACTTCCGGTCTGGTGAAGGGGGCGGTTCCTAGGTGAACCGCGTGCGCGGTAGAGGCTGCGCGCACGCAGCGAACTTAGATTATTTTCAGGTTTCTACGCGAGGGTAAGTAGTGAAGAAACTACGCTTATGAAAAGGAGGCGCAAGACCCGTTTTCAACAAGGTAAGTGGTTAATTAAGTATAATTTAAAAAAAATTTCAACAGGTTTATCTTTTTTAGATACTTTAAAGACAGGTAAGTTTATTTTTATCACTTTTAAAAAGTATTTTAATTTTTTCAAAAATTTAAATTTTTGTTTAAAGTGGTTAATTTATTTAACTATAGTTATTTTATAAATGTGATGGGTTTTAAAAAAATTTATTTTAAGTTTAGCTGTTCTTTTGGGGCCGATTTCAATTCACAGATTTGACAGGTCTCCTGTCAAATCTATGAATGAAAGATGGTCTGCTGCCATTGGCTCTCCATGGCCCACGTGATCCCAGGGGACGCATCGCACTAACTGCGCCCCTGGGACACGCACACACTGCGCGCCGGCAGTTGGGAGAGGCCCAGAAGCTGAAGTTCCCGTGGGCCCAAAACACAACGGCAGGCGCGGTAGGTAAGTGCGCGCGCGATCCTTACCCCCGCGGCAAGCCGGAGAGGCGAATTTCTGGGCCAATATGTGTAATTTTTTTGGGTGACGAAAGGAAGAGAACTTTTTTTCTCCTGCATAGACATTTGTTTAATGGACATGGGAATCGATAAAATATTATACATGTGCAAATCTATTACAGTTTGAACAATCCCTAATCTATTTTTGAAATATACTGACATTTTGGGAATAAATTATGGTCTAGTAGTCTCTCAGAATTTTTAATTCCCCAAATTATGGTCGAGTATAGTCATTAGGAATTCCTAATACCCCAAATTAGGTCTTCGGGAAAAAGGATGAGGAGAAAAGTAACAGACTAAAAGAGGTGGCTGAAGAGATAGTGGATGCATTGGTTTTGATCTTCCAAAATTCCCATGATTTTAGAATGGTCTCAGCGGATTGGAAGGTCGCAAATGTAACACCGCTATTCAAGAAAGGAGGGAGAGAAAAAACAGGGAACTACAGGCCAGTTAGCCTGACATCAGTTGTCAGGAAAATTATGGAATCCATTGTTAAGGAAGTGGTATCAAGTCACTTAGAAAATCATAACATGATGAGGCAGAGTCAACATGGTTTTATGAAAGGGAAATCGTGTTTGACAAATTTATTAGAGTTTTTTGAGGATGTAACTAGCAGGGTAGATAAAAGGGAACCAGTGGATGTAGTATATTTGGAGATCCAAAAGGCATTCGATAAGGTGCCACATCAAAGGTTGCTACGCGAGATAAGGGCTCACGGTTGGGAGTAATATATTAGCATGGATAGAGGATTGGTTAACGGACAGAAAACAGAGAGCAGGGATAAACGGGTCATTTTCCGGTTGGCAGGCTGTAACTAGTGGGGTGCTGCAAAGATCCGTGCTTAGGCCTCAGCTATTTACAATCTATATTAATGACTTCGATGAAGGGACTGAGTGCAATGTATCCAAGTTTGCTGACGATACAAAGCTAGGTGGGAAAGTAAGCTGTGAAGAGGGCACAGAGCCTGCAAAGGGATATAGACAGGTGAAGTGAGTGGGCAATAAGGTGGCAGATGGAGTATAATGTGAGGTTATTCACTTTGGTAGGAAGAATAGAAAAACAATATTTTTTATGTGGTGAGAAACTATTAAATGTTGGTGTTCAGCGAGATTGAGGTGTCCTCGTACAGGAAACAGAGAGTTAGCATGCAGGTACAGCAAGCAATTAGGAAGGCAAATGGCATGTTGGCCTTTATTGCAAGGGGATTGGAGTACAAGAGTGAGGAAGTCTTGCTACAATTGTACAGGGCCTTGGTGAGACCACACCTGGAGTACTGTGCACAGTTTTGGTCTCCTTATCTAAGGATGGATATACTTGCCTTGGAGGCGGTGCAACGAAGGTTCACTAGATTGATTCCTGGGATGAGAGGGCTGTCCTATGATGAGAGATTGTGTAGAATGGGCCTATTCTCTCTGGAGTTTAGAAGAACGAGAGGTGATCTCATTGAAACCTACAAGATTCTGAAGGGGATTGACAGGGTAGATGCTGAGAGGTTGTTTCCCCTGGCTGGAGTGTCTAGAACTAGGGGGCATAGTCTCAGGATAAGGGGTCGGCCATTTAAGACTGAGATGAGGAGGAATTTCTTCACTCAGAGGGTTGTGAATCTTTGGAATTCTCTGCCCCAGAGGGCTGTGAATGCTGAGTCTTTGAGTATATTCAAGGCTGAGATCGATAGATTTTTGGACTCTTGGGGAATCAAGGGATATGGAGATCGGGCGGGAAAGTGGAGTTGAGGTCGATGATCAGCCATGATCTTATTGAATGGCGGAGCAGGCTCGAGGGGCCGTATGGCCCACTCCTGCTCTTATTTCTAATGTTCTTAACAGATCAAAACATCTCCATCATGAGCTAACTCTTGAACTATTTATATGCATTAATTATTGGGTGAGTGTCACCTTCACTCTGCCAAGCTTGTGCCTTCCTTGTAACTACGTACGGTTTCTTTGCATACCGTTAAAAGGCAGACCAAACCATCTGCATCAGGCTGCATCCCACAGACACTTCAGGAGGTGCACATGGCTGTACTGGATATGCCAGTATGGACTTTATGGCTTTGCCCTGTAGCTTGTTCATTCTGAACAACCATAAGGCTTCATAAGGTCTTGTGCATGGTTTGCAGTGTCCAATGCAAGCTGTGTAAACTACTAGCCCAGAGAAAGTTTGCAGATGGTTCCAACAAGTTATGTAATTTTTCTTCCATTGCGATCTTTCTCAAAGGTTAATGGAATCCTATCGCTATCCATTAGCTAACGTCCCTATACCTCAACAGTAAAATTCAGAGGTCACCTGTCAATTGCCTCATGTTGTCTGAAAGTAGATTTACAATACAAAATAAAAACTTTCAGGAATGCAATTAACTATACAAACAGTGCTCCAAACTTTGCAAGCTGAAGTCTGCTGCAACTGGGGAAAGCTCAAAATATTGAATCTGTCCTGAATCCACACTGGTCATCGGGCAAGAATTTCTCAGCTATATGCTCGATATAACGATTTAGGATAAACCCAGCAAGGATTTTCCCTGCAATGAAAAGTAGGGAAATTCTTCTATGATTGTCACACACACACCTACTACCCCTTATAGATAGAAAAGGTTACACGTTAACTGATGTATACTGTGCCATACTAACTTATCTGCAAAGATTAGGGAAGAAAATCTTTTAAGCCAGTCATCTGAAAAATACACAAATACTGCAATTCAGTAATATCTGCACTGCTGCTTTGAATTTGATGGAACAGATAAATTGTCTGTTATTGCCAGAAAATGATGTCTTTCACTGTTAATATTGGATTTTTGCTGGCATGAACAACATGATTTGTAATACATTTGCATTTCAATTAGTGTGTCTCTCAGGTTGTCAGCCAAGTCCCAAGTATGAAGCAACAATAACAAGGCTTCACTCCAATGTGGTGGGAGTTTCCCTTCCAGAAATGTTCAATACATGCTACAGCACAATCAAATCTTCTAAAACTAGTCCCTCCTGTTTGTGACTGCTGATGCAATTATAAGGAGATGTCGACAACACTGCTCAGTTAGACAGTGTTGCATCTGCCTGGACTAACAGCAAATTACAATAAACTATATACACCCATAAATATTTTGCATCACAAGTCAATGTGGTCACCACGAATTCCACCTACCGACCCTCTTGTGTAGATATATATGTGTTAGAAAAAATTAAATATGCTTTTAATGGCTCAGTGAGTGACTAGCAAGTGTTATTATGAATCACTAATGCTTTACAAAACAAATTTCTAGTGGTTACTTGTGGGAAACAAACGACTGCCTAAACCACATCTTACCGAGAGTCATGCATATTGTAGATTTGCTATCTGTATACTTTTCTAGGGTCTCAGTAGCTCCTTGTTCTTGTAGTGAATGCTTTTAGAATGCTTTTAAAATGCCAGTCAGAGGCAGCCCGAGAATGGATATTTTGTACTGATTTTCCACGATTGACATGGCGTTTTACTCCAATATCATAAATAGAGCCAAAAAGAGGTACCTGTAAGTTTAGAGAAATCTCAAACGAATACAGTTCAAATTTAAATCAGTAGCTTAAAAGATTTACAATCATTCTTTTGCTAGCTTGATTTTTTTCAAATTCTGATTACGCCGTTAATATTGATTGCAAACACGGTCAGATTTACAAGTCACAACTGAGTTTAAATCACGTGTTTCCAATTGACATCACAGATGCTGTATCAGATCTTGATGTCATTCTTCAGCACGAAGGACCATGTTAGAACATGTAGTAATTCCACTGGGAGTCAGAGAAAGCACTGCTTACATACTTAGGAAGTATTTCAGCTGCCGCTCCCTGTTTTGTTGGCAAAGAATTTTTGACAACCAACTTCAGTCTTTCTTTTGGGGGAAAAGTTTTGAGAATTCAATTGTCATAAGATACTTACAGATGAGGACAGTCATTTGGCCAATCTTAATTGTCAAAAATAGGACCTCAAAGGTAGTAATCTCAGGATTGCTACCAGTGCCACGTGCTAGTCAGAGTAGAAATAGAAGGATATGTCAGATGAATACATGGCTAGAGGAATGGTGCAAGGGGGAGGGATTCAAATTCTGGGACATTGGAACCGGTTCTGGGGGACGTGGGACCAGTGCAAACAGGACGGTCTGCACCTGGGCAGGGCCGGGACCGATGTCCTAGGGGGAGTGTTTGCTAGTGCTGTTGGGGAGGGTTTAAACTAAAATGGCAGGGGGTTGGGAACCTGTGCAGGGAGACAGAGGATAGGAAGCAAGGATAGAAGCAAAAGACAGGAAGGCAAAAGACAGGAAGGAGAAAAGCAAAAGTGGAAGGCAGAGAAATCAAGGATGTAAATCAAACAAGGCCACAGCAAATAAATATCTAAAAGGACTAAGAGTGTTAAAAAAACAAGCCTGAAGGCTTTGTGTCTTAATGCGAGGAGCATTCGTAATAAGGTGGATGAATTAGCTGCGCAAATAGATGTAAACGGATATGATATAATTGGGATTACAGAGACATGGCTCCAGGATGACCAAGTCTGGGAATTCAACATCCAGGGGTATTCAATATTCAGGAAGGACAGGCAAAAAGGAAAAGGAGGTGGGGTGGCATTGCTGGTTAAAGAGGAGATTAACACAACAGTAAGGAAGGATATTAGCTCTGATGATGTGGAATCTGTATGGGTTGAGCTGAGAAATACCAAGGGGCAGAAAACATTAGTGGGAGTTGTATACAGACCCCCAAACAGTAATGCTGAGGTTGGGGATGGCATTAAATGGGATATTAGAGACGCGTGCAATAAGGGCACAGCAGTTATCATGGGTGACTTTAATCTACATATAGATTGGGCTAACCAAATTAGTAACAATACTGTGGAGGAGGAATTCCTAGAGCGTATACGGGATGAGAAAGGATTGATTAGCAATCTTGTTGTGCGAAGCCCCTTGGGGATGAGCGATCATAATATGTAGAATTCTTCATTAAGATGGAGAGTGAAGTAGTTGACTCAGAGACTAGGGTCCTGAATTTAAATAAAGGAAACTATGATGGTATGAGGCGTGAGTTGGCTCGGATGGATTGGGGAACGTTACTTAAAGGGTTGACGGTGGATAGGCAATGGCAAACATTTAAAGATCGCATGGATGAACTACAGAATTTGTTCATTGCTGTCTGGCATAAAAATAAAACAAAAAAAGTGGCACAACCGTGGCTAACAAGGGAAATTAGGGATAGCATAAGATCCAAGGAGAGGACATATAAATTGGCCAGAAAAAGCAGCAAACCTGAGGATTGGGAGCAGTTTAGGATTCAGCAAAGGAGGACAAAAGGATTAATTAAGAGGGGGAAAATAGAGTACGAGAGTAAGCTTGCAGGGAACATAAAAACTGACTGTAAAATCTTCTATAGATATGTGAAGAGAAAAAGATTGGTGAAGTCAAGCGTAGGTCCTTTGCAGTCAGAATCAGGGGAATTTATAATGGGGAACAAAGAAATGGCTGACCAATTAAATACATACTTTGGTTCTGTCTTCACAAAGGGGGACACAAATAACCTCCCAGAGATGTCGGGGAACATAGGGTCTAATGAGAGGGAGGAACTGAATGAAATCAGTATTTGTAGGGAAATGGTGTTAGGGAAATTGACAGGATTGAAGGCCGATAAATCCCCAGGGCCTGATAATCTACATCCTAGGGTACTTAAGGAAGTGGCCCTAGAAATAGTAGATGCATTGCTGGTCAGCTTCCAAAATTCTATAGATTCTGGCACAGTTCCCATGGATTGGAGGGTAGTTAATGTAACACCACTATTTAAAAAATGTGGTAGAGAGAAAATGGGGAATTATAGACCGGTAAGCCTGACATCAGTAGTGGGGAAAATGCTCGAGTCCATTATAAAAGATGTAATAGCAGAGCACTTGGAAAACAGTGACAAGATTGGACAAAGTCAACATGGATATACAAAAAGTAAATCATGCTTGACTAATCTACTGGAATTTTTTGAGGATGTCACTGGTAGAATAGATAAGGGAGAACCAGTGGATGTGGTGTATTTGGACTTTCAGAAGGCTTTCGATAAGGTCCCGCATAAGAGATTAGTGTGCAAAGTTAAAGCACATGGGATTGGGGGTAAGGTACTGACTTGGATAGAGAACTGGTTGGCAGACAGGAAGCAAAGAGTTGGAATAAACGGGTCTTTTTCCGAGTGACAGGCAGTGACTAGTGGGGTACCGCAGGGATCGGTGCTAGGACCCCAGCTATTCACAATATATATTAATGATCTAGACGAGAGAACTAGATGTAATATCTCCAAGTTTGCAGACGACACAAAGCTGGGTGGGCGTGTGTGCTGTGAGGAGGATGCAGAGAAACTCCAGTATGATTTGGACAGGTTGGGTGATTGGGCAGATGCATGGCAGATGCAGTATAATGTGGATAAATGCGAGGTTATCCACTGTGGTGGCAAAAACAGGAAGACAGATTATTATCTGAACGGCAATAGATTGGGAGAAGGGGAAGTGCAACGAGACCTGGGTGTCCTTGTGCACCAGTCGCTAAAGGTAAGCATGCAGGTGCAGCAGGCGGTTAAGAAGGCAAATGGTATGTTGGCCTTCATAGCGAGAGGATTCGAGTACAGGAGCAAGGATGTCTTGCTGCAGTTGTACAGGGCCTTGGTGAGACCACACCTTGAGTATTGTGTGCAGTTTTGGTCGCCTTATCTGAGGAAGGATGTTCTTGCCATGGAGGGAGTGCAGCGAAGATTCACCAGACTGATACCTGGGATGGCAGGAATGACGTATGAAGAGAGATTGGGTCGATTAGGCTTATATTCGCTAGAGTTTAGAAGAATGAGAGGGGAATCTCATTGAAACTTATAAAATTCTAACAGGACTAGACAGACGAGATGCAGGAAGGATGTTCCCGATGGCGGGGGAGTCCAGAACCAGGGGTCACAGTCTAAGGATAAGGGGTAAGCCATTTAGAACAGAGATGAGAAGGAATTTCTTCACCCAGAGAGTGGTGAACCTGTGGAATTCTCTACCACAGAAGGCAGTTGAGGCCAATTCATTAAATATATTCAAGAAGGAGTTAGATATATTTCTTAAGGCTTAAAGGATCAAGGGATATGGGGAGAAAGCAGGGACAGGTATACTGAATTTGGATGATCAGCCATGATCTCATTAAATGGCGGAGCAGGCTCGAGGGGCCGAATGGGCTACTCCTGCTCCTATCTTCTATGTTTCTAATTCATCCATCCAGAATGATCATACACTCTCCGCATTGCTAATTGCTTCTTAAATTATTCCACAGTTTTCAACTTCACTACTCTGCCTGCCTGTCCATTCCAAGTGCTGATCATTTCCTTTGTGAAAAACTTCCTGAAACTACAAGTCCAGTAGAGTAACTACAGTTACAGGCAGGAAGATATTATGGTCCAGAATGTGTAGTTGGGATGACGATGAACTGGCAATGTTCGCCGTCATTCCAACTTCGAAACTGACCACATCTTCAGGATTTCCAAGTTGCGGTCTGTCAATGGCAGCTCCAAAACAGACTGCACTGTGCCCGCCCCGCGCCCCCCCTGCAGAGCCAGCAATCTGTGTAATCAGCCAAATCAGGGAAACTGCCGAAAACTTTGGCTCTTCCACAGTAAGTGCACTGTTAAATTCCCCACTAAAAGTTAGACCCAAAGGGATTAGGTATAACTGGGGTTTTGACAGCGTTATTACTGCTAAACAAATGTTAAGGGCCTGGAAACTAATTTTAATTTTAATTTTGTGCAGTGTGAAATTTGTCCATTTTAATAAAAATTACAATTTTTAAGAAACTTTTCACAAAAAAAAATTTCTCTTTTAAAGTTTGTCCATCTTTATTTCAGGTTTGCCTTTTCCCTGTGCAAGAGCCCCAATCTTTGTTTTGCTCTCTCTAACATTTTTTAAAAAGTTGGAATCTTAAGCGCTTATTCACTTCATTGTTCGCTGTCTGAGAGAATTCTGCCTTTGATTGGCTGCTTAGACAGCCTGTTGACGTCACAGCAGTTCGCACAAGGGGATCCCCACCAACTTCCGTTGATGTGAATCGAAGGTCGGAAAACTCGAAGTTCTCAACACAGGTATCGCGAGATCCTTGTGCGAAGCGTACTTAGGGGCCAGCAGTGAACACCTTCGCTTCGCTGCTGACCGCAAATTCTGGGCCTATGTGTTGTCTGATCATACAGAAAGAGCAGAGGTTATTAGAGAATCCCAGCATGGTCCCACCAACCTACGGAAGTTATTGAGGAGGTTACAAAGTTGGTGGGTGCTGGAAGTCGAATAGACAATATATATTTTGGTAGCGAACAAGGAAGTGAAAATGTTGGAGAGAGCAAAACAAAGATTAGAGCTCTCACATTGGGAAAAGGCAAACCTGAAATATATTTTGGTATAGTGCTGCACAAAAGACTGCTAAAGCAAATGTCGCATTATGTAAGATTGGCAGGTTTTAGGTTTGATAGAGAATTGATTGTATTTGTGTAAACAAGGTAATTATTAGCTATATGTGGGGGGCCAGTCGCTAGTGGAACCAGGGATTCATGTTAGATCCCTCGCTCTTCACCATCCTTATTAATGATCTTAATTCAGGCATCGGGGAAACATACTTTTGCTGATGATTCAAAGATATGTACGGGAATTAGGGCCTTAGACAAAATAAATAGTCTACAGGCCAGATCTAGACACATTGGGGAATGAGAAAGTGTGTGGCAGATGTCTTTCAATGTATACAAGTACAGCATGATTCATTTGGGCCAAGATAATTCCAGGCATGCATACACACTGCAGGGTTACCCGCTCAAGGCAGTGCTGTGGAAGAAGGACCTGGGAGTTTACAAAGCATTGAAGGTCAATTACCAGTGTGCTGAGGCTGGTGAAACAGAGAATAAGTGGTTGGGGTGTATGCCTAGGACAATGAAATATAAAGCAAGTACATTTCTTACCTTATACAGTACAAAGTCCGGGTTCAGTCACTTCAAGAACACGGTGTCCAGTTTTGATCCCTTCACATAGTGGGGGATTATTGAGGGCCTGGAAAAGGTCCAGAGGAGAGCCTCTCGAATTATACTTGGTTTAAGGGCCCTTAGTTACCAGGATAAGCTTTGCTAATTGAGGCTTTTTAACTGGAAACGCATAGACTTCAAGGGGAAATGATTGAGGCTTTTAAACTAAAAAGGGGTTAGATTCTGTCCATGTAGACAGGTTATTTGAGCTAGATAGGTAGGGGAGGATATGGGGCAATCAGTAAAGTTACAAAAGCAGAGAGAGTTAAAATGGATGCTAGGTAGGACTTCTTTTCGCAAGTTGCTAACCTCTAAACAAGTTGTCAGTACGTGTGGTGAATTCGTGGAGGCCTTCAAAAGGAAGCTGGATGAGTTCCTGCTAGCGGAAGACATCACGTGTTATAGAAGGTAAGTGGGTTCACTGGGACTAGTGATAGCAGTCACTGGAGTCTCCCAGAGCTTGCTTGATTGCTTTCAGCAGTTGGCAAGAGTTTGCTTCTCTATTCTTTCCTGAGATGATTTGACTGGAGTGAGGGGAATGGGTTAATAGTGCCCGTAGGTTGAACTATGTTGGGATGGGATAGGCTCGATGGATCAGTTAGTCTTTTCCTGTATGCTTATAAAATCAGTCCCAAAATTACCATTTACTAGTTTGAACCAATGTCTCCTTGTCCTACTCGCACAGTTCAATAATTTAATATCGGGGGTTGATTTTATATCTCTCTAAAGTCATTTCTCAGCCACCACCTTCCTGGACTGAAAAGCCCATGTCTTTCCAGTCTTTCCCCATAAGCAGACCTGTGAAATTAGGGTTCAGCCTCATGGCTCGTCTCTGCACTGCCTTCAGCGCTTGAATATGTCTTGTTTCTTGGCGACCAGAACGGGAGATGGTACTCAAGACACAGTATAAAAATCCAATTTTTCTCCAATGATCTTATAGTCACCCCAGGGGCTGCATCAATGGTGGCAAAGTTAGGTTCGTGACCTGCTCCCAAGACTCTGCAAATTACACTCATTGAGATTGACTGTGGGATGATCCACCCTTTATTGTGTTTCCCCAATGGGAAAGGAACCTTCCCCATAAGAGCAGTGCTGAAATCACGCATGGACAAATCAAAACTGCATCCCAACATTGAGGCAATGTATCATTGCTCCCACATACTACTTCAGTCTGGGGGGTCACACACCACTTTAATTACATTGAGTCTTGCTAAAAAAAAATGTAGGGTATCCGTTATGCCACAGACTGCTTGAATAAGGGTTTCCCCCTCTATCAAAGCACAGAGTTTGAAAGGTCATCGACCTGAAACGTTAACTCTGTTTCTCTCTCCACAGATGCTGCCTGACCTGCTGAGTGTTTCCAGCATTTTCTGTTTTTATTACAAAGAAGATATTAGTGTTTTCCCCACAGAGGGACAGAAAGGAAAGCAGCCATCAAGTTAATCTGTGCTGTACCCATATACCTCCAAGTGGCCAAGTTCTAAGCTGCATTGACAGAAAGCTAGAAATGTTGGCACTGCATACCCTCTTAGTCAGGGAATGGTATGTGGTGTGACATGACTTAAAAAGTATGAGCAAAAAACAGATTTATAAAAATAAATTGTTTCTTCTCTCCCAAATAAAAGTTATTAATGTTTATGTTGTGGTAAACTATCAATTCTATTGATCAAATTATTTTCTTTACTGCAAATAACAATCAGCTACTCCCAATTCCTCTGATCAAAGCACTCAGTGCTCACGAATCATTGCCAGATGTGCAATGAAAAATCTTTAGGTGGGATCTCCTTCTCATCAAAAAACTTGAGAAATGCCAGTTCTTCATTCTAATTAATGACCCACCAATAAAATTGCAGAAACTAATAGCTTTGAAAGGATTTCTAAGAATGTGACACAAAACAATTAAAAAGCAGCCAATCAGAAAGCACCCACAATAATGATCCTTACCGGGTACATGCTAAAACATTCTTTAACTTATCAATGGAGTGCACAAATATTTGAGAAAAGTGGCTGAACGGTAAGTTTGAAAAAGCACAATTACTGATGGCACTGTGCACATGCTGGTGAGTTTTGTTATGGAGAAACACAGACAGATTTTTTTAAATGGTGAAAGGACTCCCTTCAAATATGCAAAGGAAGTACTGAGTATGGCAATGCGTCACTAGAGAAACAAACTATTAACAACTCAGGAGGACCTGGCTGGAGGTCTGCAAGCAATTCCACAACTTGAAGACTTCAAAAGGCATGAATATTATTGCAAATTTCATCGAATCTGAAAGCCCCTGTGGCCACACTTGAAGTCCATTTTTATCTATATTGAAATTTATTTGCCAATTAAACGCCCATTCTGCAAGTTTATTAATGTCATGTATTTTGTCACAATCTCCCTTTGTATTAATTACCCCCCCCAATTTGGTGTCGTCCGCAAATTTAGAAATTGTATTTCAATTCCCAAGTCCAAATCATTAATGTAAATTCTGAACAACAGTGGTCCCACCACCGATTCCTGTGGAACACCACTTCCTACCCTTTGCCAGTCTGAGTAGCTGCCCTTAAACCCTGCTCTGTTTTCTGTTTGCTATCCATTCTGCTACCTATTCTGACTCCACATGCTCTGACCTTAGTCAGGAGTCTACTATACGGTACTTTATCAAAAGCCCTTTGAAAATCTAAATATATTGCATCTACTACATTACCCTTGTCTACTCTTTGTTACTTCTTCAAAGAATTCAATAAGGTTCGTCACGCATGATCTTTCCTTTTGAAATCCGTGCTAACTACTCTTACATTTTCGGTTTCTAGATGTTTTTCTATTACATATGAGTAAATTCCATTATCTTTCCTAAAACCAATGTTAAGCTAACTGGTTTATAGTTCCCTGGACTTGTTCCATCTCCCTTTTAAAATGTAGGAACAACTTTAGCTGTACGCCAGTCTTTTGGCACTATTCCCTTCTCTAATGAATTGATATGTAATAGTGCCTCTGCTATCCCTTCCCCAACTTCTTTTAATATGCACGGATGTAAGAACATAAGATATTTTAACATGAAGGAAAGTATAGGTTATTACAAAAAAACACACTGCATTGAGAAAAATGTTAGCAAGGGTGTAGCAAGTAGCGTGACAGAAGTAAAAATAGCAAATTTATGGCGATTATATCATGCATGCCATGGACCAAATGGCCCTGACTTAAACCCCATTACTCTCATATTTAAAGGCAAAATTCATACACAACAGGAGACACTGGGACTGTGAAGTTTGGAGGGCGGTACTTATACTGTATTAATCTTGTATTCTATGATATCTATGATATAACACATTGCATGAGCATGTTCATACACACTGATGACAATGCAATACTCAAATGGATAAGTGCACTTATATATTTTTAATGCCATCTGTTTTCTCCACAGAACAAGGATTACTCAATCGTCCACAAGATGCACACAAACACCACCATCGTTCTCATCACCTCCACTTAAAGCAAGCACTAGAAGAGAGAACCCCACCACCAACAGGTCCTCAGCGACACTGGACAAGAGTCCCTTGCACTCAGCACTGCTCGGGAACAAATGCTGTGAAATAAGTCGTATACCATATATCCCTCATTTGCAAATCATAATATATTTGTCCATATATGGGCAGGTGCATTATATGTCTGCTTCCACTAAAAACTAAAATGTTAACCAGCATAAAAGAGGCAGGACCTGGCAAAACTGTCCAGACAATGGCGCATTCATGTCTATTTCACAGAGAGAATTCAGGGCCTGTTTTTAAAGAAAGGCAGGAATCCTCTGAGCAGAAAACAAGGATTCATATTCCTCCTGATATTACACCACTCTTCACTCGCAATTACTTTTTTGCTAAAATTAACAGGGAGGGGAATGTCATAGCTCCAACAGGCTTTAGACAGGAGCTGTAAATAAGCATGGACATAATTAACAGAAACATTCTTACAAAGAAAAATTGTCACTGCAACAGCGGGCAGAAAATTGACGTGAATAAGTGTGACAGATACATTCATAGCATGCAATGAGTAGAACAAGAAAAGGAACGGCCAGTGTTTAATTTTCCTTGAGGGGAATGTTACAGTAGCAAAGAGGAAACAAAACTTAAGGCGTCTCTTTGGATACCTCTTAAAAACCACCATTTTCCTCTTTAAAAGGAAACAAGTGGTCGCACTGAGGTTCAAGTACAGTTTATTGATGATCCAGTTTAGCGGAAGCCAATTCTGAAACAATGGCACAACACTTTCCGTAGGTCATCAGCTATTATCTTAAAATGATCTTATTCCTCTGCCCCTCAGAGCTCTGGTCAGACACCTGCATTTTCAATTATAACTTAATTCTACTGAAAGTATGTTACCCCTCTGATTATTCCCAATGAAGAATTTTATATATTCATGTATAAAGAACTCACTGACCCAAAAACAGTTAAGATCCTTTTTCCTCTGTTAACACCTGTGCTAAAAATAAAAATCCTGGAATATCTACTGAATAATAAACAAAGCAAATAATTTTAAATAATAACAGGAACACAGATCTGTTCCTCTGTGTTGGTGATCACAGCCAAACCTCTCCCACGGGAAAGCTCAGCAGTAAGTCAGAAGCAAGTCCCTGACATTCTTTTTAAAAATGGCCTGGCATCCCGCCCCACAACCTCCAAATTGAGGCCATTTTTGAGCTGTTCATTCGAAAAGTTCAGTCCTTTTTTGAAAAAAAAAAGTAAATACAAACTTTACAACCGACTCAACAGAGTTCAACAATTTCAGATCATAACCACTGCTCCCATTTTTTCCAGACAGCAGGTGTAGCTCTTCTAGACCCATCTTTTGTTTCTTTACTTGTCCCATTATCACCCCCTTTTGCCTTGCACCATCATCCCTTTTGTCATTTAATCTCTCCTGCCTTCCACCTATCACACTCCTTCCCTTTTGTTCTTTCTTCCCCCTCCCCCCTCTCCTTGACTCTGTACTTGCTTAAAAACTATTACATCGCTGTACTTAAAGTAGATAAGTCACCAGGACCAGATGGGATGCATCCTAGGCCGCTGAGGGAAATGAAGGAAGAAATCGCAGAGGTACTGGCCATAATCTTCCAAACCTCCTTAGAAACAGGGGTGGTGCTACAGGATTGGAGAATTGCAAAGGTTACACCCTTGCTCAAAAAAGGGTGCAAGGATAAACCCAGAAACTGCAGGCCAGTCAGTTTAACCTCGGTAGTGGGGAAGCTTTTAGAAACAATAATCAGGGACAAAGTTAACAATCACTTGGACAAGTGTGGATTAATTAAGGAAAGCCAGCACGGATTTGTTAAAGGCAAATCGTGTTTAACCAACCTGATCGAGTTTTTTGATGAGGTAACAGAGAGGGTTGATGGGGGTAATGCAGTTGACGTAGTGTACATGGACTTCCAAAAGGCGTTCAACAAAGTGCCACTTAATAGGCGTGCCAGCAAAGTTGAAGCCCATAGAATAAAAGGGACAGAGATATGAAATTAGCTAAGTGACAGGAAACAGAGAGTAGTGGTGAACAGTTGTTTTTCAGACTGAAGAAAGATATACAGTGGTGTTCTCCAGGGGTCGGTTCTAGGACCACTGCTTTTCTTGATATATATTAATGACTTGGATGTGGATGTACAGAGCACAATTTCCAAATCTGCAGATGACACAAAACTTGGGAGTATAGTGAACAGTGAGGAGGATAGTGATAGACTTCAAGAGGACATAGACAGGCTGGTAGAATGGGCGGACACCTGGCAGATGAAATTTAACACAGAAAAGTGCAAAGTGATACATTTTGGTAGAAAGAATGAGGAGAGGCAATATAAACTAAAGGTTACAATCCTAAAGTGGGTGCATGAACAGAGATGCGCACAAATCATTGAAGGTGGCAGGGCAGGGCAGGTTGAGAGAGCAGTTAAAAAAGCTTACGGGATCCTGGGCTTCATGAATAGAGGTATAGAGTACAAAAGCGTGGAAATGATGATGAATCTGTATAAAACACTGGTTCGGCCTCAACTGGATTAGTGTCTAATTCTGGACACCGCACTTTAGGAAGGATGGGAAGGCCTTAGAGGGTGCAAAAAAGACTTACGAGAATGATTCCAGGGATGAGGGACCTCAATTACGTTGATGGACTGGAGAAGCTGGGCTTGTTCTCCTTGGAGCTGAGAAGATTGAGAGGAGATTTGATAGAGGTGTTCAAAATCATGAAGGGTCTGGACAGAGTAGATAGAGAGAAACTGTTCCCATTGGCGGAAGGGTCGAGAACCAGAGGACATAGATTTAAGGTGACTGACAGAAGAACCAAAGGTGACATGAGGAAAAACTTTTTTACTCAGCGAGTGGTTAGGATCTGGAATGCACTGCCTGAAAGGGTGGTGGAGGCAGATTCAATCGTGGCTTTCAAAAGGGAATTGGATAAGTACCTGAAGGAAAAAAATTTGCAGGGCTACGGGGAAAGGGCGGGGGAGTGGGACTAGCTGAAGTGCTCTTGCAGAGAGCCGGCACAGGCTCGACGGGCCGAATGGCCTTCTTCCGTGCTGTAACCATTCTATGATTCTATGATCGCAAACACTTTCCAGTTCTGATGAAAGGCAAGACCTGAAATGTTAACTCTATTTCCAGCATTTTGTGTTTTTATTTCAGATTTCCAGCATCCGCAGTAGTTTGTTTTTGTAACACAAACAAACATTCAGTTCCATTTTGGGGTTTGTACTCCCACCATTTCTCCATATTTCTGTGAGATGCCAGATCTGTTGCCAGTACTTCAATCTCCTTCCTGAACTTTCTAAACACATTGAACTTGTTCATTGTATCAACATGTTTGCATCATGCTGCAAAATTGCATAGCTCACTGAACCAGCCATTGTCTGTTTGCAGGCCTATGATTTGGATTTTATTTTTAAATTGAAAAATTGTTCATATTATTCACTTTCCCACAGACCTATTGGAGACGGAGTCAGAAAAGAGAGAAATAAAAACAGAAAATGCTGGAAACACTCAGCAGGTCAGGCAGCTTCTGTGGAGAGGGTAAGGTAGGGTTAATGTTTCTGACGGTTCTATCAAAGGTCATCAACCTGAACCGTTAACCCTACCATTCTCTCTCCACAGATGCTGCCTGACGTACTGAGTGTTTCCAGCATTTTCTGTTTTTATTTCAGATTTCCAACATTTGCAGAACTTTGCTTCCCCCCCCCCAGAAGAGAGAGCTGGTCTTCTGCACATGATCTTCCTCTCATGTCAACGTATTTAGAAGGTCACGTGTAGCAGTTGAAAGATGAACAAATAAAACAAATACAATAATTACACGCTCCCTAAGTGATCATGTATGAAATACCGATGCTTGTGGCATCCTTACAAAAGGTTAATTTAACGCATGGCCTCACATTTTAGAAACTGTACACTGCTGCAGAAAAGCGCACACAGCTGAGGAAAGAACTGCTCATCTGAAAAAAAATAAGCCAACACTGAAATTTCAATCCTCTTGCAAGTATGATGGTGTTTATACCATGTAAGTGCTGGCTAAAATAAGACTGTAACAAAAGCTCAGGTTCTGAAATTTCTTTGTGGATTAATTTCCAGCCATGCTTTTTTATAACGTTGTGAGCTGTTGTTCAGAGTGGAGGATGAGGGCTAGAATATTTGGCTGGAGAAGATCGCAGAGTTATTACGCAGCAAGTTGTTATGATCTGGAATACACTGCCTGAAAGGGCGGTGGAAGCAGATTCAATACCAGTACGGTAGCATAACGGTTGTGTTACTGGACTAGTGATCCAGTAGACCTGGACTAATGATCCAGAGATATGAGTTCAAATCCCACCACGGCAGCTGCAGATGCAGAATTTAAAATCAGTTTTTTAAATAAATCTGGAATTAAAAAGCTAGAATCAGTAATGGTGACCATGAAACTACCAGATTGTCGTAAAAACCCATCTGGTTCACTAATGTCCTTTAGGGAAGGAAATCTGCCGTCCTTACCCGGTCTGGCCTATATGTGACTCCAGACCCACAGCAATGTGGTTGACTCTTAACTGCCCTCTGAAATGGCCGAGCAAGACACTCAGTTGCATTCGAGGGCCTTGCCGGCGACCTCCACATCCCGTGAATGAATAAAAAAATCACTAATTATTTGTATGAATTTCATCAATGTGAAATATCAAACAACTGCATATCTGTTATGCTAGAGAGTATGTGGGAAAGTAGCTAAGGGATGTGTTCCAAATCAACCTATTTGGATCAGAGAAAGACAAATCGGAATATTTTCTTAATGGTAAGAGACTAGGAGCGGTAGAGGAGCTTAGGAATTTAGGTGTCCATGTAAACAAATCATTAAAAGCTAGTGCACAGAGACAAAACGTAATCAAAAGGTTGGCTTTTATTTCAAGGAGGTTGGAATTCAAAAGTTAGGAAGCGATGCTTCAGTTGTATGGAGCCTTGGTCAGGTCCTATCTCCAGTACTGTGTTCAGTTTTGGGCACCAAACCTCTGGACACATATACTGGCCTTGGAAGGGGTATAGCGCAGATTCACCAGAATTATACCAGGGCTTAAAGGGTTAAATTAAGAGGTCAGGCTGCATAAACTTGGCTTGTATTCCCTTGAGTTTGGTTGAGGGGTGATCTAACTGAGGTGTTTAAAAATGATGAAAGGGATTCGATAGGGTAGTTACAGAGAAACTATCTCCTCTGATGGAAGAATCCAGAACAAGGGGCACAATCTTAAAATTAAAACTAGGCCATTTAGGAGTGAAATCAGGAAGCACTTTTTCCATACACAAAGGGTAGTGGATATCTGGAAAACTCATCTAAAAGGCACTGATGGGTCAATTGAAATTTTCAAGACTGAGATTTATAGATTTTTGTTAGGTATGGGTATCAAGGGATATGGAGCAAAGGCAGGTAGAAGGTACAGATCAGCCATGATCTAACTGAATGGCAGAATATGCTCGAGAGGCTGAATGGACTATTCCTGTTCCTATGGTCCTATTGAAGTCGTAAACCAGCTAAGATTCCACACGATGCATGTTTACATTCCATCAGTATTCCGCAAGGTCGTTTTCGTGATCTAATCTTAGAACAAGTAGTACAAGAACCTATGCTATAGACTAAATACCGTTGTAGTATTGTTGCTTTGATCACAAATTGATTGCAATCCCTATCTGCAAAGGAATTAAGAGTTTAAAACCAGAGTCTTTCTGTGCCCTTTAGTTATCTGGAGGGAGAGACAGAGAGAAAGAAAGATTTGTATTTATATAGCGCTTTTCACGATCTCAGGACAGCGCAAACGCTTTACAGCCAATTAAGTACTTTTGAAATGTAGTCACTGTTGTAATGTAGGAAGGACATAAGCATTCAGCTTAAGTATTCCCTCTATGGAAGAACTGGCACTATATTGTGATGTTTCAAGAAACTGAAAGAAGAGCTAGAAGAACTAACTTTTAAAGGGGACATTCTATATACATGTATTACAAATTTTAACGTGTGCTACAAAGTATTTGCCCAATATCTTTGCTGCAGTGAATTATTAAATTGGAAACAAATTCAACTAGTCATTTAAGCCTATAAGAAATTGGTTTTCCGTCAGGTGTTTCCATCTTTTGAGGGGTGGAGATGTAGTGGGAAGCCGATAGAAATTCAAATAAGCAAGTTACCGCAATTAGTGTTAATTGTTAGAGCTGGGCTATGTTATTTCTAGAGAGGAAAGAAACAAAAAGATGCAGATTCCAGATCATAAGGCTCGCACAGTCTGCTCACAGAATCTGTCATCAAGCCAACTAAATGAGAAAACAGTTGTCGAAAAATCCACAGTTACCGTCAGATATAGATTATATTTCACACATCCTCATTGTATTTTTAAACCATTCATTTGACAAGTCTAAAAGAAAAAAAATGATTACAAAAATAACAAGTTGGAAAGTAAACTAGGTTGCTAAGCAGATTGCTTCCCATAATGTCACTGTGAAACAATGTGTTGCAATACCACTTTTTGCAAAGTTGGGATACAGTAGTGTAGTGCTTATGTTACTAGACTAGTAACACTGAGGCTTGAACTATTCAGAGAACGAGTGTAAATCCCACCATGGCAGTTTGAGAATTTGAATTCAGTTCAGAAAACCTGGAAATAAAAGCTGGTGTCAGTAATTTATGCTAATATACCATGCTGGATCATGATGTCTTCATGAAATATTCATTTTTTTTTTATTGTTCATTCTCAGGATGTGGGGGTAGCTTGTAATGCCGACATCAAATGTCCATCCCTATTTGCCCTGAGAAAGTGGTAGTGGGCCTTCTCCTGAAACCACTGCAGTCATCTTTGTAGTGGTTTGCTACAACTAAGTGGCTTGCTAGGCCACTTTAGAGGTCAGTTAAGAGTCAACCACATTGCTGTGGGTCCAGAGTCACATATAGGCCAGAGCGGGTAAGGACGGCTGGTTTCCTTCCCTGAAAGACATTAGCGAACCGGATGGGTTTTTATGACAAACTGACAGCTTCATGATCACTTTTACTGATACTAGCTTTAAATTTCATTATTTCTTTCCTAAACAAATTTAAAATTCTCAAACTGCCATGGTAAGATTTTAACTCACATTCTCTATATTATAGATCCTCTGGATTATTAGTCCAACATAACCCACTACACTACCATACCCAGAAATAGCTATGGAATAGATTTTTTCTGATATACAAACAGAACAGGCAGTAGACCCATTAACTAATGTTTCTCCAGCACTGCGTATTATGAAGATATTCACATTTTCATAACAAAAGTTAAGTTCAGGAACGTGTGATTTGTACTTCGGCCATTAACTCCACCCTACAGTCTTGGATTCAGGCTAATGACAGCAGTACCTGGCATGAAGAGCAGAGGTCAGCAGTGTGCACATGAAGGCATCCTGTTTATGAAATAAACTTCTACTGTGAAAACCGGAATGTCTACATAACAAATGTTATTTTTAGGGCAATATATTAACAGTTCTGCTTTACAAAGTAGCTTTATTCTAGAATAAGAGTTTTAGCTACAACTGTTGTAAAAAGCAGACTGAAGGATTCAGTGGTGCAGTGTGCTGATGTGCTATGAGGCATTAGAACAATGAATCAACACACTCAAATATTTTTAAAATTCGACTAGCTGGGCTTCTTTAGCCAAACCCATGTGTCACAGAAAAAGATTTCCGTAGCTTTATGCCCGTTAAATGCATTTGAATTATTAGTAAAACAGTTTTACACAAACTGCTATTAGTGTTAATCTCATTGAAACACATGCAAAGTTATCAGTAGCACAAGAGAGCAGCTGTAGTGCCAAAATGTAAAGGAGTAAAGGCAGACATTGTTGTTCCTGCATTTTTGGACAGACAAGGGCTCGTCTGCACTTATATTCGATTAAAGATTTCCTGAGGCAATGCAGTATCCAGGAAATTAAATCTGGCTGTATCCACTTTTTCTCCAACACAATACACATGCAAGCAAAGAGTTCACAACTTCCGAACCAAACACCTTACCAGCAACTCCTCCTCCTCCTGTTCCCAAATAGGAAAACTGTGCTTTCTTTTGACAGCCGAGGTATCACTGTCCCTCTCCTTCCTGGGGTTCACCTCCGAGGTCACATTCCTCAGTGCGGCCAGCCAAATGCAGCGGGGTTCAGGAGAACTGCAGTCAATTCCCACCGGTCTTTCCCAATTCCAGTGTCTGTAGATCAAGCTTGGGCTGCAAGCAGCTTTTCCAGCGCTGGACATGCTTTCACAGATAATTCTGCGTCTGTTCCTTAGTTCACTTTAATCCAACTGGAAGAGCAACTTCCAACCCACTTGAAAGTGATCTTTTCAGAAGTGGCTATCATTAGTCCAAGATGATTGTTACTTTCCGACTTCCATTCACAACAACAAAACAAGTTACACATCATATGTCATATAGTGAAATGTTCATCTGGCAGCTGGGACAATGCAGGATCCAGCATACTTTACTCTTCCTCATTCCTATCATTCACATCGACAGTGAACCCAAATATATTCCAAAGATGGTTAAGAGTTATGCTGCAGGGCATAACTGCAGACTGCCAGGCACAATGCTGGAACGTCAGACACTCCCAACACAAACTGAAAACTTACACAGCAGTCGCCTCCCCTGTACACTGCACGCTGTGAACCAGCAGCTGTTCCGGGCTGTTAGCCCCAACCACTGACCTCTGACCCTAGTCGCCAGCTGACACTCACAGGAGACTATTGGAAGTTTCACATTGCTGCAAATTCTGTCACATGCCAGAGCAAACTGAGTAAACTAAACAGTCAAACAAAATGTGATACACTCGCCCTCTTTTTTAAAAAAAATCGTGTGTGCTTGGCTGTTCTCTTTTAGATAAACACATGATGTCACTTTGCTGCATATAAAGTTGCCTTTCAAGAGCTAAGATGAGCTAATTGGTCAAAAGACAATCAGACCCGACTTCTGACTCCAAACAAGTTCTCTGTTAACAGTTTAGCAACTGAAGCACACCTCAGTGTTGCTTTCAATGCAAAATAAATTACATAATTTCTTTAAATATTTTTATATGATTATGCGTAAATAATGCACAAATTAAAAACATTAAAATAAATATTTATAATTGATGTCTTATCCAGATGTAAACAAGGGTCTGATAATAAGGCAGCGCTGTTCTTCATTATGCAGCTGCACTTTACTTGCTAGAGCACTCTTCATGTACAGGATGTTGAAGGACGGGGCTGAAGGGTTGGTTGATTAGAATGGTTTTGCGGGGGTTTTAGAAATTAAGATGGGAAGTGGAAAGGTACAGACTTCTGGGAAGGAATTCTTAGGGCTGGGCATAGTGGCTAAAAAGAGCCATCACAAATCACAGAGCGGAGGAACAAGGAATAACCAGTATCAGAGGAGTGGAGATTGTGTGCGAGTACGTATAGCTGAACGAGATTGCTCAAGTAGAGTGGGTAAGACCACGGTAATATTTAAAAATAACAAGGATCGTTAAGGCACTAGTGAAACTTGCAAAGAACAGGAGTAATGAGATTGCAAGACTTTGTGCAGATGAGGATGTCAGCTACAGCTTACTGAATGAGTTGTAATTTGTGGAAGGGGTGACCAGTTAGGAGAGCACAGGAGGAGTCGAGGTTCATGGATGTAAAGCCACGAACTGGGATTTAGCTGCAGTGGGGTGAGACAGGAGTGGATGTTGGCAATGTTGCAGAAGTGGAAGAAAGCAGTCTTTGAGAACTGGAACAAATGTAAGGAAGAAAGCTCAGCTCAAAATCTAGTCTTACGCTGAGGATCTGCAGCTCCTGAGGGGGCAGCTGGGAGTCATGCTAAGGGCCATGTTGATACCAGCGGGACTGAGAGGATGGGTTTGGTTCTGCCAGCATTAAGCTGGAGCAAATTTTGGCTCATTTAGGTTTTAAAGCCAGTCAGACAACTGTAGAAGAAAACAACCACCTTTGGATCATAAATATTCAAAGCATTGCACATAAAGTTCATTGCTGCTTTCTGCACTGTTCCCATTCCCAAGGATCAGCAAATATTAAATCAACTAAAGGCAAATGCTTAGGAAAAAATGTTGCTCAGAACCACCAAATGGACAAGAATGTTTTATGGTCATATACTTTTTAGAAAAAGTTCTCTGCTCTCTAATATTCCCCAAATAAGAGGGCAGCAGATAACCTGCTCCCAAATTTCTGTCAAAGTTACTGTGATGCTGCTGCATGAATGTGTGCGAGTGTCTTGATAAGAGTCATCTGCCGCTTGTTTATGCTCCCGCCCATCAGCCAGGCTGTATATTTGGCTGCAGAAAATTATTTAAATGAGGCCATGCCGTTAAAATCGACAGAGCCTCCACGTCCTCGGCCTTGCCGAGTTCTTCCCACGCTACAGCGCTCCCCCGCACCCTCCCCCGTTAATATTGGGGCCAGGGTGTCTGTGACATTAAAAAGATTATGACACATTTTTATCTAAAAAATCAAATGATTTCTTCTCGATCACTAGGCAGATCAAAATATCAACCATTTCTCTTATGAACAAACACCGAGCTGAACAAGGTGTGAACTGGGGGTTCTGGGTGGCCTCATAGATGGTCTGATTTTGACACTTGACTGCAACTGGAAAACACAACTCCATTTATATGGTTGAAATGAAATCAGCATACAAAATTTCCTTTGTCCTTTAACAAGCCTATAATTTGATCTAACTTCAGATCAAAGGCCGACTGTGGCTTCGACTCCGACACCATATCTGAGTCAACCATTAGTTTTCAGGGAAGAGCCTTATTTTTCAAATGCTATCTATATTCTACAAGCCTCGTCTGCAATATGCCTGGCCTGGAAATAAGCAAGAAGGCTGGAATAGCAGGAATGTGCCGAGAATTGGTTCCTTGAACCAACCATGCTTACCACAGACTAATATTTTTTATTCGTTCCGGGATGTGGGCGTCGCTGGCAAGGCCAGCATTTATTGCCCATCCCTAATTGCCCTCGAGAAGGTGGTGTTGAGCTGCCTTCATGAACCGCTGCAGTCCTTGTGGTGTACGTACTCCCACAGTGCTGTTAGGGAGTTAGTTCCAGGATTTTGATGATGCAGGAACGGCGATATATTTCCAAGTCAGGATGGCGGGGAACTTGGAGGTGGTGGTATTCCCATGCGCCTGCTGCCCTAGTCCTTCTAGGTGGTAGAAGTCGTGGGTTTGGGAGGTGCTGCCGAAGAAGCCTTGGCGAGTTGCTGCAGTGCATCTTGTAGATGATGCACACTGCAGCGCCGGTGGTGGAGGGAGTGAATGTTTAAGGTGGTGGATGGGGTGCCGATCAAGCAGGCTGCTTTGTCCTGGATGGTGGCGAGCTTCTTGAGTGTTGTTGGAGCTGCACTCATCCAGGCAAGTGGAGAGTATTCTATCACACTCCTGACTTGTGCCATGTAGATGGTGGAAAGGCTTTGGGGAGTCAGGAGGTGAGACACTCGCTGCAGAATACCCAGCCTCTGACCTGCTCTTGTTGCCACAGTATGTGTGTGGCTGGTCCAGTTAAGTTTCTAGTCAATGGTGACCCCCAGGATGATGATGGTGGAAGATTCGGCGATGGTAATGCCGTTGAATGTCAAGAGGAGGTGGTTAGACTCTTGCTTGTTGGAGATAGTCATTGCCTGGCACTTGTGTTGAGCAAATGTTACTTGCCACTTATCAACCCAAGCCTGAATGTCATCCAGGTCTTGCTGTATGCCGGCATGGACTGCTTCATTTCCTGAGGAGTTACGAATGGAACTGAACACTGTGCAATCATCAGCGAACATCCCCACTTTTGACCTTATGATGGAGGGAAGGTCATTGATGAAGCAGCTGAAGATGGTTGGGCCTAGGACACTGCCCTGAGGAACTCCTGCAGCGATAGGGCGGTAGGTGGTAATCAGCAGGAGGTTTCCTTGCCCATGCTTGACCTAAAGCCATGAGACGTCATAATATGATTACCACCTACCGCCCTCCCTCAGATGATGAATCAGTACTCCTCCATGTTGAACACCACTTGGAAGAAGCACGGAGGGTAGCAGGGCACAGAATGCACTCTGGGAGGGGGACTTCAATGTCAATCACCAAGAGTGGCTCGGTAGCACCACTACTGACTGAGTCCTGAAGGACATAGCTGCCAGACTGGGCCTGTGGCAGGTGGTGAGAGAACCAACACGAGGGAAAAACCTTCTTGACCTCGTCCTCACCAATCTACCTGTCGCAGATGCATCTGTCCATGACCGCAATGGTAGCAGTGACCACTGCACAGTCCTTATGGAGACAAAGTCCCGTCTTCACACTGAGGACACCCTCCATCGTGTTGTGTGGCACTACCACCGTGCTAAATTGGATGGATTCAGAACAGATCTAGCAGCTCAAAACTGGGCATCCATGAGGCGCTGTGGGCCATCAGCAGCAGCAGAATTGTATTCCACCACAATCTGTAACCTCATGGCCCAGCATCTCCCTCACTCTACCATTACCATCAAGCCATGGGACCAACCCTGGTTCAATGAGGAGTGTTATAGGCTTGCATTTATATAGCGCCTTTTACAACAGAATTCATTTTCTGTCCTAATCAGTAACAATATCAAAAAACATTTTAGCATTGTAAATATGCACCAAGGTATCAGTTGACTTTACCCAATGGTTCTAGTGCAGATTATATATTTTTTAAATGTACTTTTCTCCCCTGGGTTAGACACAGGAAGCAGGGAAACCTACCGCTGAGAAGATTAGAAGTGAGCTAGTCAGGCTGCATTAGTGCTGCTATCAATTCACCTGACCATGACACAAAAATTAACAAAACATTTATATTGCAATTAACCTTCATATCGAACCATTTCTTAATGATGAAAAATTGGAGGAAGACAAATGTATCAAAATAGTGGAGGGGCAATTTTAACTTACTCGTCCGGTGGAAACCAGGTAGGGGGGGCTCCCACCTCTCTTTCACTGCCGGGTTTCCCAATCCCTGGGAAACCCATGTGGCATCTGCAAAATTGTTAATGAAGCGTCCTGCCTCTCCACAGCGGAACACTCGGTCGCCTCGAACCCCACCACCGTATAAACGGCAACAGGCGCATACGCGGCGGGTTGGGGTCTTGTTGTCCATTTTTAACCCTCCCCCTACCCTCGTCCGCCCGTTGTGGCGGGTGGGGTTAATATTCAGGCCAATATTTCTCACTCACTCAATTGTAAGTACTACATTGGAATTCACCTGCATTGCACAAACTCATCCTCTGGATTATCATTATCAGATTATCATATCTGGTGACGAATAATCCCGAGGGGTATTACACTGGCTGGAACTTATTCAGTGGGAACAAGAATTAGGTAACTTAATGAATTGGGTAACTTTCTGGCTTATCTCCAGGGAACACACCACAAGATTCTACCAAGAACAGACTATGGGTAATGACACACTATTAAGCAAAATTCAAACAGCTCAGCTAGTTGCTGCAATGCCAATAATCCAGGAAGAATCCAGCGTGCCTTTATATAGTGGCTAAGATCACAATACAGCATTCATTAAAAGTAAAATACTTAGTATAAAGGCAACAGGGATTGAAGATTAACATGTTGTAAGTAACAAGACGAATGAATTGTCAGTTAACATTACACGGCCACGCAACTGCTGGGCCAGAAATTGCAGGCTCAGTAACTAGACTGATGTATCAGCCAGAGTACCAGTCAGGTGTCAGAATTCAAATCAACAAGAGAGCACTAGAGATGTTTAAAATAGAGCACTTTAGATATGACAGGTCTCCATTTGATAACGAATAATGCACATTTATTCATCAATGATGATCATTACCAGTCCTTCTTCTTAGGCAGTCCCTCGGAACCGAGGATGACTTGCTGCCACATTAAAAATGAGTTCCCAGGTGACTAATGAATCCAATGCGGGACCTATAGTCTCTGTCACAAGTGAGGCAGACAGTGGTTGAGGGGGCGGGTGGGTGGGGTGCTTGGGTTGACGTGCGCTCCTTCCGCTGTTTGTGCTTGGCTTCCGCTTGCTCCCGGCGAAGAGACTCGAGGTGTTCGCCGCCTTCCCGGATGCTTCTCCGCCACTTTGTGCGGTCTTGGGCCAGGGATTCCCAGGAGTCGGTGGGGATGTTGCACTTTTTCCAAGGAGGCTTTGAGGGTGTCCTTGAAGCCGTAAGGACCACAAGTGACTATGATGCCCAAACAAAGTGGTTACTGCTCTTCCCCGCCCAACTGCGAGTTTTCTCTCCTCCATTTCTGAAGATAGTGACTCTCACTGGTGTACAATTCTACAGACACCGGCAATCCTTCAGTACCTCACCCACCTGGTTGCTATTCACACGAGTCTATAGAATCAGTATTGGCAGGCTAGTCTAACGTAAAAAGCATCACAGCCAAACCCAATCCTCTCATCCGACATCCGCTGCTGCATATTTTCTAGTGGATGTCACAGGAAAGCAATGAGAGACAGGAAAGGTCATTGATTTTTCTTTTTTCCAACATCGAAGTACTGAAGCAAGAGCCCTTGCTACAACTAATTCAGCAAAGACTGTGGATCAACCAGAGACCTTCCAGGTTTGTATAGTTCAGTTCCATGCTAGGCAGTGCATTTACCCAATAAGCCATTGCAGAGTTATTTCTATTTTTATGATTTGGAATCTTTCCTCCTCCGTACCACTCCTCATTTCAACTCCCCCAAGCATCCATGACATCCTTCTCTGTGTTAGGGAGAAGGTCTACCGACGCAGAGCTCTGACACAGCCAAGGTCACGCTTGGTCAACTTGCCTTCTAGGGAAATCCTAAATGTGAATTCCAGTCAGGGTAATCCAATCTCAGGCATCCTAGTTGTGGTTCCAACACTCGAGTGCTGTAGCTACTACCACTAACACTATTGTTTGCTTGGTTTAGAGCAGCCCTTTCAGTTCTGAATGCCTTTGCCATACATATGTATTTAAAGCTCCAGTGTTGTTTACCTTCTTACATGCAAGTAAGAAAATGGAGATTAGTCACAGGAGCATGTCAGGCCTGGCTGTTGCAACAGCTGCACATTTTAGAATACAAGCAACTTTGAAACAAAAATTACCATAACACACAAGTCCAGAAGAAGAAGCCATATTCAGCAGTGGTCTGTAGCCCAATGTGTACACACATTGCCAACCACGTGTATCACATTGTCAAACTTGGCTGGTTGACTTTCTTGCAACAATACTTTTTTTCCGCTGTTAACTTGGCTTCCAAGTATGTGACGCCACATTCCACAGTGGATTTATAGACAGCATGATCTTGAGCTAAGCCTTCCCGGGTTTGAGTAAATGCAAGATTTCTTAAATCTTTGCTTCAGGATAGCCTTAAAGCATTTCCTCTTAGGAAAGAAGGAAGATTGATAAAGCACCTGGTCACATCCTTATGAAATCCAAAGTGTTTCACATCTTCTAAACAAACAAAATCACAGAATCCAGCGTAGAACATGGTCACCTCACCACACTTTGCAAAAAAGGGTACATAGAAGAGGAGCAAGACTAATCCCAACTGTGAAAGGATGAGAAAGGATTAGAGAAGTCTAATCTTTACAATCTAATAAGAAGGCAGTTAAGGAGGACCTGTTTAAATATTTTAAAATATTAAACAGTATTTGGAGGAAATAAACCCAGATTATTACTCAAGCTAAGCCAGGAAAGTAGGCCAGAAGACAAAAAAGAAAATGAGTGAAGAGTAGATTTAGAACAGATTGCTGGAAGAACTTCTTTATCCAAAGAATGCTAAATATTCAAAATGATTAAATAAGACAGAGAAATGAAGGCAATATTAGGATTGTTCAAGGTACAGTTAGATGCTATGATGGAAGAGTTAAGACACTGAATAAAAAAAATGACCTATTTTATTTATATTCTGATTTTGAACTGCTACGATATTTAAGTGTTCTCTTTCTGCTAATTTTCTCCCTTTTCCGGTATGAATTAACTCCAAGGTGGGTGCCGCTACACAGGCAATAGGTACACTCCAGTACTTTGCCCAAGGTGCCATTCTCCAGGTGAGTCTCTGCAGACTATTTTACCATGGGGAATATCACAGCTGAGGCTGATCCTGTCCTCCTCTGCACACTTCCAACAGGAGTTGTTGAACAACAACAGGCAGCAAGAACCTTGGTCAATGTATTCCTCACTAACCCAGGAGCACGCAGGCAAATTGCAGCATTCCTACCACCATCCCAGCTGAGATCTTCGACAGACTGGCCTGTATGACTCAGTTACTCACTGCTTTAACCAGCCGAGCCATGACGAGCTATAATATTAACATTATGAAGGTCCTTTTCAAAATAGCGTCTACTGTGAAATCGCAGTACACATCTATCTGTACCTACCATCGAAGTAGTTATTTAGCACGTAACTATTCCAGCAGCCAGGATCTGATATATTCTGGTGGCAAGCATTCCACACTAATTCACTGTAAACAACAAGCCTTTCACACTAGATTTTGCTGCAGCTCTGGATGTCCGTAGCAATAATGTAGCAAAACATGTCGACAACAAACAGCAGAAAATAAGTCATGAAGATTCTAAAATCAACTTTTTATTCAAATACATGTACAGTATTCTTATAATCTTCAATTGGAATTTAGTTATCCATACTGTTATAATAATCAACATTTGCCTTATTAAAATTAAACTGGGATATTTCCATTTTGGAGGCTTTTAGATTAAAGACTAAATGGACCAAGAAATAAAATGGAGATATTGTTCAGATGTTACTTAATAAGACTCAAGAATCTTTCTGTAACATTCCAAGGTTTCCAGATGTTACATCTCTGAATAGATTTTACTTGATCCAGCTCAGGATGTGCCGAGGCAGGCTTCATCTTTTGAAGTTTAAAACAAGAAAAACCACTTTGTTTCCTGAGGCACCATCTGTTGTGTGTGGGTAGACAAGGCCTACTTTTTTCTAAGGTTTTTTTTCCAGTAGAGTATCAGTTTTGTGCATTCAGGGAACAGGGTAACTGGATCTGCTTTACAGCATCAAAAAAAGCGACAAATTAATTCCACTCGGAAGTTTCCGGGCGGCTCAGAAGAAAAAAACCCAACAAATGCTGGAAATCTGAAATAGTAAAAAAAAAAAATCAGAAAATGCCTGAAATATACATCAGGTCCAGCAGCATCGGAAGAACGGTGACCATGAAACTACCGGATTGTCATTAAAACCCCATCTGGTTTCACCAATTTCCTTTATGGAAGGAAATCAGCCGTCTTTACCTGGTTTGGCCTATATGTGACTCCAGACCCACAGAATTATAGTTGACTCTTAACTGCCCTCTGAAATGGCCTAGCAGCCACTCAGTTGCATCAAACCGCTACGAAAAACTATATTAAGTGGTTCAAATAGGCGGCTCACCACCCCTTCTCAAGGGCAATTAGGGATGGGTAATAAATGCAGGCCTGCCTTGCCAGTGACACCCACATCCCATGAATGAATGAAAAAAAAAGAAAAGACAGTTGATGTTTCAGATAAGCCCCCACACGCTTGAACGCTGTAGAACGGCATCTACACCTGAAACATAAATCTATCTTTTCTCTTTTCAGATGCTGATGGGCCGCTGTGCATTTGCTGCATTTTCCAGTTTTATTTTCTTAAGTTTCCTTGTATGCTGCACTTGGTCACTGAGCTTTCTTATAAGGGTTTAAATCACACAAAGACACGCTTTGGAATTAAATCAATAGTAAATCATTACCTGTTCTCCACAAGAGAAAAACAAAGTATAACTGAACATAAAGCAGGGATTTCACCATCTGAATGCCTACTTATCTGAACCGGCATGAATCACTGCATTAGATTGTGCGGAAGACTTGTTGCTCTGAACTGCTAGCCATACATATTTTGGACAGTGTCTCAATCAGGCTCGTCTAAACTAAAATCCCAGATGTTACTGAACTACACACCCTAACAGCTACTCAACAAACAAAACAGAAATCAAAGAACTGAAAGGTAAAATCAGTCGGGGAAAAAAGCAAAAAGATCAGAAACTGAGTAGACTATCAGAGTCCCTTCTAGGAACAGGAAACAGCAACATTTTGCTTCCGCAGCATAAACCTTGAAAAGAACACTCCACTCTTAGGACTACAGTAATCTGGAATTACATTTTTTTTTAAAAAGCAGCACAATGTTTGCAACTATGTAACAATTTGTGAACACTAGCAGCAATGCAATAAGAGTTTCAACAAATTGAAACCGAAGAGTGCTACAATGCAAGCACAAGGTAACTGGGGGAGGGGAGAGAAAAATGCACTGCTGTAAAAGCAAAGAGTATCTTAACAAAAAAAATACAAATCGAAAATAAAATCAGGAAATTATAAAAATACACAGCCGGTAGGTCTGCTTCTGGAAAGAGAGAAGACATTTTGGGTGGGCAACCTTCAGCAGAAATGATTTTCATTTTCTCTTTGTATTTCGGATACTCCCATCAACTCCCATCCAGTTATCAGTGAAGAGGTTCGCATGTCCTACAAAATAAAGTCCTACTTGATATTTTATTTTGAATCTCCTCTCCTCCACAGCTCTAAAAAGGTCCACTGCTTCCAAAAAGGCCCACTGCTTCGGAGGTCAAACACAAACAGGCACTCAGCTACCAGGTATGTAAGCAAATTGATTCGGTGGTAATCGAATCCTTTTTCACCTTGTAGGTCAACTGGAAAGCATCGGCCGATTTAAAATTCAAGACTGGCCAGATACAGCTTTGTACTTCGCTAGTACTAACATTTAAAACATTGCTGATGCTTCCTGTCAATATCCAGAACAAAAAAAATTCCCATCACCGCTACCTCAACGGGATCCTCTCATAGTTGTCAGTTTGGCAGCTCTTCATCAGATGAGAGAGCCAAAACATCAGATCTTTGTGCATCAGCAGTACCAAAAGAGGAAGGCACAAGGAAAAGCTGTATGAAGTGTAGAAAGAGAGAGAATTAAAAATATGAGATCTTGAAATTACATTTTTACAACAACTAGGTGGGGGGATGGGAGACGAGATAAAGTATATTAAACTGAAAATACTTTCTTCCATTTGGTCAGGTGAATTTTCCAGACTAAATCAGCAATAAGGCCATTATATAGCACCTTCACATCCCAAAGTGCTCTACAGCCAATTAAGTAGGTTTGAAGTGTAGTCACTGTTGTAACGTAGGGAACACAGCAGCCAGTTTTGCACACAGCAAGATCCCACAGCCTAAATGGACACATATTCTGGGTTTTTTTGTTGGTTATAGGGTAAATATTGAAAAGGATACCAGGGAGAACACCCCCTGCTCTTCTTCAAATAGTGCCATGGAATCTTTTACTTCCCTCAGTTTAACAGCTCACCTGAAAGATGGAACCTCCGGCAGTGCAACACTCCCTCAGTACGGCACAGAGGTGTTAGCCTAAATTATGTGCCTCACGTCTCTGAAGTGGGAGTTGAACCGACAAACTTCTAGCACAAGAGGCGAGAGTGCTACCCACTGAGACAAGGCTGACATCTTTTAGAAGTAAAACATTCAAAAACAATGGTGCAATAAACCAGAATTCATTGCTATTCAAAGTATGTTTGACAAAAATGGTCTAGTGAATTGGTTAACCAAGAATTGAGTTACTTTTCCACGAAAAAGTTTTAAAAGAGAACTTTTAGGTTTTGAAATCAAACACACAAAAATAGCACAATACTCTCTCTTCCTCCTTCTTTCCCCCCCAATTTAATTATGATAGAGCTGTACTGACAGCAGTTATGGGGGGCAGAACCATAGCTCAGATGATCCTGCCCTTGTAGCTAAAGGAACAAGAGCTGTATTAGGCGGCCTTCAAAGGGAGATAAACATGAACAAACAAGGCTCAAATGTACAACTAGCAAAATGCTGAATGTTCCAGATTTGCTTATCAGCAGTCAAACGAGAAGCAACATTTATGATGGTGCAGCCAGATGTCTCCAAAGCCTGGGTATTCAGTCCTCACATAACTATCCAGCCCACTAGTCTTGCTTTGTTTCATATTAGTTTTGCTTATCACACACAAACGGTGAATACTGACAAGTTAGCTACCAGCAAACACTGTGGTTTGTGAAAACACCAATGATTACATTGCCACCTTGTGGCTGTCCCTGGAAGCATTTACAACACAATTCTATTTCAGTATATACACTTCAATTCTGAAAAAATGCACAACAAATCCAAGCACAGAATTCCAAAGGGCCATCAGGACTCCCATCACCATATTCATTGCTGCGTCCACCTCCCGCTCCCCGCCCCGCCCCGCCCCAACCTAAGCTCTGGAATTCCCTCCCTAAACCTCTCCACCTTTCTCTCCTCCTTTAAGACACTGCTTAAAACATACCTCTTTGACCAAGCTTTTGGTCATCTATCCTAATATCTCCTTATATGGCTCGGTGTCAAATTTTGTCTGATAACGCACCTGTGACGCGCCTAGAGATGTTTTACTACATTAAAGGCGCTGTATAAATGCAAGTTGTTACTGCCATCATGAATGGGATTCAATTATTTGGTCAACAAATGTTACTTGTATGTGATTCCAGAGCTTCTTCACTAACAGTGCAATTGAATTTTTCAAAAAGAAGTTTGTACTGTTTTAAGTGACACGTCAGAACAGACAGCAACTAAAGTTTTATTGAGCTATGTTAAATTTCACAGAATACAGTAACCGTCAGATCCTCAAGCTCTCTTCCACCCCCTTGGATTTCCTTCCTGTCCTGGTCAATCACATCATGCATGAACATTCAAATGTAGAAATAAAAAAAAATGATTTTTGCCCAATCTTTTTTAGTGCAGGCCAGTTAACTATTCACTAATTTATAACCATCAAGTTGCATAGATCAAGTAAACCCAGATTACTTCTTCAAAGTAAGCCAGGATATGGTGAAACTCAAATATTTCAAAGTAAGCTAGGAAAGGAAGACATAAATGGATATTAGTGCTGAAAGTAAGCGGATGTGCTAAGCAATTGCAGTTCAACTTTAATATGGATATAAATGTAATGTAGTGTATATTCGAACAGGAAATATGTGCATAATAAATATGAATCCATTAGCAATCATGCAAAAGGAAGAGGACTGGGTGTGATTATGGACTATTCACTGCAAGTATGCAATCAATTTAAAGCAGCTATTAAAAGGGTAGTCAAGTACTGCAGATGAATATCAAAAGTATTATTTTAACTATGCATAACTCACTGGTAGGATCACAAGTAAAATATCATGAGCAACTTTGAACACTCGATCTACAAATGGAACTAATGCACTGGAGAGCGATAACAGCGGTGAAAATTCTAGGATTTAGGGGGATAAGTTATGAGGAGTAATTCACCAAACTGATCCCATTTCACTATGGAAAATTACACTTGAAAAAGCACATGACCCAGGTCTTTAAAAGGGATGGATAATGTGCATTTAAGCAAGTTATTTCACTTAGTCTGTTAAAGTAAAACTAGAAGACAAAAGTACAAAATTAATAAGGTGTAAGCCAGTTTAAAAATTAGAAATTTTATGGTCCACAAATAGAGGATTTATAGAATTGATTTCCAGCAAAAGTGGTTAATGCTGCATCAACCAACTCTATTAAAAAAATAAAATCTCAAGAACAAGATTGGCGGTTTTAAGGATATACATAATTGACATTATTAGAACAGTCACCTTACTTCAAATATATTTAATTGCCTGAAGCACTTTGGAGTTCTGACTTAAGAAAACACTATAACAACAACAACTACTTGCATTTATATAGCGCCTTTAACGTACCAAAACGTCCCAAGGCACTTCACAGGAGTGTTATCAAACAAAATTTGACACCACCAAGGAGATATTAGGACAGATGACCAAAAGCTTGGTCAAAGAGGTTGGTTTTAAGGAGCATCTTAAAAGGAGGAGAGGTAGCAAGGTTTAGGCAGGGAATTCCAGAGCTTAGGGTCCAGGCAGCTGAAGCACGGCCGCCAATGGTGCAGAGATTAAAATCGGAGATGCGCAAGAGGCCAGAATTGGAGCGCAGGAATCTCGGAATGTTGTAAGGCTGGAGGAGGTTAGAGATAGGGAGAGGTGAGGCCATGGAGGGATTTGAAAACAAGGATGAGAATTTTTTAAAAAGGCATTACCGGACCGGGAGCCAATGTAGGTCAGCAAGCACAGGGGTGATGGGTGAATAGGACTTGGTGCAAGTTAGGATATGGGCAGCAGAGTTTTGGATGAGCTCAAGTTTATGGAGGGTGGAGGATAGGAGGTTGGTCAGGAGAGCGTTGGAATAGTCAAGTCTGGAGGTAACAAAGGCATGGATAAGAGTTCCAGCAGATTAGCTGAAGCAGGGACGGAGACGGGCGATGTTACGGAGGTGGAAGTAGGTGGTCTTGGTGATGTAGCAGATATGTGGTCGAAAGCTCATCTCAGGGTCAAATATGACACCAAAGTTGCAAATGGTCTGGTTCAGCCTGAGACAGTGACCAGGGAGAGGGATGGAGTCGGTGGCTAGGGAATGGAGTTCGTAGCTGGTACCAAAGACAATGGCTTTGTTCTTCCCAAAACTTAGTCGGAAGAAATTTTTGCTCATCCAGTACTGGATGTCAGACAAGCAGTGTGACAAATCAGAGGCTAAGTTACCTCTTTAGTGCCTGGTCGCAATCGTTGGAGAAAATCTGCCCCATATAAATGTAACTATAATTAAAAATATTCCATGGAACACAATAGGACGATGGATGTGTATATGTGGGCAGAGCTGAATAGTATTAGATCTAAGGTTGCATTTAAAATGGTTTTGTTAAATTATTTTTGGGGCGGGTCAGATGTAACTTCACATAACTTCGTTCATGGAGATTTTGCATGCGTTACTCACCTCTCTCAGGGGACTAGTGTATTGAGTACAGTTCATTATAGACCAAGTTCTCTGATAGGAGGGAGCTTGATGAGCCAATTGGTATTTTCTGGTTGCATGCTGGATATTATTGCTAGATATAAAACAAGAATATGTACAAGATAGGGGGCCCTTAATATATTTTGAAGATGGCACTTAAAGTTTGGGAATGGATTTTTACATTTTAGGCCGTCTGAAATTAGGACTCAATCTCTGACTCCAACCTTTGACTCCCTCAGTTTACCCTCCCACAATCTTCAGGCTTTGTAAATCCATCCTCCCGATAATCATAACTTCTTCATTTTATATCATCTTGTCTTTTACTCTTTTTAATCATGGGCTTTTGCTTTGGTTTTTCAATTAAAAGTAAGTACTCCAAATTAGTGAGGGCTGTATTCTCCAAAACATAAATGCCCACACAAATCTAATGCATGCCCAGAAGTCGTATTTTGTACAAAAATAAGTGCATTTTTCATCACTAAATTATTATTTGAAGGCTGTTTTTATATCTGTTCTCTTCTACATTGTCCGTATATACACACCATATAGTTACAAAATGCACCAGGAAAGAAATGGCCACATGTGGGGACCACTTCCTTCCTCGTCTCAAAACACAGTAGTACTGGCAGCAAATAAATGACAACTCCAGGCTGGCATCCAGGAGCACAAGATTGGTATTTCGCTACAGAGTGGGAAAGAATACCAGCGAGTGAGTCACTCCAGACCACTTCAGAGATACCACCTTGCAAGCAGAACAAGAGCTTCATTGGCAGAGGTTAGGAGTAGATTAACTTTCCTCCCTCTATCAGTTGCAGCACAAATGGATCCAACAGGATGAAAGATGAGAAGTCGCACAACACCAGGTTATAGTCCAACAGTTTTATTTGAAATCACAAGCTTTCGGAGCTGCTGCCCCTTCGTCAGGTGAAGTGAAGGAATACGAATCGGCAAAGCATATATAGACAGAGAACAATGCCTGTGTAGCGTACAATCTCAGACGACTACATAAAGAATAAGGATGAAAGATGACATTTAAATACATTTCCCATTTTATTTAAAAATGAAGGAAAATGTGAGGCCAAAAGGTAGTTTTAAAATAAGTGAAGTGAACTTTTAAAATAAGTGAACTGCATTCTTTTCTTCTGACTAAAACAATTGCTGTTTCTTTCCAAAATTGCTTTATCTTTACTGGTTTTGTCCTTGTGGCTGATGTATTCCTCCCAAGTTCCCAACAGAGGGCTCCATTACTCCACTAACCAGCTCTACAGTTTATATATATATATATTGAGACACACGAAAGTCTGCGCCAAGCAGCTTTGTGGCAGGGATTTACAGGCTTGTAAATTCTTTTTAATGTTTTTGCTGCCACTAACAACAATAACTTGCATTTATGTAACACTTTTAACACTGAAAAATGTTCCGAAACGCTTCACTGAGGTGCAATCAAAAGCAAGGAGACAGTAAGGCAGGTGAGGTGGGTTTAAGGGGGATCTTAAAAGGAGGCGAGGGAGATGGAGAGGCAGAGAGGGGGAAATGTTCAGATGCTTATGTTCTCATTTTTTAAAATGAGAAAAAACACTTTTTGAAATGATGCAAACCATCACTGGCATCATAAAAATGGTTTATTTAATTGCAGACAAACCCAGTAAACACTAGACATGTTTATTTGTGCTGCTGAAAGAATAAAAACTGAAAACAAATATGCCACTGAATTCTTTCCCAGATCATTACTGCCAGGGTTTCAAATAAGTGATCCTCAAGAGCTCACAAAACAGCAACTCATCCACAACTAATCTTCTCCCAGGCCTCAACCAATGCCAGGTTGAACTGTTTGCTGACAGCTAGTTCTCTCTGCTGTTGGCCTCTACTTGGTGCTTTCTGCACAGCAAGACAACTGAAATCAGGAATTTACTTGTGCAGGACACTGCATGTGCAAACCTAAATCTCACTATGCTATAGAACCCTGCATTGGTACCCAAAGTGCCGCACCACTACAGTGCATTAACTTTGCTCAAAAATGCAATCTAATAAATTCCATGAAGCAATATGGAATCATTCTAACTACAAAGTGGTATTCTTCGAAGTGATTAAGGCTTTGTTTTAGAAAGTGTCTAAATGACAAACAAAGATCAAATCAGATGTCACTATGCTGAAAGAGATATACTTAGACTTTCCCCATCATACATTTTTCCTATAAAGTAAGTAACTTTTATTTCCTCTGAGAATTTTGACTTCCAAAACAACTAACCAGTAGAGTTTTTCCCAGTGCGGGGAAGAGGGCGTGGGTGAAACTCAGCCTCGAGGAGCAAATTCCCTTTTTTAATGTAGTAAGTGCTTTACACCAGGTGCTACCAATCAATGATGGTGATATGTCCTGAAGCTGTTCGAGCAGTGGCTCAGCAAATACCTGTCCCAGACCTGTTACAGCAGGTATGAAAATGAACCTCAGCAATTTGGAAAAACAGCTCTTCTGTCTTTTAGCTTGAACTCAGATTCTGCTCGCCTCCTGTTTGATGACTCTAATCTTTAAAATTGTCAAAGCTGACGGAAAATAAGGTCAACACCGCTGTTTTTCTAACACATATTTTAAGAAATTCCTCCCCAACCGTGCAACATGCTGTGGGATTGACAAGCTCATTTCAAACTGAAGTGTTATTAGACACTGAGCGTCTCTTTCACGGAGTACAAATATCACAAACCACAAGTGGGTGGAAGTGCTGCATACAAGTCTCTATATAGATATTACTATATGCTAATGGCTCATATTTAATTCCTGTATTGTTTTTCTTTACTCATTTATTTACATGGCATTCAAACCAATACACTCATTGGCTAGGCCGCAATTAGAAGACTGCATCCATTTCTGAACACTGTACTCGGTCAAAACCAAGGGTACAGCAGAGATTTACTATGGTGATACCATGGATAAGAGGCTTTATAAAAAGATACTAAAGAAACAGCTTTTTAAAGGGAAGTGAGTAAATATTTGATAAAGAAAAATATAAAAAAGGAATGCAAAAAGGGCATGGGAATGGGATTTATTGGACAGTCTTTCAGAGGACCAGTGCAGGCATGATGGGCTGAATGGTCTTCTGTGCTATAAAATTCAATGTTCTATTTGTTTCGGACTGCCACCACAATCACTCTTTTTAAAACAAATCACAAATACACTGAATAATTTACTTATTACACTCTAATTTGCAATTTTTCTACAATATATGATTTTTATACCTACAAACATTTCTGGTCGAAATGTTAACATTCAGGAATAGGTGTCATTATGGGCCTTCCTTTCACTGTGGTGAAGCTGCTTACTGGTGTCCAACGCACATACTGTACCTTGGAGGGGTAGCACGTGAGTTTGCTTCTGCAGTTTCTCATGTAACAAGCTTCTTCAGTCAGGAGACAAACGGTGAAGTAAGGAATATTTGCATGGTGAAGGTTGCCCTTCATACAAGAGAAAAGCACTTTAGATGGTATTGTAGAAGAAAACAGATGCTAGGCAAATAAAAGGAGAAAACAGGATGTTGGACAAAATGCAACCAGAAGATGAGGAAAATTTCTTCGGAAATATTTTTACCTTGAGAATGGAATTGCACAGCAAAAGACGAGCAAATTCCCGCTCATTGGACTATTATGATATAATTATACCCTGGGAAGCCCCTCTCATCATTGCTCTCCAGCCATGATGAGGTCAAAGAAATCACGTGCATGAACTTCAGTAATAAGTCCATCTCCTGCACCCCCCCTGACTTTTACCAAGCATGAAAGAAAATATTCCCACACGTTTCAGGAGACTTATTTGTGTGAATGTAGCTTATGATGGAAAATTCTCACATCAATGTGCCGAGATTAATTCTCAGAGTTAAATGACATAGCTGAATCTCAGCATGTGGGCAGCACCACCATTTGCTGCAGGCGTATTAAGAGTTTCTGGAGACACAAGCCTGTCAGGTCAATTGATGAAAGCTCATTCCACTGTCACACTCATTCTCCTTATCCATCTGGTTTGCTCCAAAATTACATTTTTGTGTGAGCAAATCAAAGTCACAGCATTGCACTCTGTTGGCACCAGATGGACTTCAGAACTCATTTATAGCAATAAGGTAATACTTTATACCCATTTGTACAGTTTAAATACATTTGCATACTGCGTGGTCACTGTATTGCTTTTCTCAGGGACACCTCATTTGTAAAATTTATGTCTATCAAAGAAGAGGACTCCGTACTGTTGGGGGGGGGGGGGGGGGGGTGCTGGTAGAGAATTAACATTTCGGCTGCAGCAAACCTCCTCATTTAACTGGGTAAAACGTGAAACCTGATCCTTAATACACTGATTCAATCTTTGCTGAAATTAAATGTTTGACTAATCATTCGTTCAAGTTTTATGAAAAAAAAGGCAAAGCAACAAAATTTGCACACATTTTATAAACAATGCAAAATTTTTTGAAAAAAAAAAATCATACCAAGTTCAAAAAAGAGCATTTATGCTGAACCAGATATAGTCGGGATTAAGAACACATGCACGAGTGTGTGGCCTTTCTTAATATAGTTACATCAGTGCTCCCCTATGGGACTTTGCACCTGTCTGCACAAAAGAAGAGGATGCTGCCAATATCACAGTAAAGGAGGAGGGGTTAGAGAAATTGGTAAGATAAAAATAAAAGGAAGATACTTAAAAGGTTACAGAGCTCAAAGAAGAAAAGTCACCTGGTCCGGATGGGATGCATCCGAGGTTGCTGGGAAGCAAGGGTGGAAATAGCGAAGACACTGGCCAATATCTTTCAATCCTCCTTGGCAGACCTTAAAGGAGTCGGCATCAGAGGAGGCAGTACAAATCCAGCGAATTCCAAAAGAACAGCAAAAAAACAAGGAGTGACGTCACAGGACAGCAGGTAGGTGATTGGTGGGTGAGTATTAACTTGTTGTTTTTCTCTAACTTAACTAATTAATATAACTATAAATAATCGCTTGAATAAAGACTTGAAATAAGAGAGCAAGAGAAGTGGCCGGAGATAAAGGTAGGCCCAACTTTTAAGTCTCATTGGGCTAGAAATTCGTTATAGCCAAGGAATGGGCAGTGTTTAGACTAAAAATGGTGAATTAGCACCAGGTGAAAATCATCTAGACTGCACGCAAAATTCGTTCTCACTCCTCATTAAAATGATTGGAGCCATAAATCTAGTCTAAAAACCCAAGCTCACTGGCATTGCACTGAAAAGATGGACCAATATCGTGTGTAGTCTAAACGCAAGTAATGATTGCCACAGGCTTTTTTCACTGCTTAAAAGGGAGGTCCATTGATGCTGCAGCACCTCATTCTCAGCATTGTTGGGTGTACAGCTGCCTCAACAACCATAAGAAGGACAAAGAGAAGGAGCATTTATTTACAAATGCTGATGGCAGATCGCCACCCCAGGGAGAGAGCCATGGGGTTTTCCGAGGAAGCTTTGGAGGCATTGGTTTTAGCAGTGGAGAGAAGGCAGGCGGTCCTGTACCAACTGCTGGATTATGTGGAGGGAGGTGGCACACTACGTCACAACAACAACTTGTATTTAATTAGCACCTTTAACGTAGTAAAACGTCCCAAGGCGCTTCACAGGAGTGTGGTAAGACAAAAAATTGACACCAAGCCACATAAGAAATTTGGGCAGATGACCAAAAGCTTGGTCAAAGAGGTAGGTTTTAAGGAGCGTCTTAAAGGAGGAAAGAGAGGTAGAGAGGCGGAGAGATTTAGGGAGGGAGTTCCAGAGCTGAGGGCCAAGGCAGCTGAAGGCACGGCCACCGATGGTTGAGCGATTATAATCAGAGATGCTCAAGGGGGCAGAATTTGAGGAGCACAGCTATCTTGGGGGCTTGTGGGGCTGAAGGAGATTACAGAGATAGGGAGGGGCGAGGCCATGGAGGGATTTGAAAACAACGATGAGAATTTTGAAATCAAGGTGTTGCTTAACTGGGAGCCAATGCGAGCACAGGGGTGATGGGTGAACAGGACTTGGTGCAAGTTAGGAGACGGGTAGCCGAGTTTTGGATGACCTCAAGTTTACGTAGGGTAGAATGTGGGAGGCCAGCCAGGAGTGCGTTGGAATAGTCAAGTCTAGAGGTAAAAAATGCATGGATGAGGGTTTCAGCAGCAGATGAGCTGAGGCAGGGGCGGAGATGGGCAATGTTATGGAGGTGGAAATAGGCGGTCTTAGTTGTGCCACGGATATGTGGTCGGAAGCTCATTTCAGGGTCAAATATGACACCAAGGTCACGGGCAGCACTGTGGTCCCCAGGACCCCCACACAGTGCAGGAGGAAGTTTAACGAGCTCACACAGGTGGTCAGGGTGAGTGAAGGCTTCAAGAAATGCTACATACCACCATCTGTACCACAAGCTTCACACATTGCTGAATGCACCACACCCCCAGCACTCACCCACCAACAATTTCTACCTACCAACACTCACACCCACATCTCACACCTTGCACACAATGACATCTATTCAACTATGGCAGGCACAAACGTCATTAGTTATTAGAATGCATGTGATATGTGTGATATGTTTATGCATAAATTTATTAATAGAGTTTGGAATATTTTGTGGTCTCTCTCATTTCACCTTTGCGTCCAGGAGGATGCTGTGATATAGCATGACTCAGGGATAGTATGATGGGGATGTGGTGAGCAACGGGGATCTGGGGTTTCATTCATTCAAATTGGAGTCTGATGAGCCGGTCACAGTCCGGCTGCCTCCTCCCTCCCTCCCGTTCCTCATCTTCGTCCTCCTCCTCGCCGTCATTTTCTTCTTCCTCCTTGTCTATCTGCACACATGTTCCCGTCTTCCTCGTTGCCTCCGCTCCCTCCGCCGTAGATCCTGGAGGGTGAGGTGGACTGCCAGTACAGCCCCCATGACTTTTAGCAAGTGTTGTAGGTTGAATCTTTCAACAATAAATTTTGCACTTTTCTACTTGCCACAACAATACTGATACAAAAGAACCTTCAAATCACTAAATAAAACTGTTGCAGTATCAGGAACTAACACACAGGCACTGAAAATTCACTAAACTGTCAGGTGCGAGTGATTGGGGCTGATCCCTTTAAAGAACGTCCCTGGAGCCGGCTTCCTGGTGCTGCACGCCAGCTCTTCCTGTCGTTGTTAACTCCAGGTGGTGAGGTTAAGTGGCAAGAAGCAATTTGGCAGATCGGACATTCAGTGAGCGTTACACACTCACCGACATCACGATCTCCATGGCGTTGAAGTCCCCGGCGATCGCTGTTACCGGCAGCACTACAGTGGGTCCCAATTTGGCGTGTGGCGCTGGATTCGACAGGAGCTTTACAGCTCTCAACGTCGCATTAGCGCCATCTACTGGTGCTAACGGGCGGCGCTAAGGGGATGAATTTTTCCCCTTAGTCTTAAGTTTATTTCTGTAAGTTAGTTAATAGTTGAATAAATAGAGGCATGGCAGGGCACCTCAGTCCCGTGGAATGCACAACTTGTGCCATGTGGGAACTCCAGAACGCTTCCAGTGTCCTGGACAACCACGTGTGCGGGAAGTGTCGTTGGCTGGAGGAGCTTGATCTCCGGGTTTCGGAGCTTGAGCAGCAACTGGCGTCACTGCGGTGCATCCGTGAGGCTCAGAGCTACGTGGATAGCACGTTTCAGGAGGTGGTCACCTCGCAGAGTAAGAGTGTGCAGGCAGAGAGGGAATGGGTGACCATCAGACAGACAAAGAGTACCAGGCAGGTAGTGCAGGAGTCCCGCGTGCATCTCACTCTCTAACCGGTGAATACTGGCGAGGGCGATGGTTTCTCTTGGGAGTACAGCCAGAGCCAAATCCACTGCACCACGGGTGGCTCAGCTGTACGGGGGCGAGGGAAGGAGGAAGATTGGGAAAGCAATAGTGGTAGGGGATTCGATAGTTAGAGGAATGATAGGCGTTTCTGCGGCCGCAGATGTGATTCCAGGATGGTATATTGCCTCCCTGGTGCCAGGGTCAAGGATGTCACTGAGCGGCTGCAGAACATTCTGAGTGGGGAGGGTGAACAGCCAGAGATCATGGTCCATATTGGTATCAACGGCATAGGTAGGAAGAGGAATGAGCTCCTGCAGGCAGATTTTAGGGAGCTAGGAAAGAAATTAAAAAGCAGGACCTCAAAAAGGTAGTAATCTCTGGATTACTCCCGGTGCCACGAGCTACTGAGTATAGAAATAGGATAGAGCAGCTGAATGCGTGGCTGGATAGATGGTGCAGGAGGGAGGGCTTTAGATTTCTGGGACATTGGGGTAGGTGGGACCAGTACAGGCAGGACGGGTTGCACCTCAACAGAGCCGGGACCAATATCCTTGCGGCGGGGTTGCTAGTGCTGTTGGGGAGGGTTTAAACTAATTTGGCAGGGGGATGGGCACCAGGATGTACCAGTTGAAGGGAGAAACAAAGTGCACAAAGGATTGGGAGAGACAGATAGCACTAGAGTAAGAAATAGTAAGGTATAAGGTGGGGTCAGACTAAGAGAATACAAGAAGGTCTAAGAGAGGTTTACATTGCATGTGTGTAAACGCACGAAGCCTGGTAAATAAGGTTGGTGAGCTGCAGGCGCAAACAGACACATGGGAATATGATGTTGTGGCGATAATGGAGACCTGGCTCATAAAAGGGCAGGATTGGGTATTAAATATTCCTGGATATAAGGTGGTCAGGAAAGATAGGGAAGGAAAGGAGGTGGGGTGGCAGTATTGGTTAAGGAGAATGTTGCAGTGCTGGAGAGAGAGGATGTCCTGGAGGGGTCAAGGACAGAATCTATTTGGTTAGAGTTAAGAAATAACAGAGGTGCCATTACACTACTAGGTGTATTCTAAAGGCCGCCAACTAGTGGGAAGGATATAGAGGAGCAAATTTGCAGGGAAATTACAGAGAGGTGCAAGAACTATAGAGTAGTGATAATGGGAGACTTCAACTTTCCTAATATAGACTGGGATAGTAATAGTGTAAAGGGCAGAGAGGGGGAAGAATTTCTGAAGTGTGTTCAAGAGAACTTTCTTGATCAGTATGTTTCCGGCCCAACGAGGAAGGAGGCATTGCTGGATCTGGTTCTGGTTCTGGGGAATGAGGTGGGTCAGGTGGATCAAGTGTCAGTAGGGGATCATAGTAACATAAGGTTTAGATTAGATTGCTCCCTGTTCTTTTCCATAGCTAGAGTAAAAATGCTTAATTGGAGGAAGGCCAATTTCAGTGGGTTGAGAATGGATCTGGCCCGGAATCAGAGATTGGCAGGCAAAACTGTAACCGAACAATGAGGAGATGGTTCGGGTACAGGCGAGGTACATTCCCACGAGGGGAAAAGGTAGGGCAACCAAAGTCAGAGCTCCCTGGATGACAAAAGAGATAGAGAGTAAGATGAAGCAGAAAAAGAGTGCATATGACAGATGTCAGGTTGAGAATATAAGTGAGAATCAGGCTGAATATAGAAAGTTCAGAGGGGAAGTGAAAAAGGAAATAAGAGGGGCAAAGAGAGAATAGATTGGCAGCTAATATAAAAGGGAATTCAAAAGTCTTCCATAAGCATATAAATAGTAAACGGGTAGTAAGAGGAGGGGTGCGACCGATTAGGAACCAAAAAGGAGACCTACGCATGGAGGCAGAGGGCATGGCTGAGGTACTAAATGAGTACTTTGCATCTGTCTTCACCAAGGAAGAAGATGCTGCCAAAGTCATAGTGAAAGAGGAGGTAGTGGAGATACTGAGTGAGATAAAAATTGATAAAGAGGAGGTACTAGAAAGGCTGGCTGTACTTAAAGTAGATAAGTCACCAGGACCGATGGGATGCATCCTAGGATGCGGAGAGAAGTTAAGGTGGAAATCGCAGAGGTTCTGGCCATAATCTTCCAAACCTCCTTAGATACAGGAGTGGTGCCCGAGGACTGGAGAATTTCAAATGTTACACCCTTGTTCAAAAAAGGGTGTAAAGATAAACCCAGCAACTACAGGCCAGTCAGTTTAACCTCAGTAGTGGGGAAGCTTTTAGAAACGATAATCAGGGGCAAAGTTAAGAATCACTTGGACAAGTGTGGATTAATTAAGGAAAGTCAGCACGGATTTGTTAAAGGCAAATCGTGTTTAACTAACTTGATTGAATTTTTTGATGAGGTAACAGAGAGGGTTGATGAGGGTAATGCGGTTGACGTGGTGTACATGGACTTCCAAAAGGTGTTTGATAAAGTGCCACATAATAGGCTTGCCAACAAAATTGAAGCCCATGGAATAAAAGGGACAGTGACAGCATGGATACAAAATTGGCTAAGTGACAGGAAACAAAGAGTAGGGGTGAATGGTTGTTTTTCGGACCGGAGGAAGGTATACAGTGGTGTTCCCCAGGGGTCGGTACTAGGACCACTGCTTTTCTTGATATATATTAATGACTTGGACTTGTGCATACAGAGCACAATTTCAAAATCTGCAGATGACACAAAACTTGGAAGTATAGTGAGCAGTGAGGAGGATAGTGATAGACTTCAAGAAGACATAGATAGGCTGGTGAAATGGATGGACACGTGGCAGATGAAATTTAACGCAGAAAAGTGCAAAGCGATACATTTTGGTAGGAAGAACGAGGAGAGGCAATATAAATTAAAGGGTACAATCCTAAAGGGGGTGCATGAACAGAAAGACCTGGGGGTATATGTGCACAAATTTGTTGAAGGTGGCAGGACAGGTTGAGAAAGCAGTTTAAAAAGCATATGGGATCCTGGGCATAGAGTACAAAAGTAAGGAAGTTATGACGAACCTTTATAAAACACTGGTTCGGCCTCAACTGGAGTACTGTGTCCAATTCTGGGCACCGCACTTTAGGAAGGATGTGAAGGCCTTAGAGAGGGTGCAGAAAAGATTTATGAGAATGGTTCCAGGGATGATGGACTTCAGTTACGTGGAGAGACTGGAGAAGCTGGCGTTGTTCTCCTTGGAGCAGAGAAGGTTGAGAGGAGATTTGATAGAGGTGTTCAAAATCATGATGGGTCTAGACAGAGTAGATAGTGAGAAACTGTTCCCGTTGGCGGAAGGGTCGAGAACCAGAGGACAGAGATTTAAGTTGATTGGCAAAAGAACCAAAGACGACATGAGGAAAAACTTCTTTTAACGCAGCGAGTGGGTATGATCTGGAATGCACTGCCTGAGAGGGTGGTGGAGGCAGACTCAATTGTGGCTTTCAAATGGGAGTTGGATAAGTATCTGAAGGAAAAAAATTTGTAAGGCTACGGGGAAAGGGCGGGGGAGTGGGACTAGCTGAAGTGCTCTTGCAGAGAGCCAACACGGGCTTGACGGGCCGAATGGACTCCTTCTGTGTTGTAACCATTCTATGATTCTATGTGGGATCCTTGGCTTAGAGTACAAAAGCAAGGAAGTTGTGCTAAACCTTTATAAACCATTGGCTGGCCTCAGCTAGAGTATGGTGTTCAATTCTGGGTACCACACTTTAGGAAGGATATCAAGGCCTTGGAGGATGCAGAGCATATTTACCATAATGATACCAGGGATGAGGGACTTCAGTTATGTGCAGAGACTAGAGAAGCTGGGATTGTTCTCCTTAGAGCAGAGAAGGTTAAGGGGAAATTTAAGAGAGGTGTTTGAAATTATGAAGGGTTTTGATAGAGTAAATAAGGAGAAACTGTTCCACTGGCCAGAGGACCAGATTTAATATAGTTGTCAAAAGAACCAGAAGTGAGGTGAAGGGAATTTTTTTTTATGCAGTTAGTTATGATCTGGACTGCAATGCCTGAAAGGGTGGTGGAAGCAGAATCAGTAGTAACCTTCAAAAGGGAATTGGATATGTAAGTGAAAAGGAAAAAAATTGCAGGGCTATGAGGAAAGAGTGGGACTAATTGGATAGCTCTTTTAAAGAGCCAGCACAGCCACAATGGGTCGAATGGCCTCCATGTGTGCTGTAACAATCTATGATTCTATGATCATAGATGCCACTGTTCAGCCGATTCACTTAATTCCTTGTGATACTACAAAGCAGCCAGGTGCACTTTACATAGTGAAGGCTAAAGACCCTGATGACATCCTGACTGTAGTGCCGAAGACCTGCACACCAGAAATAGCCGCCCCCTTAGCCAAGCAAGTATGACAACCGTATTTACTCAGTTGTGGAAAACTGCCGAGGTATGTCCTATCCCCCCCAAAAAAATGGCAAATCCAGCCCAGCCAACTACCAGCCCAAAGTAATGGAAAGAGTCGTCAATAGTACTCTCAAGCCCACTTAGTCACTAATAACCTGCTCACTGATGCTCAGTTCAGGTCCCACCAACACCAGTAGACTAAAGATCTTATTAAAGCCTTGATTCATACAGGGACACAAGAGCTGAATGTCAGAAGAAAGGGTAATTGCCCTTGAAATCAAGGCAACATTCAACCAAGGCTAATCATCACCGTCTAAAACATTATTGCAGGAGTTCCTCAGGATAGCATCCTTGCCTCAACCATCTTCGGCTGCTTAATTGATGACCTGCTCGTCATTATAAAGGTAAAGAGTGGGGCTGTTAGTTGACGATTCGTTGTTTAGCTGCATTCGCAATTCATCTGATCATGAAGCAGCCTATGCCAGTCAATGACAGGACCAGAACATCATCCAGGCTCGGGCTGACAAATGGCAGGTAAACATTCACAGCACCTACGTGATAAGCAACAATCATCTCAATAACACAAGTCTCACCTGTCTCCCCCTGATCGTCAAAAGTACCACCATCTACCCCTTCCACCACCAGCGCATTGTGTTTGATGTACTAGCTACAGGATTCCAACAACTCATCAACTTACTTCAACAGCATCTCCCAGCCCTGTAACCTCTGCCATGAAGAAGAGAAGAGCAGTAACACCACGGGAGTGGCATCACCCCTACATTCCTCCCCAAGTCACACACATCCTGACTTGGACAGATACGGTCATTCTTTCACCGTCACTGGGTCGAAAGCCTCAACATTGCAGGAGCACCATCAGGGAGTGCAGGGGTTCAAAGAGAATACCCACCACCACATTATCTGGATAACTAGGGATAGGCAATAAATGCGACTATGCCAGCTTCATCCACATCCCAATAAAAATTTATTTTTTAATTTCACATTTAAAAAAATAAACACAGCTGCTAAAGAGTGCCACTTTACAGTGTACCCCTTTTAGGGTACCTCAAAAGACACTTCGGTTTAATGGATTTGCAATCTGTGTTACTCTTCACATTCATAATGGTCACTCCTAACATTTCCCAGATGTTGACATCTCTGAAGTACAGGAAAAGAATGCATAGTTTACAGGAAAAGACTGACCATGACTGGGAAACACCAAAGTTATAAATACAATATAACCTTGAATCAGATCTTTTCCTGTTGTACAGCAGTAAGAACAAACCGAACTTGGAAACATTTTGTTTCCATACTTTTTGCTGTTCATGCACCCAAGAAAATGCCCATCATTCAAGATAGAATACAGGGAAGCAGAAAAGTCAATTCAGCTGATGAAGTCCTTCTTAGAATATGTACCATGTAACTCTTTCAGTGACTCCATCCCACCTATTTAATCTCTTTGAGACTCCTGTATCTATAATCCTGAATTCCCCAAGGTTATTGAGTTAAACTCTAGAATCTCTATTCATCCTTGATGGGCCAGCTGTCAACCATCCCACCCTTTACAGAGTTACGTACTGCGCAGCATCTCTGAAAAAAATCCAGGATACATAATGGAATAGAGGTGGGGGGTGGGGGCGAATTGTTGTACAGGAAGAACCGGACAATATTGGCGCACTGTTTCTCTAGCTTCATGACTCATCCAAGAGCCTTACTCTGCAAATCGGAATCATATAATCAAAGATGATAAACTACTGTACTTTTTCAGTAGATTATAGGTTTTGCAATTCTTGTATTAAAGTGGTTGCTATGGTGGCAGTCAGCAAAGAATTCAGAGAACCAAAGTTTATTTAATTGCAACAACCACAGTCCTTTTCCTACAATTCCTCCAAGCAGCCAGAAACCCAGTGAAAGCCCTGCCTAGCAACCAGTAACACTGAGGATTTGCTTCTGAAAGCAAAACAAGAGTGGGGAGGAGTCTAAAAATGACAGCTCTGCATTGCATTCCCTCAAATGTGGGCCTACTAAATACGACAGCACATCAGTATTTATCCTTAAATCAGATAAGAGTCGGCCAAATAATGCAGCAGCCAGTTATTTGTATTTTTGCTTTGCACATCCAAAGACAGGGGTGACACAATGGCACAAAACAGGGCTCCACAGGAATCCTTTCCAAGTGGGTACTGCATATGAAGACTATAAGTTACCAAGGAATCAATATTCAATGTGTGCAGTAGGAGGAAGGCAAAGAATTTAAATTGTTGAAGTGAACAAATTTTATTAACAGACTGTAGGAAAACCTAAAGTAATTGCTAAATAATAATGTCTGAATTGAATAGCTTTTAATGTTCCTCAAAGTGTGTTTAAAATAGACACTTTATGTTCCTTAATATACAGGGCAAATGTAGAAGAAGTTCCATGGCTGTAATTTAATCCAAGGGTCAAAGGAAGTGATAAACCATGAATGTAAAGTTGAGTTGTCTATGTATGTCAACAGAACATCGCAATTAAATGATAAGCTTTAATTCCCTCCAATTTGCTATTTTCTACAAAGAACAAATCAACAGCTTTGAGTATGTTCTGTACCAGTGACGCTGGTTCGAAGCAGACATGCTACACAGGTACAGATTATTTTACAGAAATTATATACTGTTATACTGCTGATTAACTAAACACTCTTCTATACATTACAGAGGATAACACACTGTACAGTGAATTAAGCACTGAGAAATGTAGATATCAACGTAAACTACAGGAGCTACTCCTATGTATCAACTCAAATGCATGATGTTATATCGAAATAAGTTCCCGGCAATCGAGAAGATCGGGGGTCCGGGGGGGCTCAGAGTGCGGCGTCAGAAGGAGAGATCACGCAAGGGATGGGAGGAGATCGCCGGGGGAGGGTCAGAGATCGCAGTGGGTGGGAGTCGGCTGACCGCTTGGGGGAGGGTTCAGCCGATCAAGTGGAAGGGAGATCTCACAGGGGTGGGGGGGGGGGGTCTGCCCATCGCGTGGAAGGGAGAGATCACAGCAGGTTTGCTTGGGGGCTGGGGGAAAGCATTCCTGCTCCTCCTGGCCCACAAGCAGTGCTGGAAAAGCACTTACCTGCTGGATCTAGCAGCTTCCACCTCCCTTTAGCTGCCAGGTTTCCTGAGACCTGGGAAACCTGGCCCGCAGGCGTTAAATTCAAATGGCTGCCAAAATCAGAGGCACGGAACCTAATTGAAATATTATAATTAACGACCCGCCTGTCGAGAACGAGTTAATTGGCCAGACGCCAAATCCACCGCAGCTAAACCGGAAATAGGCGCGTTCGTGGTAGGTTGGAGTCGAGATTCACATTTTTTCAAATTTACCCCTTGCACCACTCCATCCTCCCTCCACTTGTTTTTGGGGGTGGGAGACGGGGTTACCTGCTATGTTTATCAATTTTCTCCCACCAGCAAGAGGATTATGGCAGAAAGGCAACAGACCCAGAATCACATAATTTGTTCACTGTTTTAGTGGAAAAGACTCCTATATAAAATACATCCTGAACTGTGTATGACATAGAGCTAAGGGGTCATTTCCAACATAAACAGCCATGTTATGCCACTCTGACAATCTCTGATAAATTCCTAGATGTTAATGTGCAATAATACTATTCTGCTGACTCTACATTACGTAATTACCATTTCTCAAAAAAAATATAATTTTCAAAGAGTTCATCAAAATTATCATACATTATAAACTAGAAAGACTTGTATTTATACAGCGCCTTTCACAACCTCAGGACGTACTAAAGTGCTTTACAGCCAGTGAGGTACTTTTTGAAGTGTAGTCACAATTGTAATGTAGGAAATGCGGCAGGCAATTTGTGCACAGCAAGCTCCCACAAACATCAATGTGATAATGACCAGATAATCTGTTTCAGTGATGTTGGTAACTAGGCAAACAGAATTGTATTGTCCTGTTATGCAGGGGAGGAAAGAGAAAGGGACTCTTTTTTTTAAAGTCAATTTTGTGATTAGTGTGATTTTAAAAATTAACTTGTGCAGAGACCAATTTTTTTTTCATGGAAATGCCAAGGCCTAAAGTCACGTAATATTTGAAAATATACAGTTCCACGTACACCAACTTCAGCCATTAGCTATGCACTTCAGAGCTGGGCTCTTTTCCAGCAATTTTGCTCATTATACAGCAAAAACCCCAGTTAGAATGTTACAACCTCACTACATCTGAGAAATCCATCATCTTTGCCCAGAAAGATTTTATTTAATAAAAAACTGGCTATAATGAACACAAGCTCACATTGTCATGAGGATGCTGAGGAAAGTTAGCATGCAGGTACAGCAAGCAATTAGGATGGCAAATGGTATGTTGGCCTTTATTGCAAGGGAGTTGGGGCACAAGAGTAAGGAAGTCTTACTACAATTGTACAGGGCTTTGGTGAGACCACACCTGGAGTACTGTGCACAGTTTTGGTCTCCTTATCTGAGAAAGGACATATATACCTTAGAAGCGGTGCAACCAAGGTTCACTAGATTGATCCCTGGGATGAGAGGGTTTTCCTTCGAGGGGCGATTGAGTAGATATGGGCCTATACTCTCTCGAGTTTAGAAGAATGAGAGATGATCTCAATGAAACGTATAAAATTCTTAGAGGGCTTGACAGGGTAGACGCCGAGAGGTTGTTTCCCCTGGCTGGAGAGTCTCAGGATAAGGGGTCGGCCTTTTAAGACGGAGATGGGGAGGAATTTCTTCACTCAGAGGGTTGTGAATTTTTGGAATTCTCTACCCCAAAGGGCTGTGGCTGCTGAGTCGTTGGATATATTCAAGGCAGAGAGAGATAGATTTTTGGACTCTAGGGGAATCAAGGGATATGGGGATCGGGCGGGAAAGTGGAGTTGAGGTCGAAGATCAGCCATGATCTTATTGAATGGTGGAATAGGCTCAAGGGGCCGTATGTCCTACTCCTGCTCCTAATTCTTATGTTCTAAGTGCCTAATGGCTTCTTTTACAAGACTTGTCTACAAACATGCATCCTAGGGTACTGAAGGAGGTGGCCCTAGAGATAGCGGATGCACTAAGCATGATTTTTCAGAATTCATTAGACTCGGGAACAGTGCCCATGGATTGGAGGGTAGCTAACGTTACCCCACTATTCAAAAAGGGGGGTAGGGAAAAAGCAGGTAATTACAGACCTGTAAGCCTTACATCAGTTGTGGGCAAAATGCTGGAGTCCATCATTAAGGATGAAATAGCCGAGCACTTAGCAAATGGGGACAGGATAGGACAGAGTCAACATGGATTTACAAAGGGTAAATCGTGCTTGACTAATCTATTGGAATTTTTTGAGGGAGTAACTGGTAAAATAGATGGGGGAGAGCCAGTAGATGTGGTGTACCTGGACTTCCAAAAGGCCTTCGATAAGGTCCCACATAAAAGATTAGCATGGAAAATTGAAGCTCATGGGATAAAGGGGAAAGTATTGACGTGGATAGAGAACTGGCTGTCAGATAGAAAACAGAGAGTTGGAATAAACGGCTCATTTTCTGAATGGCAGGCAGTAACAAGTGGGGTACCACAGGGATCTGTCCTGGGTCCCCAGCTGTTCACAATTTATATTAATGACCTGGATCAGGGAGTCGAATGCAGCATTTCCAAATTTGCAGACGACACTAAACTAGGAGGGGGGGTGGGCTCAGAGGAGGAGACCAGGAAGCTCCAGAGCGATTTGGACAGACTGGGTGATTGGGCGGATAAATGGCAGATGCACTATAATGTGGACAAGTGCGAAGTTATCCACCTTGGGTGCAGGAACGGGAGGGCAAATTATTATTTAAATGGCAATAAATTGGGAGAGGGGGAAGTACAGAGAGACCTGGGTGTTCTTGTACACCAGTCACTGAAGGCGAGCATGCAGGTGCAACAGGCGGTCAAGAAGGCAAACGGTATGCTGGCCTTCATAGCAAAAGGGTTGGAATACAGGAACAGGGATACCTTGCTGCAGCTGTACAGGGCACTGGTGAGACCACACCTCGAGTACTGTGTACAGTTTTGGTCGCCTCATCTGAGGAAAGATGTTCTTGCCATGGAGGGGGTGCAGCGGCGATTCACCAGGCTGATACCAGGAATGGCGGGATTGACCTATGAGGAGAGACTATGTAGTTTAGGGATGTACACACTGGAGTTTAGAAGATTGAGAGGGGACCTCATAGAAGTGTATAAAATTCTGACAGGTCTAGACAGATTAGATGCAGAAGGAATGTTTCCCTTGGCGGGTGAGAACAGAACTAGAGGACATAATTTAAGGATAAGGGCTAAACCATTTAGGACAGAAATGAGGGGGAATTTCTTCACTCAGAGAGTGGTGAACCTGTGGAACTCATTGCCACAGAGGGCAGTGTACGCCAGCTCATTAAATATATTTAAGAGGGAATTAGATATATTTCTACAGGCAAAAGGGGTTAAGGGTTACGGAGAGAAGGCGGGGACGGGATACTGAATTGAAGGATCAGCCATGATCTCATTAAATGGCGGAGCAGGCTCGAAGGGCCGGATGGCCTACTCCTGCTCCTATCTTCTATGTATCTATGTAACATTGGGTAATTTTATTTTTCGGCGATAGTTCAGGGGCGATATCAGACCAGCCACACACTACATACCTCTCCTTTCAAGGAAATTCGGGGGAGATGTATAACTTGTGGCTGATCCAATAATGCCTTTTTCTACTATCGCAAAAAAAAACATGTAAAATCGTTATAGATGTCCATTATAAATCACTATTCAAATATACAAAACATTGTTTTCTAAGTAAGCATTACAGCACACTTACTTCTGTTGATTTTACTATACCTGTATATATATCTCAGACAAGTGAATATGGAGTTGTCTCCTTTTTGGTTCTAAATATTCTGAATAGTGCATTCAGTTACTTGTGTACTTTAAGCGGACAACAGCTGAGTGAATTCTTTTTGGCAGCCAGTCAGAAGGGTGATGGGGGAGGTGGCAAAGGGTACACTAAAATTCCAATTTCTCCTACAAAGCAAGAAATTTAAGAAACAATTTTCCATAACTAAATGGAAAGAGCACTTCACATTGAAAAGCATTTGCTCCTAAGATATTAACAAAAGAAAAATAAATTGGCTAAATAGATCATTCTACAGATCTCAAAGAGCAACCAGGAACAGTTTGAAAAGTTGAAAGAATATATGTGTATTCAGAGCTAATTCAGCCAATTGATCACAGGATTACATAGGATATACGGCACAGAAACAGGCCATTCGGCCCAACCAGTCCATGCTGGCGTTTATACTCCACTCGAGCCTCCTCCCGTCTTTCCTCATCTAAATCTATCAGCATAACCCTCTATTCCCTTTTCCCTCATATGCTAGTCTAGCCTCCCCTTAAATGCATCTACACTATTCGCTTCAACCACTCCCTGTGGTAGTGAGTTCCACATTCTCACCACTCTTTGGGTAAAGAAGTTTCTTCTGAATTCCCTATTGGATTTCTTGGTGATAATCTTATATTGATGGCCTCTAGTTATGCTCTTCCCCACAAGTGGAAACATTCTCTCTGAATCCACTCTATCAAAACCTTTTATAATTTTAAAGACCTCTATTAGGTCACCCCTCAGCCTTTTTTCAAGAGAAAAGAGACCCAGCCTGTTCATCCTTTCCTGATATGTATACCCTCGCATTTCTGGTATCATCCTTGTAAATCTTCTCTGCACCCTCTCCAGTGCCTCTATATCCTTTTTATAATATGGTGACCAGAACTGTACGTAGTACTCCAAGTGTGGTCTAACCAAGGTTCGATACAGGTTTAGCATAACTTCCCTACTTTTCAATTCTATACCTCCAGAAATAAACCCTAGTGCTTGGTTTGCTTTTTTTTTAAATGGCCTTGTTAACCTGTGTCGCTACTTTTAGTGATCTGTGTATTTGGTGTCATCCGCAAACTTAGAAATTGTGTTTTTGATTCCAAAGTCTAAATCGTTAATATAAATTGTGAACAACAGTGGTCCCAGCACTGATTCTTTTGGAACACCACTACCCACCTTCTGCCACTGTGAAGCGCTACCTTTTACCCCTACTCTCTTTCTGTCTTGAAGCCAGCTAGCTATCCATTCTGCTACTTGTCCCCTGACTCCGCATTCTCTGACCTTGTTCATCAGTCTATTATGGGGTACCTTATCGAAGGCCTTTTGAAAATCCAGATATATTACATCCACGGCATTACCATTGCCTACTCTCTCTGTTGCCTCTTCAAAAAATTCAATGAGGTTGGTCAAGCAAGACTTTCCCTTTTGAAATCCATGCTGAATATTCATTGCTATGTTTTTGGTTTCTAGATGTTCTTCTATTTTCTCCTTTAGTAGGGATTCCTTTATTTTTCCAACCACCAATGTTATGCTGACTGGTCTATAATTCCCTGGACATGTTCTATCCCCCTTCTTAAATATAGGTATTAGGTTAGCTATCCGCCAGTCCTCTGGCACTACACCTTTTTCTAACAAATTATTAAATATGTGTAGTAATGCCTCGGCTATCTCTTCCCTAGATTCTTTTAAAATGCGTGGATGCAATCCATCCGGACCTGGGGTGTTATCCTCTTTGAGTTTGATTAGTTTATTTAATATATCCCCTCTTTTTAATTTAAATGCACTTATCTCATCATCCAATGTCATGTCCACCTGTTCTATCTCCCTGGTAAATACTGAAGCAAAATAATTATTTAATATTTCTGCCACCTCTCTATCGTTACCTGTGGTATTATCCTGTCGATCCCTTAATGGCCCTATTCCCATCCCAACCTACCTTTTTTTTAAATTTTACTATTTTGTTTTATGTTCCTTGATAATTTAATTTCATAGTTTTCATAGTTTCTTTGCCTTCCTAATTGTTTTTTTGACTTCTTTCCTAATCTCTTCGTATTCTCCCTTATCGTGCACTCCCCTGCTGTCTATGTACTTAATGTATGCCTCTTTCCTTACCCTCAATTGTTCCCTTATGGCTTTATTCATCCATGGAGTCTCATTAGTGTTTAGTTTGTTCTTTCCTTTTAGCGGAATACATTGTTGCTGCACTCTGTTGAACACCGTTTTAAATGTTTTCCATTGTTGTTCTACATCGTTGTTTGCCAATATTGTTGCCCATTTTATTTTCCCAAGTTCTATTCTCAGCACCTCAAAATCAGCTTTTCTCTAATCTATTACCCTGGTTTTTGTCATACTTATGTCCTTCTCAATTATCTTAAAGCGTATTACATTGTCACTATTGCCTAGATGTTCCCCTACATTTACTACTCTTTTCTGTTCTGGTTCATTCCCCATTATGAGATCAAATAGCAAATCCTCCCTTGTTGGGCATTTTACATATTGGGTTAGAAAGGAGTCCTGTACACATTGTAGGAACTCCATTCCCTTATCCCCTTTACCTACCTCTTCTATCCAATTAATATTGGGGTAGTTGAAATCCCCCATGATTATTATTCTATGTTTTTTTACTCATTTCCCTAATTTGTCTGCATATTCCACTGGATTAGAAAGCAGGCAAGTTTGTATTCCAAAAACAGTTAAATTGCCACATTTCCAAAGTGGTATTACTAACAGTGATGAGGATGGTGAAGATGTCTCTTTACAATAGAACAAAACAAATATGACCGATGTATTGAAAATGTTTATCTTGATCTGCAAGGACAAGTACTCCGGAGATCAAAGTCTATTTACAACATCAGGAGCAACATTTATCAATCAATGATGCTTTATCTTCAATTTTGAGTATTAATTTAGCCCCCTCCAGTGGGAGTGAATAAAGCATGGGTTTGAACACTGGATTTGTAATCAGTAGGAGTGATTTGGTTTGTTGGAATTCTACCCATGGATCAAGTATGTGAAGCCAAATGTAATTAAAATGATTGGCCTTTAAGGGATCATAATAAACACCATGAAAACACAACTTGGCATGCTAAGTAGCAACCTGGCATGTTAAGTTGCAACTGAGATCTATACTCCAAGTCTGCTTAATACCACTGTCTCCTCGCTCCCCTCCAGCTCTCCTCCATTTTTCAGTTAAGACTATCCTGCTGCAAACTTGGAGAAGTTATACATCTGCTAACTTTTTCTTGGTACATCAGGATAAACTTACTACACAGCTATTCATGTTAGGCGTTCAAGTTATTCTCGCAATAATTATTAATTTTGCAAAATCAAAGTATTTAGCAAACCCCAATCCATAGGGCCATAGTTTTGCTCTTAAGTGTCAGCCTAGATTATGAACTCAAGTTCTGAAGTGGGGTTTGAGCTAACAAACTTCTGTCAGAGGAGAGAACACTACCACTAAGCCAAGCTGACACTAACTCGACACAAGGGGGGTAAATTTTCAACTTGCCGCCAGATCTGAAAACTGGTATTGTGGGTCAGGAGCCAGTTCCAGAAATTGTATAGAATCAGACTGTTTCTACAATGAAATGCCACTTTTATGCTCCAAGCGCCAAGTTGAAAATTACTCCCAAGACACAAACAGCACCAAAGCTGTATTAATATAGAATTATTTTAAATTATAGATTCTCCAAAAGATACTAGGAGTATTACAAAAATATCTCACTAGAGATCTGAAGTTACTGCAGGCCTTGCATAAGTGCAAAAGACTCACAAAATGACATAATTAGGGCAGTTGATAGCTCATGTTGCTGAATCACAAGGATGTGGGCTCAAACCCAAGTTAGGAGATACAAGTTCCTAATGCTGCCACACAGTGAAATGCTACACTGTTGGAGCACTGTCTTTCAACTGAGACTTACAACTGAAAATTAAACCGGCTCTTCTCAACAGGCAATTAAGATCCAATGGCTCTAACAGCCAAATAGAAATATTTCCCTCAGATGTGTAATCTCATTGGGCTACCCTTGTTAAATGCCATGAAATGGATGCAAGAGTACCTGGACCTTCCAGTCACTCAGATATTCTGTCAAGTCTATGCATACGTACATGGCTCATCCAGCACCCCTCCCTCAGGAAAGAGGACTCTATACAATTGTCACATAACCCTCAATGTTATAATAAGGAAATGTTGCAACATTTACTTATGCTGCTGAGTCCTCCCTAATTCTATACATTGCACAATAAACAGACGATCAGAGTTGCCTGTGAATTCTACTTTGTGTAAAACTGGTGTAGAGGGCAAAACAGAGATAAGCAACACAAAATACAATAGTTTTGTGGACGGGAGGGGGGAAGAGGTGGGGTACGTGCTGAGTCAAGTCTCCAGACAGCTATCAACATTGGTTTAAAGCACATCCTACAAAGTGCACTCATTTTCACAGCTTCTAATATGCCACTTAATTTAGTTACGAGTCAATTCTTGCTTCCTCAGCCTAAGATTGCACACAGACAAATATTTCACATCATTTAGTGCAAAGTGATCAGTTAATATGACATTAAAAATGCAAACAAACAAAGCACTGCTAGAGGAATAGAACTGAAAACCAGAGAAGTTATATTAAACTTGGTTTGACCACGCGGAGTACTGTGAACAGTTCTGGTCTCCATATTATGAAGAGGATATAGAGGCACTGGAGAAGGTGCAAAAAAGATTTACACGGTGACACCAGAACTGAGGGGTTGACCCGGAATTTGTAGTCAGCAGCAAAGCAAAGGCGTTCGCCGCTGGCACCAAAGAAAGCTGCCCATCACGATCTCTGTGGCGCAAAGTTTGCCTTTTTCGACATTCAAGTGATAGCAGTGCTCTATCGTGGGAATTCCCTAGTGCAAGCTGCTGTGATGTCAACAAGCTGTCTAAGCAGCCAATCACATTGCAGAATTCTCACAGACAGGGAATGAGAAGCTGCTTTTATCCAGACTTTTAAAAAAGAAAGAAAGAGCAAAACAAAGATTGGGGCTCTCACCTGGGGGATCAGGTAGCACCTGAAATATCATGAACCAACTTCCAAAAAAAAAATTTTGTTTTAAAGTTTAACAATTGTAATTTTTATCATAATGAGAAATTAGGCATTCCACAAAATTAAAATTTGTTTTTCAGGGCCATAACGTTTACTTAGCAGTCAATACACTGTTAAAATCCCATTACACCTAACTTAATGGGGTACTTAATAGTGATATTACCGCGAAAAAGCACAAGTTTGTCAGTTTCACTGATTACATCGATTGTCAGCATTGCTGGGGGGGGGGGGGGGGGGGGGGGGCGGTGCCATAGCGCAACCAGTGTCGGAACAGTGAACGACTGACCGCAACTCAGGATTTCCTCATTTAGATGCGCACGCGCTACATCCTGAAGTTGCGGTCAATTTCAAAGGGGTAATAACCATGAACGCAGTTAGTTCGCCGTTATTATCCACCGCATATTTCAGCCCGTAATAACGATCAGGAAAGACTGAGCAGGCTGGGGCTCTTTTCTCTGGAAAAGAGAAGACTGAAGGATGCCGAATAGAGGTTTGTAAAATTATGAAAGGATTTGATACGGTAGACGTAGAGAGGATGTTTCTACTTGTGGGGGAATCCAAAACTAGGTGACTAATAAATCCAATAAAGAATTCAGGAGAAGCTTCTTCACCCAGAGAGTGGTTAGAATGTGGAACTTGCTACCACATGGAGTAGTTGAGGCGAATAGCATAGTTGCATTTAAGGGGAAGCTGGATAAATACATAAGGGAGAAACTAATCAAACGATATGCTGATCGCGTTAATGAAGCAGAGTGGTAGAAGGCTGGTGTGGAGCATAAACACAAGCACAGACCAGCTGGGGCGAATGACCTGTTTCTGTGCTGTAAATTCGATGTAATTCAATGTAATTAATCGTTGCAATTGTGATTCTTTGCTTGAAAAGTCGATGCTGACAAGAGTAAACTACCAGTTTCTTTCGAGTGTAGACCATGTTAAATTCCAGAGTGCATAGAGCAAAAGTTACTGCCTCTCTAAACTGAAGTCATTCAAACTAATCCAGCTCTGCTAACTTCAGATCTGAGGTGCATTTTCTTCCTCTTCATGTCAAAAGGATAAACCTATTCAAGCTAGGTGGTATGATTAACAATGCTGTCTTTCATCTGCTGTCACTGATGCTGCTATCAATAGAGCACTTCTGTCAAGAGGTAGCAAGAAACTACCTTTTCAATAGTTAACTGAGGGTTGTTTCTAAATGAAGTTAACAACTTGACTTATTTCACACCGGAGGCTTGCCAAAAAGCTAGCTCTGCAGGATCTTGCCGAGCTTTTTGTCAGAAAATGTAACAGTAAGACAAGACTGACCACTCAATTTTAAACCTGTTCATAGCATTGTGTTCATACCCTATATGAAAGAAACAGTGCCTGGTTTTATATCACCTGCTTTTAAACATCCCCCTCACTGAAATGGTACCCACGGATGTCAATGGTAGATTGGAAAAATGCACAGCTTGGATTAGTGCTCATTTTAGCTGGCAACGTGCATTAATTTGAGCAGGACTCACTGTATTACATTTTAGTTCCAAGCTCAATATAGTTCACCTACTACATCCAACTTTCTATGCAAGTATACAAATTTTCACTTCAGTAATCAGACACCTCAGTGCATTGCATTTGCATCAAATATCTCAATCCTATATGTTTTGTCCAAAAGCTTTGTTCAGTCCTGAGGTATCTGATTACTGAAGTGAACATTTGCATACTTGCACAGCAAGTTGGGTGTAGTGAGTGAACAATATTGAGCTTGGAGCTAAAATGTCCAAAGGAGCCTATCAGATGGTTTTCATCTTTCCCAAGCTGAACCCAAGCCAAAGCAACAACTAACGAAGGGTCACAGACCTGAAATGTTAACTCTGTTTCTCTCTCCACCAATGCTGCCTGACCTGCTGAGTGTTTTCAGCATTTTCTGTTGTTATTTCAGATTTCCAGCATCCGCAGTATTTTGCTATTGTATCTTTACAATCTTACTGGGTCACTGTAACTTGGCACAGTTCAGCAACCCTTCAAATAGACACTTTCTGTAAGCTGCTGGCCAGCTGTGCCTCATTCCCAGGCTCCTCTTCTTAATCAATCATGAAAAGCTGAGCTCAACTTATGTGCCTGTTTCCTCATTGCTTTTGGACATCTGTTGCTGCTTCACTTGACTGTTCCTGTATTCCTACAATAGTCTGTTCAGAAATGTTTCACGCTGGAATTTTTAACCTCTAAGTGGTTGGTGTTAATTAGAGAGAATTCAGATCTTGGCAACAGTTTGATGGCAGATCGCAAAAGTCAAATTAATTTGATAGTCTAGCATTACTGAACATGAGAATCTGTCCTATGTGAAATCTGTTGTCACTTAACACGTGTTAGCAGGGAGTGGTACTAAGACAAAGGTAGAGCAACAGGCGAGAAGTAGTCAGGAATTCTTTATGGATTCCATCTCTAAATGTGCTCTGTGGCGTAACTAGCAGAAAAATAAACTTTATTTAAGGGTGAAGCAGATGCAGAGTTACCAAGATGAACCCCCCGCCTAAGAACTCAAAGATTAACACAGAACACCTGAAAGACAGAAATATGAAACTAGCCTCTTAATCCCCTAGGTCAAAACCACAGCATTCAGCACTGGATTAGGGACAGTGAGAACATGCCTGTTGCAACAGACCCTGAAGGGAGAGAGAAGGGAACGTAAATCAGGGTTGGGTGCCCTCTTAATCCTCCTGGTGACTATCTGCAATAGGCAATGGCAGAAGTCTGAGGTCACACTGCTTATCCTCTTGGTAGCAAAGGTGACAAGGCCACACAGATCCAAGATGGGAAAAGAACATAAAAAGAATAAAAACTAGATAGAAAAGCTATCTAGGAACATTAGCAGTCTTAATATGATAGGTGTCACCCATGGTTCAGTGGTAGCACTCTTGCCTCGGAGTCAGAAGGTTGTGGGTTCAAGTCCCACTCCGGAGACTTGAGCAGTGCAGTACTGAGGGAGTGCTGTATTGTGTTAAACCAAGGCCCCATCTGCCTTCTCAGGTGGACTTTAAAGATCCCACGGTGCGATTTGAAGAAGAGCAGGGGAGTTCTCCCCAGTGTCCTGGCCAATATTTAATCCTCAACCAACATCACTAAAACAGATTATCTGGTCATGTATCTGGCTGTTTGTGGGACCTTTGCTGCCGCATTTACTACATTACAACAGTGACTACACTTCAAAATTACATAGTTGGCTTTAAAGTACTTTGGGGCATCCCAAGGTGGTGAAAGGCACTATATAAATGCAACTCTTTCTTTTTCATTTAAATATTTCTTTATAGGAGTACAATACCCCATCAACTTAATGATTCCAAACTACAAAAGTATAAAAATTCCAAGCACAGGAATTTGGTGCACTTTAGAAACTGCCTTTCTAAGTTTTTGTTTAAAGCAGCAGTTATTAAAGTGATGGTCACAGAACAAGTACCAAAATTGTCTTTTCACCACCAAGACACAAGTCTGAATACAAATACAAGAGAAGCATCCCCTGTTTGATGATTGATTGGGCTCCTATGTAAAGGAGTTTAGGCAATCCCAACTAAGTTCGCAGTAGACATATGTGCACAGCACAAAATTGCCAATAAAAATGAGGTGGAGGACAAATTAAGATGGCTGCTATGGGGAATACAACATTGGGGGACGGTAGTATGAGTTTGAGGTTCAAATATCTCAGGCAAGTAATCTAAAGAAAGCTCTAAACTGCATCCAATTTAAACCTCTCCCTAGCACAGTGATCAGTCATTTTGAAGAGCAAAAAATTCAGAACAACCAACAAATCTGACAAGGCTACAAATATCAGTGATTGTTAACTAGATAACCCTTCAACTATCCTAAATATACTGAATTGAGACTTGGCAAGTTCAGTTTTTTGAAGTTCATCGTGTGATCTGATCTTACCTCCAATGGCACTTGCCGAAATCCAAACCAAAATCTGGACTCTTGGGGGGGAGGCGGGGGGAGGTGAAAATGTTGTGGAGCCAGGGTAGTGATTCCAGGAAAATCCTTAAGGTATCAAAATGGCAGGATATGCTGAGCAACTGGTACCACTAATGGTGGAAGAATTTAATAGAATGTGTTACATTCTTACCCATTAAAAGTAATAGAGGCGGTCTTACTGCAGCACTTCTAGGCATTACCAAATTTTAGAGGTGTTAATAATCCTTGATTGCAATAGACAAGGAGCATGACAGTGATACCAACTCAGGAATTTGAGGAAGAGAGGAAGCAAAAAAGAGAGAGAGAGAGAAAAAAGTTAGAGATTGATTGATACTGGTGGAGCTGCTGAAAATTTGGATCAATTTTTTCTGGGTCAAATCTATAACACAGTTCTAGCCAACCAATAATGCTAGTGATGCTGTCAAACAGACTTATAAATTCTAACTCTGTTCATTGTCTCAAACAAAACAAAACACCATAAAAATGTTAATGCTTACATTAGCAAGTCCTGTGGGAAGACGAGGTAAATGCTGCTCCTTAAGGATGGATTTTCAGATTGTACCTTGGACAGCTTTATTACAAAAATGATTTGATGCAGAAACTTCATACCTTCATAAATCAGTAGAATTATTATTCAAATCATATAGAAACAAAATCAGATGTGACACTCTAAGTGAATTGCTAAAACAATTAATTATGTACTCAGTATTGCACACCCATAAGATTTTTAAATCAGTGCAGTTGTTTTGTGCCATGTTTAATTAAAATTTTCTTGATCAAAGTGCATGACATAACCTGAAAATTATCACAAATGTTGAGCTTTAATTAGGAAACAAGATGCAACAAAATTATTATCCAATCTGACAAGATTCAAAACATAACAAAACATTCTAAATAACAAGCTGGCTACAAAACAGTAGCCATGATGTGGAGATGCCGGTGTTGGACTGGGGTGGACAAATGTGAGAAGTCGCACAACACCAGGTTATAGTCCAACAGCTTTATTTGAAATCACAAGCTTTCGGAGCGGCTGCTCCTTGGTCAGGTGAAGTCCGGTTCACCTGACGAAGGAGCAGCGCTCCGAAAGCTTGTGATTTCAAATAAAGCTGTTGGACTATAACCTGGTGTTGTGCGACTTCTCACATTTACAAAACAGTAAACAGAGAGTAGTTTTTTTTTAATTCATTTATGGGATATGGCGTCGCTGGCAAGGCCAGCATTTATTGCCCATCCCTAAAGGTTAAAGGTAGTTGCTCAGACTGGCAAAAGGTGGGGAAGTGGTGTTCCACAAAGATCGGTGCTGGGACCACTGTTGTTCACTGTTTACGTAAACGATTTGGACTCGGAAGTACAATTTCAAAATTTGCGGACAACACCAAATTGGGGGATATAGTTTATAGAGAAGGACTGTGACAAAATACTGGAAGACATCAATAAACTTGCAGAATGGGCATGTAATTGCCAAATTAACTTCAATATACATAAGTATGAGGTGGTACATTTTGGTAGGAAGAATAAGGAGGCCACAAATTCTCCTTGGAAAATAAGTGTCCAAATGGGGCAGAGGAGCAGAGGGATCTGAGGGTACAGATGCGCAAATCACTAAGAGTAGCAACACAGGTTAATAAGGCCATAAAAAAAGCAAACAAAGCACTGAGGTTCATTTCTAGAGGGATAGAATTGAAAAGCAGAGAAGTTATGTTAAACTTGTGTAGAACCTTGGTTAGACCACACTTGGAGTACTGTGAAAAGTTTTGGTCTCTATATTATAAAAAGGATATAGAGGCACTGGAGAAGGTGCAAAAAAGATTTACTGGGATGATACCAGAACTTGGAAAAGATTGAACAGGCTGGGGATCTTTTCCCTAGAAAACAGAAGACTGAGGGGTGCCCTGATAGAAGTATTTTAAGATTATGAAAGGATTTGATAGGGTAGACAGAGAGATGTTTCACTTGCGGGGGAGACCAGAATTAGGGGCCATAAATATAAGATAGTCATTAATTAATCCAACAGGGAATTCAGGAGAAACTTCTTTACCCAGAGAGTGGTGAGAATGTGGAACTTGCTACCACAGGGAGTAGTTGAGGCGAATAGCGCAGATGTATTTAACGGGAAGCTCGATTAACACATGAGGGAGAAAGGAATAGAAGGTTATGCTGAAGGATGGAGGAGGCTCGTGTGGAGCATAAACACCAGCATGGACCTGTTGGACCAAATGGCCTGTTTCTGTGCTGTAAATGCTATGTAATGTTATGTAATGAAAATAAAGTACATCACGATTTGAAAACTAGGATAAGTTGTTTTAACATTACTAGTTGAAATAACAGAGACTCACTAGTGACCAGAAGAGGTTTTAAAAGTTTTTTATTCTATGTCAGCAGTGATTTTTTTTCCTAGTTAAAAATAGTGCAATAGCTATTGAGTTTGGGGAATCTCAATCTAGTTCCAAGTGCCACAAACCTGCCCTAATTTGTACCAGTTAATTTCACTTAGAGGCCCTAAGATAGCAGGTGTGGAAAGGTATCCCACAGCAGGAAGTGGTCTTCAGAAACTCTGTTGGAGCATATTGTTGGCACAGAATGGAGGCACCTTTACTTTGCATCTAATTCATACAATGCCTGATCTGGGAGTATCTGAAATGGGAAGTGTTCCATTTCCCTGCACTAATATCCCTCGCTTTGATAAGTTCAAAATTCACATTTTTCTTTAAAAAAAAGTAATTCCTCTTCAGAAAACACACTGCAATCTCAAAACCATTAAGGGCTGGATTTTGATACTGGGGTCGGGTTGGTGTCGTGAATCCCACTTTTGGCTTGTAGACCCGCCGCCATCGAGATGTGGCCAACCCACTGTATTTTCCCTTGATTGACCTTGTTGAGCCCGCCCAGTGGGCTCAGCAGGCCAATTAAGGGCCACCCGGCAACAGGTGACGTCACAGATTGACATTTCATCTGTCAAGAGCTTTTGACAGATGAAATATCAGCCTTTGACAGCTCTGTGAAGCTGTCAAACACTGACAATATGATTTCTAACTTCAGTCCTTCCTCTCAGGCTGAGTTAGAAATCATTCCACCACAGAAAACAGAAGGCTGCAGTTTTTGACAGTACCACGGATTTTCTGCTTTCTGTGCCGGTGAGATTTCTGACTCCCGAGAACTGAAGGGCTGACACCTGCAGGAGGAAGTTAAGGTAAGTAAAACTTTTTCCCACACTTAGCACTTACCTTACACACTTACCTCTGCACACATGCACCCATCACTCACCTGCCCACCGGACATATCGACCCCTCCAACCCCTGCAGACCCACGGTCCGCCCCGATAACTTGGCGTGGTTGCCACCTGTCGGGAAGCCCACATTTCACCTTTTAAAATAGGGATTAGGCAAAAAACTGCCCGTTAACTACCTGTTAACAGGCAGTTAATTGTCACTAATCCCTTCCCACCTTGGGGAGTCGGGTCTCAGCACAGGTCGGGTACCCGCCACCAGCGAAACTGGCATGGAGGCGGGTTGGAGGCGGGATGGGGTCGGGACCCCCGAATCTGCAACTTTAACCCCCCACACGCCTCCAAACCCGACTCCATGGGTCATTGAAAATCCAGCCCTAAGTGTTTCTGACAGAAAGCCAAATCATGAATTTTAGCTGATCTAAACATTCCTACTAATTTCCCTAAATAACTTTTAATCTACAGCTCAACATTGCGCTGATTGCAGGTACTGTCTACATTTTAACGGCAGAATCATTCTATACAGACACTGTTGTGCAATGATCAGCCTGAATGCACCAGTTAACTCAACTGAGACTACAATTTGAATTTCACTAATGGCTGAATTACGCATGCCAGTTACACATTCTAAAGAGCGGAGATCTTTCATTCACCAAAACAATGTGGTAATTTACTCCAGTGGTTGCTGCTCCTGCACAGAGAACATGTGTACAACGTGAATAATTCACAGCATCCACCTGCCTCCACAGTTCAGTCCATGCGCAACACAGTTAACCCTTACAGAACCGAATTTCTTCTGCAGCTTGGAAGTTGAGGATATTACAACAGAGCCCATTTCCTGTATCATTTTAATGTTAAATATTATCAAAAGTATAAAAGGAACCAAGTTGAGAGCTTCGGTCTTCATCTTGTCGAAGACCAAAATTTAGGATGTTCCAATAAGGTAAACGAGTTTTGAAGAAACCAATTCTGGTTCAGCTTAATGAATTTCAGTTGTTCTGAAGTTATCATTTAAGTGATGAACCCAAACCAAGAACAGAAGTCAAACTGAAATATAAAAAGTAGGCTCCTTTTATTTGCAGTCGAGGAAGCAACAAGTCTTGTATTTTAGAATTTTGGTTCATAAAACTGGCACCATAATCCTCGGTGTTGTCCATTATTTGTTGTTTAAAAAAAGAAAATATTTGATGCAATTTACTTGCAATTACACCAAATTAATAATCCATTTATTTACGTGGCATAGACTACTAGGCAATAATACACACCTATACATCATTCTCAACTTCTAGCAGACAAACTAAGAGAAACACAAACAACAATCAAAGATTTGTTAACTCCAAATAGCAGTTTACAATTACCCCACATACAATCCTGGAGAGCTGATTTAGATCATTTTGCCTGAATTAGGTGGAAGGAAAGCAAGTTGAAGCATCAATCCTTCTACAATTTAAGAACTGAAACCATGGTACGGTTGCTTTTCTGGAAAGGTAGTTTCAAATTAGTCAAAGCACCTTCTTTAGCTAAACCAATCTTGTGACCCTTGTTGTAAAAAGGAAGGGACAAAGAGCAGGGAGGTAGATATAGAACAGTAGCTGGGATCTACCCAACTCCAAAAAGAATTACAGCTTATTTTCAACTTGGGTCATTTTATTTTAAATAGCACTGTGGCCACCTGTCCATCCAAATAAAATAGGCCAATATTCAATAGGCTTAACTGAATCTTCAGTGGGGTGTTTAATTCCCAGTATATGCTTATACATCATAAGCTTTGGAGCAAATGTTTTTAAAAATCTTTGTTTTTAAAAGTTTAGCGAAATGTTCTGCAGAAAAAGTTGGCGAGTTAAGTCTATAGAAGTGGCGGGGGCAAGCCTTTGATCTCTTTCACTGGAGACTCCAGGCTGCCCCTCTTGGACTGAAGTTAGAAGTGAGTTTAAACCAGGATTGAGTCAGATTTGATGTGCTGCAGAAATGCTTTAATGCAAAAAGACCAGTTAGGCCATGAAATTCACTTACAATATTTAACGATGAGTAAGTTACATCTGTGAACTGGCCACACGGTAAATCAATACAAAACTTCAATGAAACTAGTGTGCTACCTTATAATCAACAGTGTGACTTAGAACTATTTGCTGTAATCCGTCTATGCCATGTCCAAGACCCCCTGCAGTAGGAGGACTGATTCATTTTTGCTTGCAATACCGACTGCAGATCAGGAAGTTCAGGAAAAGCGGAGTCTCTGCTGTAATCAGAATAATAGAATCCAGTAGGTTTATATTTGGTTCCACTGATTACTCAGGACCAAAATGTGGCCTTGGTTTTCGTTCCTGTTTATGCTTACTTCATATAAAAAATGAATTTTCCTCCACAGTTTCTTAAGTATTGAGTGGACCACCTCCTCTTTCTTTTTCCATTAACTTTATATTTTTATTGCAACACACCTTCCATCTGCATTGCTTGAATTAAAAGGAAAACCATGAATAGTAATTTTCTCAAAAAAATTAATTCCAAATAGTACACCGAATCAAACTATATCAGAGTCGAATCTTCAGTCTGTTTAGTTTTTCGTAATTTGTCTTCCCTCCTCCTCTTCTGAAGACACCAATTCTTTCTGATGCATCACTTCATGAACATCAGCTTCCCTCCAGTACCTTGTCCAAACTATCATTATTCCTGCGAGATCCAAGGCAATGAGTTTCAACAGGCTACAGTTCCATGGAAGTATCACACCCAAGCCCCATCCAGTTCCTACCATATCAACTGAGAACAAGAACCCCTGGCTGAATATTCTCCTCCCAAGGGTGCCTAGGCCAATTTAAGCAGCTTTATTATCATACCTAGCACAGAGAGAATAGAGTCTAGCACCTTGCTCATTTGTTGGGTCCAGGACCACATTGGCTGGTTCATGTACCAAGCAAACCATCACAGAAGCAGCACAGACTTATGGATCTACAAAAAGATTCCTACTGTGCAAAATAATACAAACAGATTCTGGAAAACAGTTAAAGCAACTAAAAAAAAAATCTAGGTAAACTGTTCCTGATGTAGCCTATTAAAGATCATAGCAGTAATAAATTCTCATTGAATGCTATTAGTTTTGAAAGACAAAATTCTGACTTTTCTATTCACTAAAATAGCTAGTGAAGTTATATTGCTTTATATCTGCTAATGAATGTATAAACCAATATAGCTGATCAGTATTTTCATAGCATCACTTTTTTTAATTTGTTTTAACCCCTGTGGATGCACCATATCCATTCAGGTAATTTGGCAGCTATATATGTGGTTTTAAACATATAAAAAGACATCTGTCTGCATGGAAATAATCATCTCTCTAAAGCAAACTTTAATACACTAGGCAGGTTTTATCAACAGCAGATTGCTCTCTATCCCACAGGTTAGACTTCTGCCCCAATGAGCATTACTCGATTCTAATCAAATTGCTGGACAACATTAGCAAATTACAAATAACCCCATATTGGGCAGAAGCTGAATGAAAAATAATCGCCAATGAATGACATACTTAAAGATCTTCCTTTATGTTATAATAGCCGTTCTCAAAATGATTTATACGCCAATCTACCTACTAATGAGCATAGTGTACGAATGCAGATTCTATTGTGCAAGTGGGCTGCTGACCTCATTAATGCATACCTGTTGGCTTGTGGTTAGCCTTTTACAACATACAATTTTTGTATTCAAAGTTTAAAAGAATCACAAAGGTTTGATTTACAACTTATTGTTTAATTGTTGAATAGATTAAATCGAGTCAAATTTATAAAAAATGGAATTCTAGCTGAAGGTTACTCAATTAGTTTGATTGACAGTCCACTGACGTAAAAGGTTAGCGACCCTGGAGTCCAATTTCCCCCAAATACAAATGAGTTGAAATGCTGTGCAATATCAGCAACATGCTAAACTATTAGTAAGGTTGTGCAGCACAATTTCTAACTGTCAAAACCAAGCAACTCTGGCATTTTACAATATTGTCATTCAGAACTACAACTTAAATGAAAATCAAATGCCCTTCACAATGCTAAGAGTGCTCTTTCCTACATTATTCTTGGCCTCTTGTCTCCCGTAACACTACATTGCAGCTTTCTTCACTCTTCTGTCCCCACCCCATTCAGTACAGGGAGGTGCTCTTCTTCCCTTCCACTTCACCCTATTCTCACATACCCACCCACACCCACCCTTTCCATTTCAGACAGGGATTCTTTTCTCCCCACCCCCATTTCAAAGAGTCCATTTGTTTTTTCCCCAATTCATTGGCTGTAAAGCACTTTGGGACGTCCCAAGGTTATGAAAGGCGCTATATAAATGCAAGTCTTTTTTTTACTTTTCAATTTGTCACTCAATACTGCTCTCTACTCCTTCCTGCTGCTGTTACTTTGCTCCGTGATCCAATTCTCCTGTACACTTTGGGCGTGAATTCTTGATCTTGTTAAACTATCGTGAGAGTAAGAACGTGGAGCAAAGTTGGATCCCCAAGTAAAGCATCAGGAGAGAGGCAGTGAGTGGCGAATCAGGGAGGTCTGAATTGAATGATTTCTTGCTACACGAGGACCAAGTTTGCCATTTGTGTAATCCTGTTCTAATTAATTCAGATATATACAAAGATTTGTCAAAAAATCCCAGGACATGACTAAATGCTTAACTTTCCAACATCTGTTGAATATTTGATTCAAAATGTTAGTTGGCCTCTCTGCTCCACCCTTCAGAAACTTCAACTAATCCAGAATTCTGCAGCCAAAGTCCTCTCCCACACCCATCATCAAGCACCACTGACTTCCAGTGCCCCAGTGAATCAACTTCAAGGTCCTCATCCTAGTTTTCATATCCTTCCACGGACTTGCCCCACCCCATTTGAGAAATGTTCTCCAGCCCACACCGTTCTTCTGACACTGAATTATTGTCTGTCCACACCCTCGCTGTGCCACCGAAGAATAATGTGTTCCTGTCTTTGGAAACACTCTTCCTAAAACCACTGTGCCTTGTTGCCAAACTCGCTGCTTTGCAAAGCCTCCTAAAAATCTCTCTCCAACTGTGCCTTCGGTTTCCCCTATTAAATTCTTCATTTCCTACTTAACGCTCACACCTTCCCCTTGTAAAGCACTTGGACATTCTTTTCCACAAGGAGCATTATATAAATATTAAATTGCTGTTGCAGTCAAATATCTGCCACAAACAAAATCTGACACTCAGTTTAACTAAGGGGTAATTTTAACCTACCCAACCTGGCAGGAAACTGACGGGATCGGATTAGCCGCCCGTTTTACACCCTGCCCCATTTTTCTTTCCACTGTAAAATCAGACGGGTACAAAACGAGCTGCTAATGCGATCCCGTCAGTTTCCTGCTGGGCAGGTCAGGTTAAAATTACCCCAAGACAAGTCAATCCCTTCCAATCATGCGCAGCTACCTATCTTTCACAAATGTTTTACAATCAGCTTTTTTAATCAGTCGATACAGATAAATTTCACAATTTTTTTTAGCACAAGAGTAAAAAAACTAACCATACCAACAAATGCAGTAAACTACTTAGTAAAAGGCCAAAATAAGTAAGCAAACTTTTTGACAGCAAATTTGTATTATTATTCCTGTCCTCATTCATATTTGCTATGGGAAAATTCTAAAGTTTGACTCTGGTACTTTATAATCCAACACATTTAAACTGTAGCTGTATTTTTCAGAAGACTTAGGGGGAGAAATTCGGTTGCTTTGTGCCTCCCGTTAGCACCCTAAGAGGGTGCTAACGGGGCGCAAAGCAACTAGCGCCCGGGCGCGGCGCCGCCAACGCCTCCCGCGAAATTCAGCAGGAGGTTAGCGGTGGCGGTAACTGTTAACGCCCCGCCGCCAGCGATGACATCATCGCCATGCGCAGTGCCCTGCTCGCGATCTTCGGTAGTGCCCCGACTTACCGCCGGACGCTATGTCCAACGGGGTCGATGGGGCCTACCTGCAGCCGGGGCAGCGCTAATTAAAGGCGAGGTGCCGGGCGGCCATTTTTGGTGCTGGCCGCCTGCCAGCACCTGCCTCCGTTGCCGTCCCCGGCCTCCTGAGCATCCCCGCCTCAGAGTGCCGGCTGCGCTCCATGAGCGCGGCACTCCGGTCCCGCTGGCCCAGCTGGGCCCCAGGTCACGCTGCGCAAGGCCCCTCCCCTTTAAGGAGGGGAGGAAGGCCTGCAATACCGCGGCGCGACATCCCCTTGCAGCGCCACAAGAGGGAGGCGGGGCGCTTCCAGTAGCACCCCACTTCCCTCTTGGGGCGCTACCAATGAATTTCGGCCGCGGGGGCGCTAATTTTTTCGGGGCGCTAAAAGTAGCACCCCAGCAAAGTTAGCGCCCCAAAGGGGGCGCTACTCAATTTTTCCCCCTTAATAATTTAAAGAGCCTTGTCAGTTCTCATGTTAACATTTATAAATATAGCTTCAAGAATTTAATCCAGCTAAAATCTGTAGCTTTTAGTGGCAATTCTAAACTCAAAAAATTGCTATCTTTTAATATATTTTAGGAAGCATTTTTTAAAGCTTGGGTACAAGCAACATAGTTTCTTTTACTGAAAAAAGATTTAACCATTGGCGTACTTCTGTATGGGAATAGCCTGCATCCAATGATAAAGGTGTCCAAATTTTTCGTTTCCGTTTGGTTAGCTTTCCACAAGCTAGCACTGTGAAATTCCTAATTTTCTTTGGCTCCATGGGAATCTCCATTTTCTCTCCCCAACCCCAGTATCAGCTATCCTCTCCGAGAGATGGAGATATTCAATTCCATGGTTGTCTGCAGCCCTCCAGTATGTCACCCGCTTTATTCGTCCATAAGCCTAATAGCGTTAAGTTGGCAGGCTATTTAACTGTGCAGGCACCACAAATGAGTCTAATCCTGCACACTGTCTAACTTAAAATTCTCCATTTCATTTGATTTGCTGGTGCAGTTAAATATTTCTGTACATGTATATTCTATCCACTTTAAAGATCAAGTACCATATTTTATTTAAGCTGTTTAACGTTTTTGTGGCACCAGAGAAAAGAAAAATCATCTGAATGCTTGTTACATGAATTTTTTATGAGCTCAAACAGCACATATCATAATAACATGAGCCAGTATTGTCAGTTTGTTAATTAAAATCTTGATTAATTTATCTGAACTTTGTGTAATTATTAGCAGGTGGTTCAAAGATTAGAGATGCTTGCAGATCATCTGAATTAAGCATTCATAAAAGAAATGTTTGGTTCAATATTAATTTTCACTGCTAGTGGTAGTCAATAAAGGAAAATCTCAGTCTGTCCAAAATAGTGTTCAAAATGGTGAGAACACAGAAGCATGAATCTGGAAACCAGTGTAAAAAGTGAGCAAAAACAGGAACTAAATGTGACCAAGTGAAATCCAGTTTTTTCCACTAGTGTATTACAGAAAAGCAGCAGGACTCGTTGTATAATAAACAACAGAACAGGAAATTTACTCTATGAAGCAAAACACAGTCCTGATAATCATAATTATAATAACTGAAGAATGATTCTTACTACAAAGTAGACAAAACAGTACAGCGATGACAAAATATTTGTGTTGCAGTAAAAGAAGTGGAAAGTACGAACTGGACAGAAACTGTGCCACTTAAGATTGCAGGAAATCATATCTTTGTCAACCCTCAGTGAGGTTAGTCTTTCATACATTCTGTACACTGTGAGTCAGCAGTTCCTCAGGATATGCTGTGAGGCCAGCAGTTGCTGCTTCAGCAGACCTCCCGAAGCAGTGGGTCCACACAAGGGGGCGGGGATGGGTAGAAATGCAAGAAGAAACCTTTAATGGCAATATTTCACATTTAGATTTTCAGCTGGTACCAAGTCTGAAATTCTGGTGGCCATTGCAACAAACATTTCACTTTAACAATGTTACTTACTTGTTACATCAGCCACCATATGTATTTGTACCACAATTAAATGAATCAATATGGCCACCAAAATAATGCCAATGCGAGGGGAAATTTTCCAAGTTCACAGTTCCAGCAGGGAACCTTGCATGCCAGGAGTGTCTATCGGAACTTTGCGTGGTGCACAATTTACAAACCATTTAAACAAATGGCCAGAAAACCATGTTCTTACATTTCTGATGGGCATTTCCAGCTGAGGCACCCCACTGAAAACAGAAAGCTGGAAAATTACCCCTCGCTAGAATCCTCCTAAAGGCCAAATATACTGCAAGCGATACAGTATTCATTAACCATTACCAGATTCTCCAACATATTTGTTTGGAAATGCACAGTGACCTCAAGCATAATTAAAATGAAAAAGTGCACGAGAGAGAGGATTTTCAATACCCTTACTCTATAAAGATAACATTTTATTAAAATAAACTTGTACCTATAGCCCAAGTTCTATAGACTTATCTATCAAATTTCTGATTTTATAAAATAATCTCCTTTCTCAATTACCTACAACTCTTAACAGTGTTGGACTATGGAAACAGATCTACAAAGAATACAATTTGATAACACAAATCTGGACAGTACTATCAGAAGATGCTAGTCAGCTGTTATTTCTAATTCAATTAAAAGTATGTCCTATGACTAATTTCCAAGGAAAGATATCTGAAAGTTGCTTTCAAAAATGACATTTTTATGACTTGCACAGCACAGATTGGCAGGGGGGGTGGGTGGGGGGGGAGAAAAAGACAAAGACTGACACACACAAACAGGAAACCCAAGTTCAATTTCAAAATGGTGCCCTTCCCCCTTCATTAAGGATACTCCAACATGATTCAAGTATTGTAATCTCATGCAAAGCATAGAAAATAAGAATTAGGAGCAGGAGTAGGCCATATGGCCCCTTGAGGCTGCTCCGCCATTCAATAAGATCATGGCTGATCTTCGACCTCAACTCCACTTTCCCGCCCGATCTCCAGATCCCTTGATTCCCCTAGAGTCCAAAAATCAATCTATCTCATCCTTGAATATACTCAATGACTGAACATCCACAGCCCTTTGAGGCTGTGGATTCCAAAGATTCACAACCCTCAGTGAAGAAATTCCTTCTCATCTCAGTCTTAAATGGCCGACCCCTTATCCTGAGATTATGTCCCCTAGTTCTAGACTCTCCAGCCAGGGGAAACAATTGCTCAGCAACTACCCTGTCAATCCCCCTCAGAATCTTGTATGTTTCAATATTTGATTTTAATATTTGATCTAAAGAAACAAAGAATTTAGTATATGACAGTAAGAATTTTCAGTTGACATAAACTGCACAGGCTCAATTTCCATTATTATTAACTGAAAGTTCACAGCGCTGAAATACTCTCTTTGCATCATATATTTATTCTGCATAATCATTAATCACATCACGTTCTACTACATTTAAAACTTCTGGCCAAATACGCAAGACAAAATTTGGGTTATCTTTATGACAATTTATAATCATCACCATCAGATTATCTAGCAATGCTATTAACACAGATTGTATTTCTTATCCTAGCTAGAACAATGGCAGAGCATTCTTATTCTCCTTTACGTTGGACATTTATATAAAAATATTAACATAAATCATACCAGAAAGTCTCAGATTAGATTCCGTCTCTGCTGAGTTATTCAATCTCAGCTGTGGCGGTGGTAATGGCACTGCAATTGGCTTTGGCACATCGAGGCCATCAAGGTGCAAAAAAGAGAGTTTCTGCTCCCGATTAATACGAACTGAACAACTCGTCGGAACAGTATGTGTGGACATTAAATAGTAGGCGTTGGTAGGTTATTTGATTTTGGGGGCCTCACCCAGTCGGACACATGAAGAATACCCACTGAGGGGAGGGAGTGGAAAGCAACAAAGGGCTGTAAAAATGTACCCTGGCAAGGGTCTACACCATCAAGAAAGGAGGGGGTAAGAAAACTGATTTGTGGGGGGGGGGGGGGGGTGAAGAAAATCAGGTTCAAAGCTCTATTCCAACCTATATATGTTCTTCTCCATTTGGTATGTCAGCCCTAATAACTCTGATTTTTTTTTTTAAGAAGTCTTCCAGCTGCAATCTCCATTGAACAAATGTAAATAATGCAAAAGCAAAATACTGTGGATACTGGAAATCTGAAATAAAAACAGAAAATCTGAAATAAAAACAGAAAATGCTGGAGAAACTCAGCAGGTCAAGCAGCATCTGTGCAGAGAGAATCAGAGTTAATGTTTCAGGTCGATGACCTTTCATCAGAAATGCAAATATTGCCTTGAGATTGCGCTGGCCCGTACTCAAAAAGTCTTTAAAGCGGATTCTTTTACAGTCTGATTTGCTAAATTACATATTACATCCATTTCATGGTCCTCAGAATCAAATTTTATAACTTAAAAGTAAGAATTCAGTGATCTCTGCACTCGGGAGGATACAGTGTCAGGATTAATGATTGAGACAAAATTTAATTTAATTGCTGACAAGCAACACATAACATAGGTTTTCAACTTATTCCCAAGTTTCCAATAAGAAGCTCTGGGACAATATCAATGTTCAACCCTTTTTTTTTTTAAAAAGAAAACTGAAAAGAGCAACATCTGTGAGCCTTCAGGCCATTTGAAAGTCTTCCAGAATGCCTTAACACTAGCCTTTCTACACAGCAAATTAGAGCTAAGAAACAAGGAGACACACCAAACTGTGAAATAAATGCCAGAAAAGTCACAGTTCAACAGCCAGTCATTAGCAGCAAGCAACAAACTGCAATTGCCTTTACCACTGCTCCTTCAGCACCAAAATAATCACGACAAGGAGCCTGAAAACATGCAAATACACAACACAGACACACACACACACACACACACACACAGACCATCCTTTAATCCATCTGTATGCCCCATAACCCTAACTCAGACATTCTGTACTGATACAACTGTCAGAATAGAAATGCATTTTAAATACAAATCTACATGCAGGATAAGTGTCACAAAGCAGTCAGTAAATAAAAGGTCATAAACTGAGAAATACAATGCAAGAAAACTTTAATGGAGGAAGACATTCTAAAAGCAGAGTTTGAGCACTAAATTTCCAATACATTTGAGAGTGTACCATATGATTTAAACATAATTATAGGAGCTTTTATTTAAATAAATGAAACAAGGGAGTAACATTCATATACATGAACTAACATATTGTACTTTAGAACTAAGAAACAGTTTGGCTTAAACACATATACCATTCTAGTCATGTCCAGTAGCCTGGAAAACCCCAAGATTGCCATAAATTAACTGATAGTGCAAGTGGATAAAATTTGTATATCTGGGTGAGATACAAGTGTCTCCATTCCTCCTCTGCTCTCTTGTAGTCCAAGTCTTGTTCCCAGGTTTTTTTTGAATTGGAGGCAAACATGGAGCATGGGGTGAAGTTATGGGCGTTTGTTGGGGTTGGAGGTACAGTTCCAGTGGGGTTTTCTGAAGTGTGGTCAGGTCCGAAAGGAAGAGTTTACCTTTAAGGTAATGGTACTGGTTATGTTTGGGATGGTGCAATTTGTATGCCAGTTGTTGGCAAGGAATAATTTAGCCCCTGATCAAGGAGGTGGCCTAGCCTGATGATGTCTTTCTCATCCCAGCTGAATCCACCCACTGTGAATGTGTCTGGAAATTCTCCATTGCGCCAGTGAGGAAAAGACTGATAGGCCCTTTGGGTGAGATACAGACTTCTTTCCAGGCTAATAGTGTTGTTGCTACAATGGGGTGTTTGCAGCCTTGCACTGGCCTTATCTGGGGGTCTAATAAGTGCAAGCTGGGTAGGTGCCTGTTTGCCCAGCAACAGTTTGTGTGGGTTGGCTAGATTCAAGCCCATAATTCCCAGAATTGGGAACCCAGTAGTAGTGCCTAAGACTGGGAAGACTGAGCCCATCTTCCTGCTTGGAGACCTGGGTGTATTTGTAGTTTCCTGCTTAATCATAGATGCAAGTCACTCATGGGCTAGGGATCAGAATTGTTGAACTGGGACCCTGCCTGGCATCATCTGGAAAAGGAGGCAGGGCGCATTCCATTCCTTTTTTAATGCTGCTTTTGTATAAATCAGCGAGTTTGAGAGTTACTGTTATCCCTAGGTATTTGAGGCCAAATCGTAACCACCCAGAAAACAGTATGACTCACAAATGTGTGCAGGGGTGCCTTGGATGAAAGACATGACCTCGGCTTTGCAATAGTTCAACTTGTATCCTTAGAATCAGCCAAACTTTGATTATTTGGAAGATGTTAGTTACATAATGTACGATGTTATCCACATACAGTGATAATGTGTGTTTGGCTCCCGATGCTTCTGCTCAGTAGATGTCTGAACTCACTCTGATGCTTGCCGCTAAGGGACCTATGGCCACAGTAAAGAGGAGAGCTGAAGGGACCCTCTTTAAAGGACAAATGCAAGGGAGCTCAGGCAACTGATGCACATGATGGATGCAAGGTTGGAGAATTGGATCTTAATTCACTTCCAGAACACTTTGCCAAAGGCCATTTGTCCAATTACAGAGAGAAGGAATGCCACAGTCAAATAGCTTCTCTGTGTTAAAGGAGAGTACCAGTTTGCTGTTGCAGTGGCACACCACATTGAAAAAGCACCTAGTGTTGCCCCCAGAATGACAGAGTCCTATATAAAGCTTGCTTGCTCAGTGTAGACTAAGCTGGACACAACTGTGACTAGACTGGTGGCCAGTATCTTGTAGTCGGTATGGAGTAGAAATATTGATCTACGGTATGATCAGAATGGGGACCTGCTCTTGTTTTTAAAAAAAAAGAATTAATACACTAGCTACCTAGAGTGGGAGGGTGCCTGCCTCTTCAACAAGCTGGAACAGTTTCACAGGAAGGATGTCAGTTCAAGAAGCAGAACCCTGTAGAATTCAGCTGGATAGGCATAGGGTCTAGGGCTTTCCCGGACTACAGGTTTTCTATGTACTGCCGCTCATTGGTTGATATTGACATATTATCTGAGGAGCAACCTGGGACTCGAAGGTGTAAGTTAAGATATAGAAGTCTGCGAACTACTTGTTGATCTCACTTGGGTTTAAGGTTACCCTGTCCTCTGCATTTTTAATTGAGGCCATAGATTTGTTCTGTGCTTATTGTTGTAGACCGTATGCCAGGAGGTTCCCTAGTTTGTCCTCTTGTTCATATTATTTTCCATTGGTGTATCAGGGTATTTTTCGGCTCTCGCTAATGAGTGGTTAACCTCTTCCTGAACTAGCTCATTGATCTTCGAATGCTGCCTTTCATGTTAGCCTTCTAACTTCTCTCTTCTTTGCTACAGCTATTTCTAGTTTTGCATTCCTATAAGCTTCTTGGTGAAGGAATAGACAATAATATACACCCCCAAGATTGCTTTAGTGGCTTCTCACTGTTGAGAGGTATCTTCACCTATGCCTCGATGGTGAAGACAGAAACTTTGGATCAGCAAAGAGTGTGGGATTTAGGCACTGGTGCTGAGAAGGGGTGATGATAGGGTATGAAATACATGGTCACAGACAGCAATGTGTTTACATAGGATATACGGCACAGAAACAGGCCATTCGGCCCAACCAGTCCATGCCAGTGTTTGTGCTCCACAAGAGCCTCCTCCTGTCTTTCCTCATCTAAATCTATCAGCATAACCCTCTATTCCCTTTTCCCTCATATGCTTGTCTAGCCTCCCCTTAAATGCATCTACACTATTTGCTTCAACCACTCCCTGTGGTAGCGAGTTCCACATTCTCACCACTCTCTGGGTAAAGAAGTTTGTTCTGAATTCCCTATTGGATTTCTTGGTGACTATCTTATATTGATGGCCTCTAGTTATGCTCTTCCCCACAAGTGGAAACATTCTCTCTGTATCCACTCTATCAACATTTTTCATAATTCTAAAGACCTCTATTAGGTCACCCCTCAGCCTTCTTTTTTCAAGAGAAAAGAAACCCAGCCTGTTCATCCTTTCCTGATATGTATACCCTCATATTTCTGGTATCATCCTTGTAAATCTTCTCTGCACCCTCTCCAGTGCCTCTATATCCTTTTTATAATATGGCGACCAGAACTATACACAGTACTCGAGTGTGGTCTAACCAAGGTTCGATACAGGTTTAGCATAACTTTTCAATTCTATATCTTTAGAAATAAACCCGAGTGCTTGGTTTGCTTTTTTATGGCCTTGCTAACCTGTGTCGCAACTTTTAGTGATCTGTGTATTTGTACTCCGAGACCCTTTGTTCCTCTACCCCACCTAGACTCGCACCCTCCAAGTGATGTGACCTCTCTATTCTTCCTGACAAAATGTAATACCTCACATTTATCTGTGCTAAACTTCATTTGCCAATTATGTGCCCATTCTGCAAGTTTATTAATGTCTTCCTGTAATTTGTTGCAGTCCTCCTCAGTATTGACTATCTCCCCCCCTCCCCACAATTTGGTGTCATCCGCAAATTTAGAAATTGTGTTTTTGATTCCAAAGTCTAAATCGTTAATGTAAATTGTGAACAACAGTGGTCCTAGCACTGATCCTTGTGGGGCACCACTACCCCCCTTCTGCCACTGTGAATAGCTACCCTTTACTCCTACTCTCTGCTTTCTGTCCTGAAGCCAGCCAGCAATCCATTCTGCTACTTGTCCCCTGACTCCGCATTCTCTGACCTGGTTCATCAGTCTATTATGGGGTACCTTATCCAAGGCCTTTTGAAAATCCAGATAAATTACATCTACTGCATTACCATTGTCTACTCTCTCTGTTACCTCTTCAAAAAATTCAATAAGATTGGTCAAGCAAGAATTTCCCATTTGAAATCCATGCGGACTATTCATTATTATATTTTTGGTTTCTAGATATTCTTCTATTTTCTCCTTTAGTAGGGATTCCATTATTTTTCCTACCACCGATTTTAAGCTGACTGGTCTATAATTCCCTGGACATGTTCTATCCCCCTTCTTAAATATAGGTGTTACGTTAGCTATCCGCCTGTCCTTTTTCTAATGAATTATTAAATATGTGTAGTAATGCCTCTGCTATCTCTTCCCTAGATTCTTTTAAAATGCGTGGATGCAATCCATCCAGACCAGAGGTTTTATTAGTTTATTTAATATATATCCCCTTTTTAAAAAAATGTAATTGCATTTATCTCATCATCCAATGTTATGTCCACCTGTTCTATCTCCCTGGTAAATACTGAAGCAAAATAATTATTTAATATTTCTGCCATCTCTCTAGTGTTACCTGTGGTATTATCCTGTCTATCCCTTAATGGCCCTAGTCCCATCCCAACCTTTTTTTATTGGAGTTATATGGCAGCTCTCGTCTTGAACAGATGCGCGTGCTTCAACATAAAACAGTTGTTTATGGAGTATACTTGAGTAGAAGGTGCATTCCTTCTATGTGGGTACATTGACCAAGCTTAGACCATTGTATCGCTCGGGCTCCCTGCCCTAAGCACCCCACATTTGCTGGACATCTGTAGAATTGACTATTTTTATTGATGATTCATTTATTCATCTGATTCCAAAAGTCAAGTGGCTTCATAATCAACTAGTCTCTGAAATTAGATTTAAGGGCTTTAACTTAAAAAAAAATAAACCTTACAGTCTTCTGTCTTTGGCAGTAACAGAATAAGCTCATTGTGGTGAGAGCGAAGTTACACAGAGTGTTTTATCTGACTTGGCAATTTAGAAAGGGAGCTATATACAATCTCAATAGCAGTGATGGTATTAAGATTTTCAAGCTACATAAGAATTAGGAGCAGGAGTCGGCCATACGGCCCTTCGAGCCTACTCCGCTATTCAATAAGATCATGGCTGATCTTCGACCTCAACTCCACTTTCCCGCCCGATCCCCATATCCCTTGATTTCCCCTAGAGTCCAAAAATCTATCCATCTCGGCATTAAATATACTCAACGACTGAGCATCTACAACCCTTTGGGTTACAATGTTAGAGTTTTGAAAATTTGGACAAATCCATTCCAGTTTCTGCAAATAATTGGTTCCTGTATTCTTGTTTTTGAAAAAGCACAGATTTTGTGAATGAGTCCTTAGTAATAAACTGTGGTATGTACAGTAAAATGGAAACTATAAGCGACATGGTGACCTGAGAGAAATGTGACGATTCCAGTTTACGAAACTTATATGCCAACATTTCATCATGCCTTTCGGAAAAGCAATGACTTTCATTTATTTAATCTGTTCTCAATACTCTTCTGCCACAATACAAAGAACAGTCAGTCAGCCAGTGAGAAAGAAAAAGAATAAGTAGGTACAATTATAAAAAGACTGGATAAAACAAAAGACAGAAACAGAATCATAGAATAGAATCATAGAATGGTTACAGCACAAGAGACGGCCATTTGGCCCGTCAAGCCCGTGCCGGCTCTCTGCGAGAGCACTTCAGATAGTCCCACTCCCCTGCCCTTTCTCTGTAGCCCTGCAAATTTTCTTTCGTTCAGGTACTTATCCAATTCCCTTTTGAAAGCCACGATTGAATCTGCCTCCACCACCCTTCAGGCAGTGCATTCCAGATCATAACCACTCACTGCCTAAAAAAGTTTTTCTTCAGGTCGCCTTTGGTTCTTTTGCCAATCACCTTAAATCTGTGTCCTCTGGTTCTCGACCCTTCTGCCAATGGGAACAGTTTCTCTCTATCTACTCTGTCTAGATCCATCATGATTTTGAACACATCAATCAAATCTCCTCTCAATCTTCTCTGCTCTAAGGAGAACAATCCCAGCCTCTCCAGTCTATCAGTGTAACTGAAGTCCCTCATCCCTGGAACCATTCTCATAAATCTTTTCTGCACCCTCTCGAAGGCCTTCACATCCTCCCTAAAGTGTGGTGCCCAGAATTGGATACAATACTCCGGTTGTGGCAGAACCAGTGTTTTATAAAGGTTCAAAATGGCCTGTTTCTGTGCCTTATATCCTATGTAATCCTATGTAATCATAACTTCCTTGCTTTTGTACTCTATGCCTCTATTTATGAAGCCCAGGATCCCGTATGCTTTTTTTAACCGTTTTCTCAACCTGTCCTGCCACCTTCAATGATTTGTGCACATATACCCCCAGGTCTCTCTGTTCCTGCACCCCCTTTAGAATTGTACCCTTTAGTTTATATTGCCTCTCCTTGTTCTTCCTACCAAAATGTTATCAGTTCGTACTTTTCTGCGTTAAACTTCATCTGCCACGTGTCCACCCATTCCATCAGCCTGCTTATGTCCTCTTGAAGTCTATCCCTATAGTATGTAAAAGGAACATAGAAACTGGACAATTGGCTGTAAAGAGTAAACAAAGTTGCTAGAGTGTGGTGAGAACCAGAAAATACAACTTCAGATACGGCAATGTGTTTCAAAGAGGCACCTTGGGAACACTGACAACACAAAAAAATGGCAAGATACAAAAAAAAGGTCAGAGATAAGAGATCGACAGAAAGACAGCACTGAGGTAAGGAGATGAAGGCAACATGTGGACAAACACATATTGGGCTGAACTTTAATGGGGAAGGTGGGTTCGGAGCAAGGGCTCCGAAGCGGTCGGGAAACCCAGGAGAACGATTTGCATGGAAAACCTCTGTTTCCCACCCGCAGCCAGCCAGATTGAGAGGCTGGCTGGCTTCAGGCAGGTAGGCCTGTGGCACTAGGCCGCAAAGAGGAGGGAGGGAGAGACCGCGTGAGGGCCGGAGGAGCATTGGGGGGCGCGGTGGGCGGGTGAGGATCAGGAGCTGGGGGAGGGGGGGATGGATGGGGCAGAGGGGTGTCAGGGAACGATAAGTGTAAAGGCACTTACCTCCTGGATCCAGCAGTCCTCGCCTTGCATTAGCTGGCGGGTTTCACGAGGCCTGCAAAACCCCACCAGCTAAATTTAAATTCAAAATGAAGGTTAAAGCAGAGGCTTCCAGCCTCATTATAATATTTAACTGGACAACCCACCTCCTGTGAGCGGGTTGGCCACCCCCCACCTGCCTCCGCTTAAACCGGAAGTGGGTGGGTTGGAGGCGGGTTCTGGTTGGGATTCAGATTTTTAATGCTTTAACTTCCCATACGACCCCATCCCACCCGTTCTTTTAGGTTAAAACTCCCCCCATTAATGCAGTTCCAACACTCTCACACAATATCCATAATCTACTGCCGTAAACCCTGTATGTGTTATACAAATGATATTATCCAACGATAGGCTCAAGTATATACTAAATATACTTCTTTGGCAATTCAAGGAGACATCCAAGGAGTCTTAAACAGACAATGGGATTTAAAAAACCATAAGCAGTATACATTTATAAAATGCTTTCTTCAAAATGAAAAAAAGATTATATGTCAAATATTGAATTAAATATGTAATGTAATATAATTGCTAGTGCTTCTGATAAAATTTTCATATGTGCCCTGTTAATACTGGATTTTAGCAGACCCAGACACCTCTTTAATGGACTTTTTTTTTTAAGAATAATTTTTACCATATGGGGACATTGGCCAGACAGACCATTAGAAGTTCAAAGACTTTAGAAATGATGTCACCTTTTGACATTATCTACATTCATGCAGTTTATAATGTATGCCAGAGATTCTGTACACAAGCAAACCATTTGAATCCCTTCAAAATCAACACAATATCCCTATATATATTTAAGGGAGCTAAAAAGGAGCCAGATGTACACTTTAAAGTGTTACATAAACGTGTACACAAGATGCCCACAGACATGATTCACTATGGAACTTGGATTATTCATTCAGTATATACAACTTTGCTTCTTTTGCAGACAGCTCTGTTCTGAGCACTTGGCATTTTATTCCCCTGCAATTAGCACTCGCATCAGATGGTTCCACTGTAGAAGAGTTGTTCAAAGCTCTAAATAGGACTAGTACAAAGTTTCACAGATTTACTAGTACAGTGAATAAACAATTTATCATTAGGTGGCGCAGCAAGTCACTAACATACTGCGCCAAGGAATAGAAGAGCACAGGTTTAATTCCCCAACATTGTCGATTTCCCAGGCTTGGGCTTATTACTAGGGTGGAGGGGGGTGAGGGGAATAAGATACTGACCCAGACAAGTCAAGATGGAGATGAGGGAGGAAAAAAGAGAGAATTTCCCTAGCCACTTTTGTACACTTCACAGCAGCCAATTCCAATCAGCAGAATCTGGGGCAGGTCACCCACCTGGCCTCTTGGTCACAGGTGCTGAGTGGAGTGAAAACTTAAAGGGAAGAGCCCTCAAAAGACAAAAAACATTCACAATTACAGGAAATTCAAGAATCCAAATGGTTACTTATCTGGGACAAGCAGATGCACTCTCACAAGAAACGCTGAGACAAGTTACAAACGTACAAGAGTGAGGCATCAGAATAAACTTCACAGAAGTCATACCATTCAGAACATAATCAAGACTGATGCAGAAGAATATATTGACGAGCAGTTCATGCATCTGGCATTATTCAATTTTTGAGTTTAGGTAGGTCTCATTTACATCACAAGAGAGTTTGCTTTGTATCTTCTGACTTAGGCAAATGATTTTTAATCCCACAATAAAATGATGTTAAATTTACATAGCACATCCACGCATACTAATTAGATACAAGATAAAAGGCAGAATGATTTTCACAAATATGGTTTTCAGTAAGAAAAACAAATACTCACACAAGCTGTCTAATCAACAAAATTGCCATATTATTTATAAACCAAAAGCTCTTTCTTCTAAGGCATATTACAAAGCAACAAATTATATTTCTTTAGTACCTTAGGTCGATTGCACGGTCTCAAAACATAGTGGTCATTAACCTCAGTTCAAAATACACATTCTGTGATTATCAAACATAATCAACTACCTCAGTGTTGCATTTGGCTAAACATTTTCAGGGTAAAGGAACAATACATATAGTATATTTCTTTGAAGACTGGCCACTTTAATCAGTGAAAACTCCCATATACCCACCACAGAATTTCTAGATTCTTACTTCAAATTGCTGCAATATGAGTAACTATATTAGAGAACTAATGTTTCTAGGATATAGCGATTGATGAATGCTGATCCTGTCACAAAACACGTGGTTTTGTTTTCTGCTCTTTTAACTCTGAATACAGAGAGAAGGAGGAACAAAAAAGGCTTGAACTCCGATCTAGTGCCTATTACAAAGCAGCATTGTTCAAAGAGAAAGGCACTGCTGATTTTAAATAAGTGAACACGGCTGCGTTTGCCCCCCACTCAACCAGAAAACATCACTATTATACCAACACTTACTGAAGCCGTTACAACAGAACAAAATATTGTCCAGCAACAGATTTTAAAACAAGAATGCAACTGCCAAAAGACAAGAGTTGAAAGCAAGACAAGACCCTGTCATCACAACCCATAACTTCATAGCGACATTCTATGTAATGCCGTGTCAGAGCTTCAAATCAATTTGCCCTTATTTTTCCTGCTCATGTTCTACCTCAAAGGCCTTGCATTCCTCTATGTTAATCCTCTTAAGTCACAAATGCGTTATAATTAAAGGAAATACTGCAGCCTCAGTTAAGACTATGCAGACAGCACTGTAGGGCCCAGTGTTCCGTACTTATTACTTACTTGTGCCTCCACGTAGGGTGGAATTCCAACGAGACAGAAAGCCACGCCATTCATCTGTGAGATGGGGTGCCTCCGAGTTTTCAGAGTGTAGTAACAAGCCTCGCAAATCTATATCCTAGCCCAGCTCTTAATTTGCAGTCAGTTAGTAGCCTCCCCCCTCCCCAGGCTAAAGCCGCCTATCTGCTCTGCGGAAGAGCATGCATTGGTCTTCTAATTATCATCCCGTCCACAGCCAAAGGGGAAAGCAGAATCAACTTCCAGTACTCTGCACCAGGGAATCTGTCAGAGCATTACTGTGGACACAGAGAAAGTTTAAATGCATCAGGCAAATAAAACAAATTTAAAACAAGCAGCATGTTACTACGCTTGTCCCTTTTTAGGCTGCTTTCCTTCACACAAAGCAGTGGTGTTCGCTGGAGCTTCTTCTCTTTTTTCTAAATGAGATCGACAACATTACTGCTGTGATTTAAGCGGCAGGCTAGAATGGGAAGAGGAGGAGGCTCCCTGCCAGTAAACATTCCAACTGACAGGGGAAGCATGTGACGGAAACGCTGGAACAGCACATGGACTAGAGAGACTGCACCCAAATCCTGTCTGCACAGTACCAAAGAGAATGCAGGCAGCCTAATAGAAAAAAATAGTATTAAAGTCGTCTCATCTCAAAAGAAAAAGATTCAGACTCAAGCCTAGAGTATATAACTGCTGAATTTGCCTCTGCCAAAAGTATTTATGCTTGGAGGTAACAGAAAGCTGGGGGAGAGAAACAAAACTTGACAAAATGTGCCTTTTACTTTATAGAAACACAAACTATTAATAATCTGAATTGAGCTAAATTTCAAGAGCTGTTTGTGTTATTCATCGGAAACAAAGTAATACAACAGTGGACTGCATGTTTCTACTGTTTTTTTTTAATGTTATGAGTGAAAGAATAACCAAACGCAGTCACCATGTGCAATGTTCCAGTTGTTACTTCATGGGTACTAAATTGGGACTTAAAATGGTTCTGGAACAGAACTTTAGTGTTATTTTCTTACACACGTACAATCAGTTTTGCTTTCTGTGGAGTGAATCATCACTTTTTGGGTTATGAAAATACCAACATAGAATGATCCACAAATTTTACTCCATATTTAAAAAAACTTTGCTAATTGAATGAAATATAAATCAGTATCTGTAATGTATTACAAAACTTTTACTTATACTTTATTTACTTCAGTCCACTGTTAGCAATCTACATATTGCTATTACTAGGCTTTTTTTCTTGTACAATCAATCAGTCTATTGGACTTCAGTCAATTTGCACAAATAGGTGTGTTTCAAGTGCAAACATAGAGCTACATTACTTAAAGCACCTATCAGCGCATTTGCAGCAAGGCATCAAAATATACAGAATTCTAGGAGACAGCATACTGAATAAAAATAGGTCAAACTCTTTTGGTGTCGCACGATGACATCAACAAATTAATAATCACATGCTCAGTTCCATCTGCCCAAAGCATCGCATTCTACAATCTAGATATATAAGTTAATTTTTTAATAGTTAAATCTAGATACCAAACCCCAAGTACAGTAAATACAGATCACATAAAATATATACTGTCAGTACACAAAACAATTTTCTATTTACATCTATTCATTTTTGGTTACAGCATACATTTGAGGTAAATTCCTGATTTTGTTTTGCTGCATTACTCACTGGGTGTCCCTCCCAAGTTTCTGCACATAAATACATTTTGAGTCATGTCTCACATAGTTCTCACAGTAAACCACCCACCAAAAGTAGCAAATTAAAATAAGGTTTAAAAATACTATTTGAACCTTTTGATTGTAGTTAAAGAGTCTCACCAACTCAAAAGCAAAATCAATTCAAGTAAAATCAGTATTATCTCCACCTGCTTGATACAATTAAGCACAAATATTTGATGGTGGCAGGAGAAGTTGATAAGGCTGTTAAAATGCATAGGGGATCCTTGGCTTTATAAATAGAGGCAGAGAGTACAAAAGTAAGGAAGTTATGGTAAACCTTTATAAATCACTGGTTACGTCTCAGCTAGAATCATAGAATCATAGAAGATAGGAGCAGGAGTAGGCCATTCGGCCCCTCCAGCCTGCTCCGCCATTCAATGCGATCATGGCTGATCATCCAAATTCAGTACCCTGTCCCTGCTTTCTCCCCATATCCCTTGATCCCTTTAGCCTTAAGAAATATATCCAACTCCTTCCTGAATCTATTTAATGAATTGGCCTCTACTGTCTTCTGTGGCAGAGAATTCCACAGGTTCACCACTCTCTGGGTGAAGAAATTCCTCCTCATTTCTGTCCTAAATGGCTTACCCCTTATCCTTAGACTGTGACCCCTGGTTCTGGACTCCCCGACCATCGGGAACATCCTTCCTGCATCTAGTTTGTCCTGTCCTGTCAGAATTTTATAAGTTTCAATGAGATCCCCTCTCATTCTTCTAAACTCCAGCGAGTATAAGCCCAATCGACCCAATCTCTCTTCATACGTCATTCCTGCCATCCCAGGTATCAGCCTTGTGAATCTTCACTGAACTCCTTCCATGGCAAGAGCATTCTTCCTCAGATAAGGCGACTAAAACTGCACACAGTACTCAAGGTGTGGTCTCACCAAGGCCCTGTACAACTGCAGCAAGACATCCTTGTTCCTGTACTCAAACCCTCTCGCTATGAAGGCCAACATACCATTTGCCTTCTTAACCGCCTGCTGCACCTGCATGATTACCTTCAGCGACTGGTGCACAAGGACACCCAGGTCTCGTTGCACTTCCCCTTCTCCCAATCTATTGCCATTCAGATAATAATCTGCCTTTCTGTTTTTGACACCAAAGTGGATAACCTCGCATTTATCCACGTTATATTGCATCTGCCATGCTTCTGCCCAATCACCCAACCTGTCCAACAGAGTAGAGTATTGTGTCTAATTCTAGGCACCACACTTTAGGAAGGATGTCAAGGCCTTGGAAAGGGTGCAAAGGAGTTTTAACAGAATGGTACTAGGCAATGTTCCCCCTAATTTTTTTTGGGTGCGCGGCCCCTTTAAAGTGGCTGCACCGCCCAGTTTCGCACATGTGCAAAATTTAACATTGGAAAAGCCGGTCCTGAGCTGCATAGGACCGGCAGACAGCTGCGCAGTCACGCAGCTTAGAGGGAACATTGGTACTAGGGATGAGGGACTTCAGTTATGTGGAGAGACAAGAGAAGCTGGGGTTGTTCTCCTTAGAGCGGGGAACGTTAAGGGGACATTTAATAAAGGCGGTCAAAATTATGAGTGGTTTTGACAGAGTCAATAGGGAGAAACTATTTGTACTGGCAGGAGAGACAGTAACCAAAGGACACAGATTTAAGATAATTGGCAAAAAATCCAGGGGGGAAAATTAGGGAAAAAAATTTTGTCCAGCAAGTTGTTATGATTTGTAATGCACTACCTGAAAGAATGGTGGAAGCAGATTCAACACTAACTTTCAAAGGAGAATTGGATAAATACTTGAAAAGGAACAATTTGCAGGGCTATGGGGAAAGAGCAGGGGAGTGGGACTAATTGAGATTCAATACTAACTTTCAAAGAGCCAGCACAGGCACGATGGCTCTAATGGCCTTCTGTGCTGTATGATTCTATGATTCTAAAGTCGCAAACGATGATTTTAAAACAACGGCATATGCATGATTATTTTTTTGTTATTCCAGAGCCTTGAGCAACATTGTGGAGCAACTATTCCAAGAACATCCTGGAAAGCAACGATAGCACCACCCCTACTTCTTTACTTCACTACCAATTGTATCCCTAAATTCCTCTCCATTGCCCATTTTTAGCCTCACCTCAACAAGTGCAAGGAGTTCACCAAGATCGAGACCATCCGTTCAGCTGCCTCTGCTGCTTCTCCCCGCTTCCCACCAAGCCAACCTCCCCCACCACCCCCTACCCAGGCTCACCCTTCCCTAGACCTGAACTCGCTTCTCTCCAGATTCCATCCTCGCTGAGCTTAGCTTGTCCACGAGACGGCTAATCATCTAATTTCCCTTCCTGGCCCCTTTGCAAGAGGATATTGTAAATTGTTTACGCTCCTCAGGTACTGTCCCCCTCCCTTTCAAAACTATTATCACCATCCTCTTCAAAAAACCCACCCTCGACCCCGCTGTCCTTGCAAACAACCACCCCACTTCCAACCTCCCTTTCCTCCCCAAATATATTTAGCCCAACAGCTGCGAAGGACATGACAGAACAGAAAGACTGTGTAATCTGTATTGCATACATTGTTAAACGCATGGCATGAACAAATAAAATTTGATTTGTGGAATAGTGTTACATAATCATTTTCCTTTTAAATCAGTAGTTCATTCGTAACATTCACGTTTTGAAATCAGGATAAAAATGTGACATTTTAGCTAATGCCACATGATGCAGTTTGAGGCTAAATACAGCTGACAGTGGAGTCCCCAGGTCAATCCATATTCTCTCGGAATTCCAAACTCATTACATAATGTACTTGATCAGATGCTGATTTTACAGTGGCGGCAACAAATTAAAAAAAGATATCTTAATCTTTTACTTTTAACATCGTTTTGCCAGTTTTGTTTAAATTCGGGTAATGCTATTAATCCTTTGAATTAATTTCTCTGTTGGTATGCACTGTGCAGTGTAGTGGTTAAAACAACCCACGTGCCTTAATTGTAGCTTCTGAAAACAACCCAACACCCATGTGCCGTTATCTAATACAGTAAAATGTTATGCACTGAAATATGGATGAATCTTTTTGAACACCTGAATGTTACACTGTGTGACTATCATATCATTGCTAATGTTGCTGGCTTCATTTATATGTTCTCATTTTGTCAGATTTGTCTATTTCAAAAAGCGGAACAAAAAATGTGTTTAATATGGTATTTGGTTCTAAATTTTAATGATCACAATTAACCTTCAGAAAGTTCTCATCAAATATGATACAAAACAGACGCTACATGGATTCTAACATCCAAAAAGAATTAACAGTTCATGTCCTAGTCAGAGCATTTCATGTGCTTTATGGATTACAGAATAATGCAAGACAACCAGCACTCACCTGGGCCTCTGAAATTATTAAAAGACCCAATCCCAATGAACAGACTCAAACTGCTCTTAAATCAAAATGAAGCAATGATCAATATTAGTAGTGCTGCAATATAGGTTTAACCCCAAACTAACATGGTTTGAATATTTTACACTCTGCTCTTTCAGGTATTTTGTACCATATGCCATAGTGAGACACAAAATAAAAGCTCACAAAAAGAGAACAGAGAATGCGGTACACATAAATCCAAATTCGGAAATTCACCACACATCAGAGTTTTATTAATAAAAGAAAGATTTTTAAGTATCTAATTTACCATACTTTACTCCAGTCTGACAGGATTCACAACCAGGCTAGCAGTGACAGAAGGTAAGCATAGTTTATCCTAACACTCCAAATCCTCTTAATTCATCACACAGGCTGGTCAAAAATGGACTAAATGACAAGAGAAAGTATAAAATGGATGCTGATTTTTCTTTTGCTAATTTCACATACGTTACAGCTACTGGAATATTGACATGTCAAAAGTCAACAAACACAAGCAGGATCTACATAACATCCATGATTATCAGCAATTTGAATTTAATAACTAAATACTGCTGACCTGTTCCATAAATTAAAGAAAGAATTTGGAAAGTTAATCTCACCATCCATGCTCATCTTCTGTGCCCGAGAGAGTATTGAATACTTCAGTTCCTATTGCATCCTGCACAACATAGCAACACTGCAATGCATCCATGTCTTTGTTACCTCTAGACTTGATGATTCCAATGCTCTCCTGGCTGGCCTCCCATCTTACACCCTCCGTAAACTTGAAGTCATTTAAAACTCTGCTGCCCATGTCCTAAATCACACCAAGACCCGTTCACCTATCACCCCTGTGCTCACTAATCTACATTGGCTCCCGGTTAAGCAACACCTTGATTTTAAAATTCTCATCCTTGTTTTCAAATCCCTGCATGACCTCGCCCCTCCCTATTTCTGTAACCTCTTCCAGCCCTACAACCCACCGAGTTATCTGCACTCCTCCAATTCTGGCCTTGAGCATCCCCAATTTTAATCGCTCCACCTTTGGCGGCCATGCCTTCAGCTGCCAAGGCCCTAAGCTCTGGAATTCCCTCCCTAAATCTCTCCGCCTCTCTCCTCCTTTAAGACGCTCCTTAAAACCTACCTCATCTGCCCTAATATCTCAGCAGTGTCAAATTATTTGATAACACTCGTGTGAAGCGCCTTGGGATATTTTACTACGTTAAAGGCGCTATATAAATACAAGTAGTTGTTGTTGCATTACTGTCAATTGTCAGAGGGCAATAACAACAGATAGAAACTGGATGCAGATGATCAAAGAAATCACAGGAATAAATTCCTGCTCACACCGAGTGTACAAAGTACTCATTCCATCTCTCTTAGAAATTACGTTGGTTATTTTTAGCTTACGGAAATCACAATGTCAGCTCTGTACTTTCCTATTCACCTGTTCTGGTGACTTACGACTGGAATAGCTCGAAGCAGCTCCATTCACTTTAACAGAAGCCCACATCTACCCGATAAAGTGGCAAATTGCCCAGGTATGTCCTGTCCACAAAACAATCCAGCCAATTACCGCCCCATCAGCCTACTCTCAATCATCAGCAAAGTGATGGAAGGTGTCATCGACAGTGCTATCAAGCGGCACTTACTCACAAATAACTTGCTTACTGATGCTCAGTTTGGGTTCCACCAGGACCCCCGGTTCCAGACCTCGTTACAGCCTTGGTCCAAACATGGACAAAAGAGTTGGATTCCAGAGGCGAGGTGAGTGAATGTCCTTGACATCAAGGCAGTATTTGACCAAGTGTGGCACCAAGAAATCATAGCATCATAGAAATTTACAGCCGAAAAAGAGCTATCCAGCCTAATCCCACTTTCCAGCTCTTGGTCCATAGCCCTGTAGGTTACGGCACTTCAAGTGCATATCCAAGTACTTTTTAAATGTGATCAGGGTTTCTGCATCTACCACCCTTTCAGGCAATGAGTTCCAGACCCCCACCACCCTTTGGGTGAAATTCCCCTCTAATGCTTCGACCAATTACTTTAAATCTATGCCCCTGGTTATTGACCTCTCTGCTAAGGGAAATAGGTCCTTCCTATCCACTCTTATCTCAGCTCCTCATAATTTTATACACCTTAATTAAGTCTCTCCTCAGCCTCCTCTGTTCGAAAGAAAACAACCCCAGCCTATCCATTCTTTCCTCATATCTAAAGTTCTTCAGTCCTGGCAACATCCTCATTAATCTCCTCTGTACCCTCTCTAGTGCAATCACATCTTTCCTGTATTGTGGTGACCAGAACCGTACGCAGTACTCTAGCTGTGGCTAGGAGCCCTAGTAAAACTGAAGTCAATGGGGATCAGGGGGGGAAACTCTCCACTGGCTGGAGTCATACCTAGCACAAAGGAAGATGTTTGAGTTTGTTGGAGGCTAATCATCTTAGCCCCAGGACATTACTGCACAAGTTCCTCAGGGCAGTGTCCTCGGCCCAACCATCTTCAGCTGCCTCATCAATGGCCTTCCCTCCACCAAATGTTAAGAAGTGGGGATGTTCGCTGATGATTGCGCAATGTTCAGTTCCATTTGCAAGTCCTCAAATAATGAAGCCGTCCATGCCCGCATGCAGCAATACCTGGACAACATCCAGGTTTGGGCTGATAAGTGGCAAGTAATATTCACGCGACACAAGTGCCAGGCAATGACCATCTCCAACAAGAGAGATTCTAACTATCTTCCCATGACATTCAATGGCATTATCATCGTTGAATCCTGCACCATTAATATCCTGAGGGTCACCATTGACCAGAATAACTGGACCAGCCACATAAATACTGTGGCTACATGGGCAGGTCAGAGGCTGGGTATTCTGCTGCAAGTGACTCATCTCCTGGCTCCCCAAAGGCTTTCCCCCCACCTACAAGGCACAAGTCAGGAGTGTGATAGAATACTCTCCACTTGCCTGGATGAGTGCAGTTCCAACATCACTCAAGATGCTTGACACCATCCAGGACAAAGCAGTCTTGCTTGATCGGTACCCCACCCAGCACCTTAAACATTCACTCTCTCCACCACCGGTGCAACGTGGCTGCAGTGTGTACCATCTACAATATATACTGCAGCAATTCGCCAAGGCTTCTTCGACAGCACCTCCCAAACACGTGACCTCTACCGCCTAGAAGGACTAGGGCAGCAGGCGCATGGGAACACCACCACCTCCAAGTTCCCCTCCAAGTCACACACTATCCGGACTTTGAAATGTATCACCGTTCCTTCATTGTTGCTGGGTCAAAATCCTGGAACTTCCTATCTAACAGCACTGTGGGAGTACCTTCACCACACAGACTATAGCAGTTCAAGAAGGTGGCTCACCACCACCACCTTCTCAAGAGCAATTAGGGATGGGCAATAAAAGCTGGCCGTGCCAACAACAGCCACATCCCATGAATATTTTGTTCACATCAGACACAGTGCGATGCACAGCTGCCTTAACCTGAAAAGCTCTCTACCAGTGCAAGTACGCTGCAGTATACAGACAATAATGGTCAGGTTCGTGTGAAGCATCGTCTCCTATGAAGTGGACAAAGTTATTCCAGGGCAAATGTAGGCTGTTTCGTTTAAAAGGGAACTGAAGATGGTAGTCTCAGAAGGTAAAAAAAATTGAAAATTGCTGATATTTCTCAAAATTTGATATATTTAAACTGTTGTAGATTTCTAAATCTTCTGGGGAAGGATTCTCCTTCACCCCACTCTCACCCCCCCCCCACCTCGCCATGTCTCACCAACCCCGACATGCTTCAGACCTCAGAACCTCTCCCATAAGTCCAACACCCACATCCACCATCCCATTCTCACACCCACCACACTTCCCTCACCAGAATCCCCTTCCAACTACTCTGACTAGCTTCCCACTCTCCCTATACCCTCAGACTGCCCCCAATATTCACACCCCAGTCCTCAGTATCATATCCCCCACCCTCCTCTCTAATACTTCCACCTCTCCTACTACTCGTATATTCCACGACCCACCACTCAATCCTACATTACCAAGAATACCTCCCATCTCTCATGCCTATAAATCCCTCTCCTAAATTCTCACATCTTAAAACTCACTCAATACTCCCAAAGCCTGAGGCTCCTTCCTCAGTTTTATATATTTTTATATTTTATATTTAAAAAGCTGTACAATATTCTACCTTCCAGTGTACCATTTTGCTTATTTTTCAATTAATTTCATTTTCTATCAGTTACTTTTGTTTTTACATTCATTTGTTTATTTTTCAGCAATACTCCCTTTAACACTCCTACAGTGCAACATTTTGCTTTTTGCGCGACCAGGAAGAGTCAGGCAGAGACAGCAAGGGCCAGACAGGCAGTGGGAGGGCTGGGTCAGAGAGCAGGCTTGGACGAGCTACAGGAGAAAACTGCAGGCCTCAAACTGCAAAAGGCCGTCAGGCCCAATACCACATACAGGAAGCCATAAATGGCTGGAGGATGGTCAGGACAGGGGAAAGCAGCATGGCATAAGGCTCAACTGCAGCAACTTTGAAGGCACAGAGGATGCAGCAGAGAAGGTGTTGGTGTGAGAGGGAGCCACTACAGGTTAATGGAAACGTCAACATTGGAATGAAAGGAGAAAGAAAGAAAGACTTGCATTTCTATAGCGCCTTTTATGACCACCGGACATCTCAAAGCGCTTTATAGTCAATGAAGTACTTTTGAAGTGGAGTTACTGTTGTAATGTGGGAAACGTGGCAGCCAATTTGCACACAGCAAGGTCCCACAAACAGCAATGTGATAATGACCAGATAATCTGTTTTTGTGATGTTGGTTGAGGGATAAATATTGGCCAGGACACCAGGGATAACTCCCCTGCTATTCTTCAAAATAGTGCCATGGGATCTTTTACGTCCACCTGAGAGAGCAGACGGGGCCTCAGTTTAACATCTCATCCAAAAGACAGCACCTCCGACAGTGCAGCACTCCCTCAGCACTGCACTGGGGTGTCAGCCTAGCTTTATGTGCTCAAGTCCCAGGAGTGAGACTTGACCCCACAACCTTCTGACTCAGAATGACTCATTGAAAGCCAATGATAGATAGATGGAAATTAAAAAATTATTAAAAAAAGATGCAACAACCATTGGTCAATTTTCATTATAGCTTACTTCATAAATATCTAAGTAAATTCGAAAAAACAGCTGATCCTGTCAAACCAAATTAGTCTTTTCAGTCAGCCCTAGAACCACAGTTCTACCTGCCACCACTTCCTTACATAAGCCCACTGCCACGTTCATCCCTATGCCAATGTTATTTTCCTCAAAACTGCCAGTTCCCTCCCCAGAGCAACCACCATTTCCTTGCAAGTTACTAAGGAAGTTTGAAATGTCAACACACCCACCAATTACACTTTAGCTTTCAAAATGTTGGAGGTAGGTACAACAAAATCTAGTCATGGAAAATTTACTGCCCTGTCTAGACTCTGATCTTCCTGTGCCAGATGGGAATGTAGCTTTCATCACAAAATGACTTGACTTCTCTTCTGGAAATCAGAGTTGAAATTAAAAATAGAGTATTGATTGTTTGGAAAGGAGATCAGATTTGAAATTCCTGTTGTTCAAACTTGGGACTTGTCCTGACAAGTTTACGATGAGAAAACAGTCAGTGCATCTATTGGCCTGGTAATCTTGGTTGGTGCATGGGAACGCAGAGAAATGTAAATCATGGGAGGTAACATTCATTCAAGATCAACCAGCTCCAAGGCATAAAGGCAGCATTAAAGGGACACTGCTGCAATACCTTGTATTTACTAAGTATACAGAGCTCTGGAGAATGGCATGATTGATAATCTCTACCAGTGAAACTCATCTTGGTGGTACTTCTGCGAAAATTAAGGGCAAAGTACAAAACAATTAGAAAAAACAATGGAATCTGCCATGACATTTCCTAAATTGACAACAGTGCCATAAACAGATTGTAGAGTGTACTTATCTTGGATAAAGTATATATTTTCAATACTTTGCACAATGAAGCAAAATTGCATGAGATGTTTAATATATAAAAGCTGAAAAATTACTCACAGTCATTGGGTATATTGAAAACAGAAGTCGATAGATTTCTGACTAGTAGGGGCATCAAGGGATATAGCGATAGGGCCGGTGAATGGAGTTGAGGCAGACCATGATTTCATTGAATGGCGGAGCAGGCTCGAAGGGCCGAATGGCCTACTCCTGCTCCTATTTCTTAGGTTCTTATGTCCTGGAGGTATTTTGTATCTGGACTGGGTTATCTGGGGACAAAGACAAATTGACCAAGAGGAACCCGTGTTTACATCTCTCATGCTGGTTTTCTGCTGAAGCAACCAAGGAATAGCATTGACTATATCCATGGAGACTTATACCAGGCTGCACTGTCCCAACCACATGGCAAGATCTATCTTTGAGAGATAAAATGAGGGCAATGTTTTGATAGAAAAAAACCATAAAAATTTACCACTTTAATACAAACAGCACTATTTCCAAGTAAGCATAACATAAGTACTATATCAAACACCGCTCAAAGCAAATGTTTCCTTAAAGCTGAAATCTCACCATCAGCACCCCATAAAAATTAATTATAAAATAATTCAGATTACATGTAACAAGCCATCCTACTGATTTTCTGATATTTTTGTTTAAAACTGAACTCTGGTGACATCAGGGAAACTGGCTTGAAAGAGTTACTGATGCCTAGCATTGCAATTGAAAGTTAAATTGGCAATCATAATGAAACTTGTGTCCATGATTCTATATATATGCTAAACTTATATAGAACCTTGGTTAGATCACACTTATACTATGCACTGTAATATTACATAAAGGATATAGAGGCAAAGGATATAGAGGCACTGGAAAAGATGTAAAATGATTTCCAAGGATGATATAGGAATTGAAAGTTATAACTATCAGGAAAGACTGATCAGGCTGGGGCTATTTTCTCTAGAAAAAGAGAAGGCCGAGGGGTAACCTAATAGGGGTCTTTAAAATGATGAAGGGGTTCGATAGGGTAGACATGGAAAAGATGTTTCCACTTGCGGGAGATTTAAAAACTAGAGGCCATAAATATAAGATAATCATTAATAAATCCAATAAGAAATTCAGGAGAAACTTCAGAGAGTGGTGAGAATGTGGAACTTGCTACCACAGGGAGTAGTTGAGGCGAATAGCATAGATGCCTGTAAGGGGAAGCTAGTTAAATACATGAGGGAGAAGGGAATAGATGGATATACTGAATGGGTTGGATGAAGTAGGGTGGGAGGAGGCTCATGTGGAGCATAAACAACAGCATAGACCAGTTGGGACGAATGGCCTGTTTCTGTACTGTAAATTCTATGTAATTCTATACCAGTATTGATATAAACTCTTATATCTATTTTGAAGCCCAGGATACAGAGAAGGATATCCCAGGTGAAAGTAGTAGGAGTATAAACAGTAATGGGAAGTGGGGGGAGAATATTGTGATTTGCTAGTTGGTGAGAGGGTGGTGATGGTGGGGTCTGGGAGAATTGGGGAAATGAGTCCAATGGATGCAAGAGTACTGGGGGGTGGTCTCAAAGTAAGGGAGCAATTGGACTAGTGTCTCAGGGATGTGGTTGAGAGAAACTGGATGTGGCAATGATGGAATGGTGGTTGTGGGATTAGGAGTAGCGAGTAATACCAGCACGGAGGACAGGGATACCAGGGTCTGGGAGCAGCGGTGGAAAGGGATGCTGAGATGTGACAGTGGTGTGAAGGTGCATGGTAGGAGTATTCTCAGGTGTGTTCGGATTGAGGTACATGGGTTTTTTGTGAGGGAATTCTGATAGGTGGGAGCAATATAAAAAAGGGGGTTGGAAGGCTCAAAGTATTGAGGGGAAGTCACAGTATGGAGGTGAGTTGGAAGAAATTGAAGTAAATCATATTTGAGAGAGGGTAGTGGATAGTGGGGACTGGTGGGAAGCGAGTAGTATGGAGGGTGGTTAAATAAACATTTGGGCAATAAGCTTGGGGTCATGAAGCGTGGGGAGGTAGGCAGTAATTAATCATGGGCAGTGGGGATTGGAACGTCGGGGAGATTTGGAGTGATTGTGAGCTGCTGTGTGGGGAACACGTAGGAAAGAGGGGAAACAGACAAGTCCATCAGTCAACCAGATAGTGAGACTTTAAAAAAAAAAGAGCAGAGGGAGTGGAACTTGAAAAAATACACTAGGAGCTGAACTTGGCAGGGGGGGGGAACAACACAATACAAATGGGATTGCCAGGGCACATTGGAACAGCAAGCAGAAAAAGAGCAAGCCTGGTACATGAAATGTACCTGGTGGGAGCTTATCATCGATTTAGGGCTGCAGATGCGCAGCGTGTTGATTAAATGATTCACTGAGCCAATCACAAGTAAGTAGATGGGAAGACCAAACTTGGAGTGAGTCACGTGGCAGGAATGATCCAGAGATAGGTAGGAAAAAAAGGGCTTTTAAGCACAACAGAAAAGCACTACAGACAGGCGTGATGAGAATTACCACGACAAGTAAGTGTTACAGTTTATGCAAGACTTCTAATATATGGGGAAGAGAGAAAGGGAGACAGACAGGGAGACAGAGAATTATATATGAAAAAAAGTAACTCCTAATTACCTGCTTGGGGTTAAAATGAACGTTACCTCTTGTTAATTGAAACTTGCTTTCCTGTCATCACAGGGTCTACTGAACAGCTAACCACCAAGTGAAATTGATCTTGGCAAGAGCTGGTGTTTACCTGAAACTACTGAAACAGGTCACTGGAGTTAATTCCAACCAGCTGATTGACTGCATACTTTGAAGCTGTCTATGCATGCTTTGAGTCTGAACTTGAACAAGGATGTATTGCACATGGTTCAGGGTTAGTGTTTCTCAAACAAGGGCATTTGAAGCCTGTCCAAACCTACAAAGATGGGCTCTTTCTCTAGCATAGGTTCTCAGTCTGGATTACACAGTTACCTGTGCAAGTTTCATCTAGTGTTATAATCATACCATACAAGAAATGGCTAGTCCAGAAGACAGATGTACTCAACCTTTGCTGGTTGTTCCATCTGTGTTTTTTTTAAATCATAAAAAAATGTATGACTGATCAGTTTTTATTTAAACCTTTCTCCACCTCCCTTTTCCTGATCTTCACACACAAAGCACCACTCTCATCTGAAAGGATAAGCTGCTCCCAAAAATATGCTATTGCCCTTCTGTAGCTCGTCACTAGAAGGGATTTTCTCTCCAATTCTCCCTTGTCCTCTCAACAGTGGTGACTTTGCCTCAAAAGCTAAGCCCTGCAGGTGGGGCAATAAGAGAACAAGTCAACCCAAGCCACATCAATAGTGTGCTTATGGCGTATCGTAAAGTAGGTGAATTCCATGCCTCCAACAGCTCCCAGGATCTAACACTTCGCGGGTCCAGAAAGTAGAGGTTAGAGCCACAGAATACAAGTGCATTTCTACCCATGCCCTCCAATGGAGCAACAGTCTGAAAAAAAGTAAAGCAGCACTCAGAGGTCACAGGTCTCCACTTCAACACCTATCTCCTGGGCCCAAGGAGAAACGTAACAATACAGTGCAGTTACAATAATCCCAAGATCAAGTCATCTGCCTATTGTTTCAGCTGGGACTGGTATGGGGCCTGGTTTAAATATCTTTTCAAAATTGTGAATGAAACAAATAAAAGATATATTGTATGGCTACCATAGACATGTTTCAGTGAGGGTTCCTCAATTCATATACACAGTTGAATGAATGGTATGCATTTCATAATATTTTCATGAGGCTTCTGTATTTATTGAAGTTCCCAGCAAATGGAACAGTTATTTTCAAAATGCTATCAGTGCAACTGAAGACAAATAATCATCTCCATTATAGACTTTTCAGAATTAGTTCTGTATACGAGTAAAAGTGTAAAACAACTACTTCAGAAATGACAGTTCTCCTGATGAATCCAGATATTCATATTACAAAACTGCTCCTAAATAGTTTTTCCAAGGAATAAAATGTTCACTTTGGAAATAAATTTCTACTATGACCCTCTAATGGGGAAACCTTAAAAAATGTTGCAGTGCATTATAGTGAAGGACGATTGTTTTCTAAAGATAAGCACCTGCAGTGAGTCACAATGTACAGATATTTGATCATTTGTAAACGAGTCATAGCATATTTTTGGACAGACATGTATGCATATTTGATATGCTTATAGTAATGAGTGCTAATGTTTGAAATTGAAGCCTCACTATCTAGTTAATACAAGTGAAGATGGCATTTGTCTTTATAACAATAGAACCCTAAACAGGACATACGATTGTACCTTTTTACCCCAATATGGTCCTTTACTTTAAGCACTGGTCATAATTTATGTTAGTTCAATGAATCATGTTTCTGCATATAGCATCGGATGTCAAGATTGTGGAAAATAAAAGGGACAACATTTTGAAAAGACTACCTAGAAACACAGACGCTGATGTCTCACTGTAAATTGTTACCACAATAACAAGAAATCTATGACCAAGTACTCATTTCCAACAAGAAAATGCGACTTAACAGAAGAATTTAAAAAATTAAAATTTTGGAAGAGCAAATAAAAAAAAAATCAAGAATTTTTCAGTTAGAAGTAATTTACTCCTTATTCAAAATATAAACCTTTAGCTCCTGGCCCACAGTTTCAAAATTAAAATTGTTCTCTGCTGAAATTTGTATATTGAATGGCCAGATTTCTTTTCAGTACTTGCACTTTATTTGTGTTTGGTTATGCAATGTAGCTAAATCATAAATTTGCAGCGATCCCTTTTCCAAGCCTGCCCTCCTTAGAAATGTGATTTCAAAGCATGGCATAGACCAGTTGGGCCGAATGGCCTGTTTATGTGCTGTAAATTCTATGTAATTCTATGAAAGAAGATTATTTTGAAAGGTTTCTGCTGCCAATAGTAAAAACTTTGCCTCTTTTCTATTAAATGTTTGCAGATGCTTTAATATTTATCAATACTGTAATTCATTTGTTGATGCAGTTTGTTTTTGTTGCCCAACTGTATAACTAAACTCCCCAACTAAAAATTATCAGACCCGCCGATCAGGTAATGCACATGCATGCTGCATCACAGTCCTGTTTCCTCAATGCTTTACATAAGTCAACATGTATGCAAATAAATGAGTGGTGTAGAGAAGTACAGCTACAAGCCATAAAGGATCAGAATGCAGCAAGAAAGCACAAAAGTAAACAAAAGATTGTAGAGGAAGCGATAAATACAGAACACTGACTGTTGCAGAAAAATAGTGAGCTGCTTGGTTTTACAGCACACCAAAGCTGGACAGTTACTCACCTTGTTTAGCAGAAGTCTACCTTTCCAGCCCTATTAGATGCTACGGGGGAAATTTAACCTCGAAAAAAACCGGGTGGGTTGGGAGCGTGTGGGTAGTTGAAGTGTTAAAAATCGGAATCCCGACCTGAACCGGCCTCCAACCTCCAGACACACCCTAACCTCTCCCACCCCCACCCCTGTTCCTCCTGCCACGCCCAATCTTCTTGCGATTACCCCCCCCACCCCTCCCGGATCTCTTCAGACCACCCCCCAACCCTCTGACCGCCCTCCAGTCCCCCACGCAATCACTCCTTCCCTCCTCTGCAGTCTACTGCCACAGGCCTACACGACCGGAGCCAGCCAGCCTCTCAATCTTCCAACTGCAGGTGAGAAACAGAGGCTTCCCATGCAAATCCGTCCCTGCCATTAAATTCAGCAGGGCCTGCGGGGTTTCCTGACCTCCTCAGAGCAGCCCCCCGCACCCCCTCACCCCCTGCCCCAACCTGCCTTCACATTAAAATTCAGCCCTGTGATGCAGTATGCTCCATTACAAGACTTACAGCTCATTATGACTTATTTAATTTATATTAAGTCCAACTCTCATGTATCTCGCAAGCAATAGCTGATGCACAGGAGGCCAAGAAAGATTATGGAGGGCAATCATCTACGAGTTATTGCCATAAAATGTAATAAATTAAAACAAAATGAAAAACACACGATTTAGGTCTAGGTGACACGACAGCTGTAGTAATAAAATGTTGAGCTTTTGTTGATCTTAATTATATGAAGTTGCTTTACAATAAATTTGATGTGCGTTAGTTTTGGCAGTTTAGCGACTTCTTCACAGGATTGTGCAACATGATCGCAGAAGGTGGTTTGTTCAATATTGAAAGAGAATGATCTAGGATCAGTCAACAAACTTGTTACTAATTTAATTATTACATTTTGTTTGTAGTCCTTCTGTTTTTTGCAGTCGTGGTATAGACTAGTTGCCGGGAAATTCCAGAACTAATCATTATTTGTACATTCAAATAATATCAACAAAACCATCATTGCAGCGTAAACAGGATAGTATTATGAACTCTCTCACTGTGCCAACTAAAACCCAAAGCCATTTTTGTTCTATCCAAGTTCTAATTCCAGCACCACCTGGCATCAAACTAAGCTAAATCTTCATGCACAAGCTTCACTCAACCCAAGTTCGAATCCAAGCCTCAAAGACTTGAACTGAGTTCTACTCAACTGGACTGCTGTTGTTTTCAGTGATTAAATTAGAAAAATAGCCACTGACTAAAATTATTGCATCAACTAACTTAAATTAGTATTACATTTTTTATGGAGACTAAAACAAGATTCAAGTTGAAGATAGTAAAATACGACAAACGGAAATTAAAATTTTGTTTTAATTAAACTAGGACTGAAAACAAGTATTAATAATCCACAACTTTTGGAACAGATGGTAGAAATTAAAATGGACGAATGAAGTCTGTTGTCATTCAAGCGCCAGTTTACCCTTTTCCACATTTCGTGCAGTTTCCTCGAGTTGAGAAATTAAGTAATAATTTTCTTTCAAATTTGTCAGGAAAAAAAAATCAAAAAATGAAACAAAAATCTGAAAGAATAAAACTTTTTTTCCCCCCAAAGACTAACATTAGGACTAAATTGCTTCATTCGACTAGATGAAACGAATACAAGACTAAAACTAAAATTGTTTCTAGGATTAAAAGAACATTGCTCAAATGCAACGGTCTAAGGAGAGTTTCACTAGTTCTTCTAGAAATTCACGGCACAGGAGGAGGCCATTCGGCCCATCGTGTGTGTGCCTGCCGAAAAAGAGCTATCCAGCCTAATCCCACTTTCCAGCTCTTGGTCCGTAGCCCTGTAGGTTACAGCACTTCAAGTGCATATCCAAGTACTTTTTAAATGCGATGAGGATCTCTGCCTCGACCACCCTTTCAGGCAGTGAGTTCCAGACCCCCACCACCCTCTGGGTGAAAAAAGTTCTCCTCAACTCCCCTCTAATCCTTCGACCCATTACTTTAAATCTATGCCCCCTGGTTACTGACCTCCCTGCTAAGGGAAATAGGTCCTTCCTATCCACTCTATCTAGGCCACTCATAATTTTATACACCTCAATCAAGTCTCCCATCAGCCTCCTCTGTTCTAAAGAAAACAATCCCAGCCTATCCATTCTTTGCTCATAGCTAAAATTCTCTAGTCCTGGCAACATTCTTGTAAATCTCCTCTGTACCCTCTCCAGTGCAATCACATCTTTCATGTAATGTGGTGACCAGAACTGCACGCAGTACTCTAGCTGTGGCCTAACTAGTGTTTTGTACAGTGCGAGCATTACCTCCCTGCTCTTATATTCTATGCCTCAGCTAATAAAGGAAAGTATTCTATATGCCATCTTGACCGCCTTATCTACCTGATCTTTACTGACTAGTAAAGGCATCAAGGGATATGGCGATAGGGCCGGTGAATGGAGTTGAGGCAGAAGATGGGAATGGTAGCGTAGTGGTAATGTCACTGGGCTAGTAATCCAGAGACCTGGACTAATGATCCAGGGACATGAGTTCAAATCCCACCACGGCAGCTGGGGAATTTAAATTCAGTTAATTAAATAAATCTGGAATAAAAAGCTAGTATCAGTAATGGTGACCATGAAACTATCGGATTGTCATAAAAACCCATCTGGTTCACTACTGTCCTTTAGGGAAGGAAATCTGCCGTCCTTGTCTGGCCGATATGTGACTCCAGATCCACAGCAATGTGGTTGACTCTTAACTGCCCTCTGAAATGGCCTAGCAAGTCACTCAGTTGTAACTAACCACTACGAAACAAAATATGAAACCGATGGACCACCTGGCATCGACCTCGGCACCGGCTACGGACACGGCAACCCCAGCCCAGTCGACCCTACAAAGTCCTCCTCACCAACATCTCGGGACTTGTGCCAAAATTGGGAGAGCTGTCCCACAGACTAGTCAAGCAACAGCCTGACATAGTCATACTCACAGAATCATACCTTTCAGTCAATGTCCCAAACTCCTCCATCACCATCCCTGGGTATGTCCTGTGGCACAGTGGTATACAGTCGGGAAGGAGTGGCCCTGGGAGTCCTCAACATTGACTCCAGACCCCATGAAGTCTCATGGCTTCAGATCAAGCATGGGCAAGGAAACCTCCTGCTGATTACCACCTACCGCCCTCCCTCAGCTGATGAATCAGTACTCCTCCATATTGAGAAGCACTGAGAGCAGCAAGGGCACAGAATGTACTCTGGGTGGGAGACTTCAATGTCCATCACCAAGAGTGGCTCGGTAGCACCACTACTGACTGAGCTGGCCGAGTCCTGAAAGACATAACTGCCAGTCTGGGCCTGCGACAGGTGGTGAGTGAACCAACACGAGGGGAAACACCTACTTGACCTCGTCCTCACCAATCATCTACCTGTCGCAGATGCATCTGTCCATGACAGCATTGGCAGCAGTGACCACCGCACAGTCATTGTGGAGATTAAGTCCCGTCTTCACACTGAGAACACCCTCCATCGTGTTGTGTGGCACTACCACCGTACTAAATGGGATAGATTCAGAACAGATCTAGCAGCTCAAAACTGGGCATCCATGGAGGTGCTGTGGGCCATCAGCAGCAGAATTGTATTCCACCACAATCTGTAACCTCATGGCCCGGCATATCCCTCACTCAACCATTACCACCAAGCCAGGGGACCAACCCTGGTTCAATGAGGAGTGTAGAAGAGCATGCCAGGAGCAGCACCAGGCATACCCAAAAATGAGGTGCCAACCTGGGGAAGCTGCAACACAGGACTACATGCATGCTAAAAAGCAGAAGCAGCATGCGATAGACAGGGCTAAGCGATCCCACAATCAACGGATCAGATCAAAGCTCTGCCGTCCTGCCACATCCAGTCGTGAATGGTGGTGGACCATTAAACAACTAACGGGAGAAGGAGGCTCCAAGAATATCCCCATCCTCAATGATGGTGGAGCCCAGCACATGAGTGCAAAAGACAAGGCTGAAGTGTTTGCAACCAACTTCAGCCAGAAGTGCCGAGTGGATGATCCGTATCGGCCTACTCCCGAGGTCCCCACCATCACAGAAGCCAGTCTTCAGCCAATTCGATTCACTCCACGTGATATCAAGAAACGGCTGAGTGCACTGGATACAGCAAAGGCTATGGGCCCCGACAACATCCCGGCTATCGTGCTGAAGACTTGTGCTCCAGAACTAGCCGTGCCTCTAGCCAAGCTGTTCCAGTACAGCTACAACACTGGCATCTATCCGACAATGTGGAAAACTGCCCAGGTATGTCCTGTCCACAAAAAGCAGGACAAATCCAACCCGGCCAATTACCGCCCTACCAGTCTACTCTCAATCATCAGCAAAGTGATGGAAGGTGTCATCAACAGTGCTATCAAGCAGCACTTACTCACCAATAACCTGCTCACTGATGCCCAGTTTGGGTTCCACCAAGACCACTCAGCTCCCGACCTCATTACAGCCTTGGTCCAAACATGGACAAAGGAGCTGAATTCGTGAGGTGAGGTGAGTGACTCCCCTTGACATCAAGGCAGCATTTGACTGAGTCTGGCATCAAGGAGCCCGAGTAAAACTGAAGTCAATGGGAATCAGGGGGAAAATGCTCCACTGGCTGGAGTCATACCTAGCACAAAGGAAGATTGTTGTGGTGGTTGAAGGTCAATCATCACAGCCCCAGGACATCGCTGCAGGAGTTCCTCAGGGCAGTGTCCTAAGCCCAACCATCTTCAGCTGCTTCATCAATGACCTTCCCTCCAACATAAGGTCAGAAATGGGGATGTTCGCTGATGACTGCACAGTGTTCAGCGCCATTCACAACTCCTCAGATAATGAAGTAGTCCATGCCCGCATGCAACAAGACCTGGATGACGTTCAGGCTTGGGCTGATATGTGGCAGGTAACATTCGCACCACAGAAGTGCCAGGCAATGACTATCTCCAACAAGCGAGAGTCTAACCACCTCCCCTTGACATTCAATGGCATTACTATCGCCGAATCCCCCACCATCAACATTCTGGGGGTCACCATTAACCAGAAACTGAACTGGACCAGCCACATAAATACTGTGGCAACAAGAGCAGGTCAGAGGCTAGGTATTCTGCGGCGAGTGTCTCACCTCCTGACTCCCCAAAGCCTTTCCACCATCTACAAGGCACAAGTAAGGAGTGTGATGGAATACTCTCCACTTGCCTGGATGAGTGCAGCTCCAACAACACTCAAGAAGCTCGACACCATCCAGGACAAAGCAGCCAGCTTGATTGGCACCCCATCCACCACCTTAAACATTCGCTCCCTTCACCACCGGCGCACCGTGGCTGCAGTGTGTACCATCTACAAGATGCACTGCAGCAACTCGCCAAGGCTTCTTCGACAGCACCTCCCAAACCCACGACCTCTTCCACCTAGAAGGACAAGGGCAGCAGGCGCATGGGAACACCACCACCTCCAAGTTCCCCACCATCCTGACTTAGAAGTATATCGCCGATCCTTCATTGTCTCTGGGTCAAAATCCTTGAACTCCCTACCTAACAGCACTGTGGGAGTACCATCACCACATGGACTGCAGCGGTTCAAGAAGGCGGCTCACCACCACCGTCTCAAGGGCAACTAGGGATGGGCAATAAATGCTGGCCTTGCCAGCAACGCCCAGATCCCATAAAACGAATTTAAAAAATCAGCCATGATCTCATTGAATGGCAGAGCAGGCTCGAAGGGCCGAATGGCCTACTCCTGCTCCTATTTCTTATGTTCTTACCTGTCCTGCTACCTTCAGGGATCTGTGGACATGCACTCCAAGGTCCCTCTGTTCCTCTACACTTCTCAGTATCCTACCATTTATTGTGTATTCCCTTGCCTTGTTAGCCCTCCCAATAGTTCCTGACTAAACCTGTGTATTGAATTAAATGAGCAGGGTACATCACTGATTAAGTCACATACATTAGTTGAGCTCCCTATTGGATTTAATAATTCCTCCAAGCTAGTTCTTCTACTGAAAGCAGCACCACTCACTGTACAAAACAGAAATATAAAAAGAGATGTTAAAAGTTCATGATAATTCTTTTTTTAATCAACTCAAAAAACAAATAAATTCACTCCCATAAAACTTCAGTGTCCATTGAGATTTCAAGATGTTAGATAACATCTTGAAATCTCAATGGACACTGAAGTTTTATGGTAACAACTTGCCTGAATACAGCACCTTTAATGTAGAAAACCATCCCAAAGCACTTCAAAAAGGTGTAATAAAATGGACATTGAGCCAGAGAAGGAAAAATGAGGAGGAATGACCTAAAGAGGCGGGTTTTATGGAGGATCTTGAGAAAAAGAGTGAGGTTGATCGGCAGACAGGTTTAGGGAGTGAATTCCAGAGCTTGTGGCCTAGGTGGCTGAAGGCACCTGCATCAATGGTGGAGTAACCAAGCCTATGTAAATTGAGTTTTCCCCGTGTCCATTCACGAGCGCATTTTGGCTGCCACTCCGGACCCAAGCCATCACTTTTATTTCCACTTTTTTCTCCCCCTCCTAGATCCTTCCGATCAGCCCCCCGCTTGTTGCTTGTTGTCTTTTGTGGAGCCCACCAACTTCCACCCCGATGGCTACTTTTCACTCATATTGAAGTTAGAATCCAAAGGAATTTTAGATACAACTTCTAGTGTTCTTAAGGCTAGGATTACATGATTCAACGCTCCAGCCATATCAGGATTACTGGTATACAAACACTGCCTCTACTGGCACTTTGTGTGGTACGCTGGAAAATTCTGTCATCTCTCACATTGTGTCTGCAGGAATGCCAGACATTTCAGGCGGAGTACCAAATTTGGAATTTCATTATTCCCTCTGTGTCGCATTCATCGGTTTAAATTCTAGTGCTGCATTCAGATATGATGCAACAGTTCCACAAATACATATTCAAGTTATTTTTAATTAGATTTCTGAAGCTGATAAACCACTAAAGGAAATTTACAAATGTTATGATGAAAGAAATGAGCTTTTAAATAACCATGTACTCTGGCATTTATTGCCCATCCCTAGTTACCCTGAGAAGATGGTGATGGACCTTCTCGAATTGCTGAAATCAGTGTGGTGGAGATGCTCCCACAGTGCTGGTTGTTTTTTGTTTGCAGCAGCAGTTCGATTCAACTTGCTATGCCACTTCAGAGGGCAGTCGTTCACGTTGGTGTGAACTAGAGTCAGGTTTCCTTCCATAAAAAACGCAAGTGAGCCAGTTGGGTTTGTACAACAATCCGACAGCTTCATGGTCACTTTTACTGATACCAGCTTCTTAGTTCCAGATTTTTTTTTGGAACCAAATTCAAATTCTCAAACTGCAATGGTGCGATTATGAACTCATGTTCTCTAAATTATTATTCCAGGCCTCTAGATTACTAGTCCAGTAACATAACCATGACACTACCATACCCCATAAACGTGATCATTTAGGAGAAGCATGATCAATAGAAAAATGGAGCATGCAAACAACATTTTAAGGATTTTTTGGGGGAAAGAATTGTATCTGCACTGAACCTTACAAATGATAACTGCAAATTATGAAGTAGCAGTTAATTCAGCAAATTACGGCTATTGACTAATTATAAGTGGCTCCACTTCAGAGCAATTCTGTATATAAGTAACTTCCGTTTAACACCAAGTTCTTGAGTATAGATTCATCCCGCTTTCATTTTAATATTCTTTCCCAAATAGAGTGAACTGCTCATCTTATAAAGTACATTTATCTTCCGTTCCAACGCATAGTGTGTGATAGCAAGGAACATCATATTGTTTTCCTAATTCTTAGTTCATGCCTATTTGCAAACAGATAAATGGATTTGTTTTTCACAAAAGGGTCTGAAAAATACTTTATTAATATTTTGAGACATAAAGCAGGACACACAACAAACACTGGTCCAACAGACCAGGAAAATTACATTAGCAATGGGCTAGGTGATGGTGAGAATAAGATTATTCTGACAGACCACAAGAATATAAGGAAAGCCTCGGATGATGAAAGGCCATTTGACCCAATGAAGCACGTCCCTTTGATAGCCTAATTCTCTCGACCCAGTATCCGGCTACATTTCAAAAGCCCATGTTTTGCTTCTCCAATCTTGCCTGGAAAATTATTCCAAAAATTTACCACCTTTTGTGAAATAAATTCTTCTGAATATCTTAAGATGTTAGAAAATTATATTTAATATTTTATTTTACCTCAGTGAGATTCCATCTTAAGTGTTTTCTCTCCAGGTTAGAGAGATTGACTTTCTCTAATCTTTCCTCATAACTCATCTCTTTTACACCAGGGACCAGTGAATTCATTGCGATAGTGATCTTATGTTTTCATAACTGGGGAGCTTCTTCCCAAGACCTTTTACAAATTGCTGAAAACAAATGCCCGTGTATATAAAGAGTTTTCTAAACACATGATTATCTTCAATCATGTGAGCAGATCTGTGGTGTTTACCACAGGCCACTGAGTTTTGTGAGTTAAAGCAGCCACCAGAGGCTGAAAGAAAAAGAAACTGGAACTGACTGGTCCGTAAACAGATAACAGACATAGCAATCCCATTGCTACAAATTCTGTGGAGTAAACAAACTGCTAGAAAGCCCCATGCCCTTCCCTACCCAAGCACACAAGAAGCCCCATGGGAGATCGACAAATACGATTAAATAAGTCAACAGATGGAACAAAAAAAAAATCTGATCATCTACAATTAATGTCAGTGTCAGTACACCACATTCCTTGTACTTACCCTTAAAGTTCCCTTTAATAGAATTGTGGTACAACAACTGGTTTGAATTTTTCTATTCATACCAGCACAATGTGCCACATGCATGGTCCCCACATTCCAGAATTCCTGCTTAAAAGCAGAGCTAAAAATTCACAGCAATGGTTCTCATCTGCTCTCTATAACTGATGTTAGAGACTAGCATTCCTTTGATGAATAGATTTAAATGAAAAAAAAACCTATACCACCATAAATAAATACATACGAAGGAAGCAGGCTGGTTTCACTTGGCTTATTCAAAACATTCCCGCCATCCACACACACTCACTTAAAAGTATTATCTCTTTCCTGTTCACTAGAAGATCAAGCAAAATAAAATATTAAGCTTAAACCCATTATGGACTGTTGAATTCTCAACTCTCTCCTTCAACTTGAGATTCAGCTGCAGTATTCAACAAGCCTTGTGTTACAATTAAACCCAAGATCAAGACATAAACTGAGAATGCAACATTTTAAAATAAGGTTTCAAACCAAAGTACTGTTTGTTTATTGTGACAATAGACCTGGGAGGGCAATAATTGCTCTGGTCATTATGAAGATTTCCTCGGTTTGATATTTTTACCCAAATCGTAAACATGTATTCAAAGAACACGCTTACTATTTGGCACAAATTCCAGACAGAAGAAATCTTCACAAATTAATTTACAATGCCTCTACACATAATGACTAGGAATTCCTACCCTGATGATGAAGCTTATTAATATCTGGGAAAGGTGTGGGATCACTACAATTTCCTAAACACATTTTTTCTCGGACTAGGAAAAGCAGTTAGTGCTTTATTCTGTGCATATGGTGATGTCTTCATATGGGGGGGGGGGGGGGGGCGGGGTGGTTGGTTAAAGAAAACAGGATGCTGAAAGTGGTACTACTAAATATTCTGGATCTTACAGTGCTACAAAGGGAAGACATTAAAGAATAACATCAGAAAAACAGATCGGGGTTCCAAGTCATAGCTACTTACTGCATCTACCTCAATAACAAGATCTGTTAGTTTGAAAACTGAATGGCGCCGTCTTAAAATAGCTCTGCACTTGATGACTTATCTCCAATCTGGTAATTTCCAGCCACATTTTACTGTAATAAAGCAACTTTTTCCGTCTGTAGCAGGTTACACTGCCTTCCTGTGTTTGCTGGCTACAGAAGCTAAGGAAATAGCCTTGCTGAGTTCCTTACTTCCTGACTTTATTCTTCTTCTAACCCTCCCATAAATTACTGTGCCATTAAAATGTTTGACTAGGCAAAAAAAAAATTCTGCAAATGATTTTAATGAACTCAGCCACCTGTAACTTACAAGTTCAAATTCGCTTTTCTAAAGTGACCACAGCTTCAGCAAAACCAGTACAGAAAATTCAGCTTTGCCTGTAGCGTAGAGGTATTAATTACATAGCCTAAGAGAAAACTGCAGTGCTTGCAAACATCTGTTGTAGCCCTGTGTCCACTCCTGCATTTCCTATCCCACCAGTTTTGCTGCTGGTGACTCTGGTGCTATTGCAGCTGTTCTCCCCAGTGCCACAGACAGTCCTGCCCCAGTGCCAATATGCTGACCAGCCGTTACAGTCACCACTCTATGAGCATGTAAATACATCACAGGTAAGACGTGGTCATGGAGGTATTGTTCAGTTTTGTTTTTAACAAACAAAACCCACCTGAGAACGCACAGTCTAGCCGTGTAGCATTCCTTACGGATTGTCTGAAAGATCAAGCTTGTTCACAGTAAATGTCAATGGTGTTAGACAAAATTAAAAGGGAGAAATGCGCTCATTTTAATTACATTGCTATCAATATTTGATGGAAGTTTAATGTAAATCCCCCACCAAACCAGTAAACTATGATGTAGCAGAAAAATGCTATGAATGAAGGATGCATTTAGTGTCCTTAGTGTCTATTGGAGCATAGGTCCAGACACTGCAAGGAAGCAACTCAGCACAGAACTCTGATTGGATATGGACTAAGGATACACAGACAGATGCAATTCATGACACACATACATACAGACACACATGCATAGACACAAAGACAATAGAAGGAAGTACAAGTCTCATTCAATTGTAGGCAGAGAACACACCCACGCAACAGGTCAGAGAGAACGGTTTTTAAAAGAGGCTTTATAAAACAGTAAGAGAGGTGGCAAGACAGTTCCGGGGCAAGAACAGGATAGCCTATCGCAGGATCTGGGACAACATCCAGGCTTGGGTTGACAAGGCAGATAACATTCACATCACATAAGTTCCAGGCAATGCCCATCTCCAACAGGACACAACCACCTCCTCCTGACCTTCAGCAGAATCACTCATCGAGTCCCCCATAATTAACATCCTGGTGGTCACCACTGACCAAAATTTAACTAGATTAGCCAGATCAATAGTAGACGCTGGGTACACTGCAACAAGTGACTCAACTCCTGACCTCTCAATGGCTCTCCACCACCTACAAGGCTAGTTTCAGGAGCAATATGGAATATTCACCACTGACATGGATGCGTGCAACCACAACAACATTCAAGAAGCTTGACACCATCCAGAACAGAGCAGTCTGTTTGGTTGGCAGCCCTGCCACTGAGCTCAATATCCACCCCCTTACACCATCAGCACACTTTTGCTGCAGTATGTGCTATCTACAGAACATACTGTAGTAACTCACCATGCTTACTTCAATGACACCTTCCAAACCTGCAATCTCTACCACCAAGAAGGATAAGCAACATCAAGGTAAAAGCATCTGCAAGTTTCTCCACACACACCACCTTGAATTGGATATATACCACCATTCCTTTGTTGGTGCTGGGTCAATATGCTGGAATACCCTATCCAATACCATCGTAATAGTAGCACAAGGACTGCAGCAGTGACAAGACCCCCACCACCTTCTCAAGGCAACTAGGGATGGGTAATAGATGCAGCCTTGCCAGCCTCCACACCCAGAGAGTAAATATGGTGTGGAGGCTGCCGCGAAACACGAATGGAGGCTGAATCCATATGTGGAAAACAAGAAACTTTTATTCACTGCATGGCACAAAAAAATGGCTGAGAAAGCTGCTCCCAGAATTCTCTGGGTAAACTCCCAGAATTCTCTGGGTAAAACCTGAGGCCCCGCCCCCTTCTGCCTTAAAGGGGAAGGTGCTGGAAATTTGTCCACAGACGGAAGAGTGGATTATGCCCGTTTTAGGTGGCGATCCGCCACAATGGAAAATAAAGAACAAACAATGGTGGGGCTGGCATTAGGAGTAATCTGGGATCGTAGGATTGGAGAATGCATGCAGAGATAGACAGCTGAGGTAGATAGGATGAGTCCATAGGAGAATTTGGAAACAGGCATGTTACAATCAAAGTGCTGCAGCACAGAAAGTCAGTGGAGGTTGGCCAGGACTTTGTGCAGAAGAGGAAATAAAGACACAGAAGAGATATACATGGGAGCCCTTTGCTCCATTACAGAATGAAGAACCTATACAGGCACAGACAGACAGATAGCAAGACAGAGACACTCACTGGGATCAATTTTGAGTGCCCTCGCCTGGCGTCAAAGACCTCAAAATGGGTTGGGTAGCCTTACCGCCCCTTTAACACCGGCAATGCAGCCGGCTCCATTTTAAAAGGGGGCTACTGCCGGGTGTCCGAAGTGCCCGCCTGCTTCAGGCAATAGGCCCCGATTAATATGGCAATCGGGGTCCTATGAACTGGCTCTGACCAGTTCATTGGGCAATGGAAGAAAAAAAGTCCTCTAAAGGCAAGTGTTCAATTATTTTTGTGACCCCAGAGGAGCAGCGTACTGGGCCTCTCCCGCCCAGGGACTCCCGCCCAGGGACCCCCGCCCCTCGGAAAAATAGCAGCTCCGGCCCCATATTCAGGCTTCAACTAGCGAACTGCGTCAAGATGCCTGTTTGGCACTCTGCAGCTCGTCTGCCGAATTTAAATGAGGCCGGAGCTTCAAAATGACAGGAGCCTCTTCGCCGCTGGAATGGGCGGCCAACCTGTGCACTCCAGCTGTCGGCCACCCAATAGTCAAAATCTACCCACTGACTCATGCTATTGGATACATGAATATACAGAAAATATTCCACAATGCATGGATATGTTTCTAACTACGAACAATGATTATCAAACAAATGTAACTGATCCATTCCAAATCTGGTTTGAGTTTTCCAAGTTGTCAGATTGAAAAAGGTGAAATGCATCATTTTCTCTTTAAATATCCAATTTCAAGGGGAACAAACGCCTACACATTGAGACAGTTACACACAGATACAGAACCACAAACACACTCAGACAAAGACATACACACTCAAATATGTACTTAATCACACAAAGTCACATACACAGTCTCACCCGCAAATTATTTCTGCTTATTCATTTTTCTTGACATTCTTGCAAATCTAAACTTTATTCTATTCAATTATACTAATTACATTTGTACAGGACTACTGAAAATTGAGGTGCACAAAACCCACTCACATCTTCCCCATATACTTCAGTGTAAGGCTATTTGTCAATTTTACTTAATTTTGCGGATTCTGTTTTTTTCAGATTATGGATTATGTAATCAATGGAGTTTGTAATATACTGTTCTACCATATAGCCTCTAAATAAGAGAGCAATTAAAATCTTCAACCCTCAGATTTACAAGTTATGAAATCATCAGGAACCTCTGTTACAATGAAAGAGAATATATCTACATATACTCCCACCTTTACTGCTCTAAGAAATATTGAGCCAAATGTTAATAGTACCGTTGTTAATAGGTTCACAACACTAAATGATGACACCACAACTACTATCTAGTGTCTTTAACATAGCAAAATGTCCCTAATTGCTACAGAGGGGCTAATCAGATATTGAGCAGGAATTGGAAGTTATGGGGAGGTGGTGATGAAAGACATGCTGAAAGAAATAGGGCCTTCAGGTGTTAGAAAGAAAAGGCAAGGCTATGGGGGTTAGGAAAAAAACTCTAGTGTGCAGCATCCTGATGGCTAAAGCTCTGCTGACGAAGGTGCAGTGGAGGGAGGGAATTAGTAGTACAGACTCAAAAAAAAAAATCAGTGGCCTCCAAACCAGTAACCATATCTTTATCCCATTAGTACAGAACAGAGGTTTTACTGAGCTTCAACAAGGAGGTGTCAAGGAGCACCACTGGCCACAAAATTTTAATGATCATATGGCGTAAGTTGTCAGAAAGATTCCATCACTTGACATACAGGTGGTCCTACACTGCCATGTGCACGATGTAAAGCCAGACAAGCCCATTTTTTTTTTTAAAAAAAGGTTCCTATACCACCCTCTCTCCATGTGTGTCATTATACTAACAACAAAGAGACCTGGTACTGTACTACTCCGACCTCCCAAGGAAATTGAAGTTTTGCTCACCAGTATCCAAATGTCAAATCATTGGGCCAAAAATTCATCCCGGTGCGCGAGAGTACGCACTGCGTACTCTCGCGTATTCCCTCTGCAATTGCCGGTTTTCTGCATGCCCTGCGCATGTGCTGAAAACCGGCAATTGCTCTTTTGAAAAGGGGACGGTTCCTCGGTGCATCACGTGCGCGCTACAGACTGCGCGCACGCTGTGCACTTCATGCTTTGGACGCGCAGGTAAGTACTGAAGATTTTAGAAATGGAAAAAGGAGGAGTAAGACCCACTTTTAACAAGGTAAGTAGTGAATTAAGTATTTTTTTGCATTTTTTTTTAACAGGTATATCTTTTTTAGAGACTTTAAAGACAGGTAAGTTTATTTTTATAACTTTTTAAAAGATTTTAAATTTTTTCAAAAATTAAATTTTTTATTTAAAATGGTTAATTTATTTAACTATACTTATTTTATTAATGTGATGGTTTTTTTTTTATAAATTTAATTGAGGTTTAGCTGTTATTTTGGGGGGGTGTAAGATTCATAGATTTCACAGCACGTATGTGAAACTTATGAATGGAAGATGGTGTGCTGCCATTGGCTCTAACTGAGTCACGTGATCCCACAGCTCACACGAATTCACTACGCCGGTGGGATACGCAAGCACTGCCCGGCTGATGTCTGGAACATCAAGTTCGTGCGAGCTGGATCTGAAAAAGCACAAGCGGAGTGAGAGATCGCGGGGAAGGCTTACCCCCGCGGGAACAGAACGAGATCAATTTCTGGGCCATCATTACTGTTAGCCGAGAGCGGTCTGTCCCGCTCACCCTAGGCGAACACTAGAATGATTTTCAATTAATTTTGAAAAGTTTGCAGGCAGTTCAGTGGAAGTTTTTAAACTTTGTTTTACATCAGGATGTAGTTATACTGCAGCCAGTGCAAGACTTGAGGCACTATGCTATTAAATGCCTAAATAGGATTCAAGAGACTTACTAACTGTAACATAACCTGGGTAGCATCAACAGCACTGGATTATTTGAATTTGCGTCAGTCACACTGCCAGGCTCAGTAACTTCTGCAAGCCAGTTCCCACAGCGATGTTATCAGAACTCGCTGTTTATGTGAAAGCAATTTTTTTTTAAATCAAACAGAAATAAACAAAAGATTGAACTTTAATGTTTATTCTTTGGTTATTAAAATATAGTGACACTCCCTCCAAGGACAGCATCATATGTAACTTCAAATTATGATGCAGAATTTCCTGTCATTTGACTGAGTCATTCAGTAAATGACCTACCCAGATAAAACATTTCCAGGATTTTCACCTAGTTTACAACCTTGGTCACTTCCACTGATATTTCACCAGCTGTGAAGCATCAGTTCTGCGTTCACACTGAAAATTGCTTCACCAATCTCTTAGGGCAAAACTAGAGAATGCTACCTTCAGACATTACTATTTTAATTGCAGTGGGAACATACCCAATGGCTTGTTCCACTCTCCAACATCCCCACCTAAAACATCCCAGGCCCTATGTCTGTCCATAATTTGACTCATTTCCAAATTCCCAGAGGCCCATCTAAGTTATTGGCTCTCATCCATAGCCAGTTCCCGATTCCTGTCCACAACCACTCCCTGTCCTTGACTCCTCATTATGGTTAGTCTCATTTTCCAACTCCAACCAGGAAGACAATGTAAATTGTCTGTACTAAAAACACACACTTCAGAGATTATAAAAATGTGCATCATTCCTGCACAAATCATGCCTCAGTGAATGGGATTAGCAAATTTACTGGAAGCAAAGATTAAATGTGGGTTTGTGACATAGTGGGATATGTTTACATACCAAAATAAAGCTGGAGTTAGTCACAACAGTCTAGGGCCTGCATTAAACATTACATATAAACACAAGAGTAAGACAAGACCTCTTTCAGCAGCATGAGATTGTTAATGCTGTGTCAGAACGCAGCTTCGAAGCTTAATTCAGTAGTACTGTACCGGTTTAAAAGAAATAATCTTTTTAACCCCTGATCCTGTGTTGATACCAGCAAGAATGAATATTATTCTCCTCCTCACACCTCTCAGCATTTCTATCCCAACAATCATCTGAATAGTGGGTTCCTGGATATCAGAGGAGATTTCAATTAGATGCAACAGTAAAAAGAAAAAGGAAGTTCTCGGCTTTGAAAGATGACATCATTTTGTAATGTTAGGATGTTACATCAATGAATAAACTTTTTTGTCTGTAAATTCATTTACTCTTTAAAAAAAAGAAAAATAATTATTTCTTGTGATAAAGCTCCATGCATTCTATGGGGCTTTGAAGGTAAAACTATAGCTCTAAAGCTCCAATTTGACCCAATACTTTCAAGCTGCATTTTGACCCAGTTACTTTCCCTGGCACTATTTCTGAATCCAAATTTAGAGCTCTGCAATCTCAATTTTACTTTGTGAAGCCATGATCTCCACAGCTCCCTGGCACAAATGCAGTTACATTGCCAGGTTATTAGTGAAATGGTGGTTCAGGCTTCTGTGTCTCTGGGGAAATACCAGCTTTATTCCATCAGTTTAAAAAAAAAAAAATCAGCAAATCTTAGAATAGCACAACAGAAGCTATTCCCTTGGTTCCTGCACATCATCTGAAAGAATTGCAGTTATTCATGTTTGAAATTTGTGGGATTCTAAGAGAGTCATTAGTTGCAGTACAGGGGACTCTCCTTATGCAGACACTCCTTTTGGTCTCTGTAGAGTTATACAAGTCAGGTGGCAGGCATTTTTAATTCAGGAGTATAAAGTACAAGTCTATCTTTAGTGGATATTATATTTTGGTCATATTCTTTAAAATGAACAAAGTTAAAGTGCACCAACAAATAAGTGATTTAGTGCTCTTTACTTTTGCACTCTATTCCCTATTGCGAAAACCAAAAATGCTGTTGACCTCTTATGGCTTTATGTACCTGTACTTGAACGTTCAGGGATTTATACACTTGAACCGTTAGGTCTCTCTGTTCATCCACACTCTTCAGTATCTCATCATTGAGTATATACTCCTACTCTCATTTTTCCTCCCAAATTGTACTGCCTCACAGTTCTCCACTTTAAATTACATTTTCCAACTGTCGGCCCATTCTGCTAATCAGTCCATGTCCCCGTGAAGACTTTTATAGTCATTCTCGTTCTACTTATCAAACCCTCTACTTTTGCTCTTGCTTCATATCACTATCCAGCAATTCTTTGCTAAGTGCATATACACACACACGATGGAATATTTGCTGGAGTAGTGTGTTCAATTCTGGGCACTACACTTTAGGAAGGATGTCAAAGCCTTAGAGAGGGTGCAGAAGAGATTTACTAGAATGATACCTGGGTTGAGAGACTTCAGTTATGTGGAGAGACTGGAGAACTGGTGTTGTTAAGGGGAGATTTAATAGAGGTGTTCAAAATCATGATGGGTTTTGATAGAGTAAAAAAGGAGAAACAGTGGCAGAAGGCTCAGTAACCAGAGGACACAGATTTAAGGTGATTGGCAAAAGTACCAGAGGCGACATGAGGAAACATTTTTTTTTAAACACAGCAAGTTTGAGAGATCTGGAATGCACTGCCTGAAAGGGTGATGGAAGCACATTCAATAGTAACTTTCCAAAGGGAATTGGATAAATACATGAAGGGGGAAAAACAATTACAGGGCTATGGGGGAAGAGCAGGGGAGTGGAACTAATTAGATAGCTCTACCTAAGAGGGGGCACAGGCATGATGGGCTGAATGACATCCTTCTGTGTTGTATGATTCTATGGGGATGATTTTCTCAATAGAAACATAGAAACATAGAATCTAGGAGCAGGAGTAGGCCATTCGGCCCGTCGAGCCTGCTCCACCATTCAATACGATCATGGCTGATCATCCAAATCCAGTACCCTGTCCCTGCTTTAATCCCCACAGTACACATATCCCACCCTACCCCCGTAACCCCACATATTTAATTCCCCCTAACATATCCCATCCTATCCCCATAACCCCACATATTTAATCCCCCCCTAACACTAAGGGTCAATTTATCATAGCCAAATCAACCTAACCCGCACATTTTTGGACTGTGGGAGGAAACCGGAGCACCCGGAGGAAACCCACGCAGACACGGGGAGAATGTGCAAACTCCACACAGACAGTCACCCGAGGTCAGATTCGAACCCGGGTCCCTGGCGCTGTGAGGCACCAGTGCTAACCACTATGCCACCGTGTTGCACCGGGGAGCTTTTGGAGGCGGGACTCCCACTTGTCGGGTTTCAGTCCCGCCTCCATCAACTTCTGGCCAACCCACGGTATTTTCCCTCGATTAACCTTGTTAAATCCGCCCAGCGGGCTTAGCAGGCCAATTATGGGAAAGCCGGTTGCAGAGAACGTCAACGTATGACGTTTCATCTGTCAAAAATTTTTGACAGATGAAACGTCATTGTTTGACAGCTCTGTGAAGCTGTTAAACACTGGCATTCTCTGTAGTTTGATGAGGTCTTGAATTCAAGACCTCATCAAACTTCTTTCTTTTACAGAAATGAGATGGTTGTTGCATTGGAGAATGCAACGGCCATCTGTCATCTCCAACACAAAGGTCCGAGACACTCTGCATACACACCGACTGAAGCCTGCAGGAAGAAACAAAGGTAAGTACACTTTTACTAACACTTTGCACTTACCTCAGATACTCGCTTCTACACTCTTGCACCCATCACTTACCTTCACAGCACACTTTTGCACCCCACAGACCCAGTACCCGCCTCGCTGACCTGGCGGGTTTCGGAGCCTTCGGGAAGCCCGCACTGGAGGGCAAAAAGGGGATAATCCTATTTTCTGCCTGTTAACTACCTGTTAACAGGCAGTTAATAGGCTTTAATCCCTTCCCGCCTCCAAGGAGACGGGACCTGGTGCGGGTCGGCTACCCGCCTCCTGGCAAGATGGCATGGAGGCGGGTTGGGGTGGGTTGGGCACCCACCCCCAAATTCTGCCATTTTCCCAGCAGTCCCGCCTCCATACCCACCTCCCCAGGGCTGGCAAAATCGCCCCCTATGATTCTATATCGATGTCATGCAAGGACATGATCAGGCTGGTCTCTGATGCCGCTCAGGGGGAATAGCCAGCCTCCACCCACTGTGAAGGCTCTCGCATGAATAATGGCCACTTGGGAAAAGCTGTATTAGGCCAATGCTCAATAAACTTTACCCAAGCAAGGAGGCAAAATTGCCAAAGAGAAAACAAAGCAAAAAATGCTTTTACTGCCAAGTTACAAGTCTGCAATATATTCTTCAAACTATTGTTTTCCAATTCCCTTCATAACTTAGAACCCAGTACAGCACAGGTCAACAGTGTACAGAATAACACTTACATTACTTCAGTACATAATATTATATATCTAAAGGAATTGTTTCAGGAAATTGAAATCTAAGCAGTGAAATACTTCTGCCAGTTAATATTATTTATAATCGGTAAGGTCACACAATATTTATCCTATAGTTGTCAGGATAATCAAGTCTCCTTTCCTGGTTAGGCTCAGAAGTAAGAGACAACTCTAACTGCTCTCCAGTGAACACTTAACAACTGGCCTCATTTTTCTCACACAAATCTAATTATTTTAAAAATATTTATAAACATCAATTCAGCTAACTACTGCCAGCAAATATTCCATCTTAAATTAGCAAAAGTTTGCTGGGAAGATTTTAAAACTGGACTGCTCTATAAATGTCACAAAATTATTTTTAAAGTGTATGTAAAAGCCAAAGCGAGCAACCTGGTCAAAATAACATTTTTTCTATCATCTGTTGGGCACACACACACATTTTCTCAACAGAGGCAAGTTCCAGAAAAGTCAATACTCTTGGGGACCTCCTATCCTAACTTCCAAAAGACAGCATCAGCTGCTCAAAGGAAATTGGTGCTAGTATTCAGCAACAGAAATAAACTAAGCTCGCAACAAAAATCAGAAAAATACACAAATCTGATGACATAGCATATGATCTGGGTCCCCAGAGTAAAAACTTATTTGGCATCTAGACTTCACTCCTATTTCACTGGCCGGCTTTACATAGAATCTGGCATCAAAGAAACTACAAGTTCTACAACATATATTGCCCATGCAGCACAATTAGAATTGCAGTACATTATTTTGTAAAACAAAAAACAGGCTTTCTATAGAAAGGTACAGTGCTACTGGAATAGTCAAATTAAGTTTCTGGTGGAGCATTCCATATCCTTAAAGCCCGCTACCAAAAAAAATTCTCCTAACCTCTCCCTTCATTCGTTTGGCGATGGTCTTAAACTTATGCCCTCTAGTTATCAACTCAATGACCAGTGAAAATAGTTTTTCCCTCATCATCTTATCAAAATCCTTCATAACTCTGAACAAGTGCCACAGTTTCTCTAGTCTCGCACCCGAACTCATCCCTTGTATCATCTTAGTGAATCTCTGCTTGTCCGATATCCAGTGTTGGATATTTCTCATCTACATGCCTTGGCGGCATCATCCGAAAACACAGCGCCAGTTTCCACACATATGTTGACCACACCCAGCTCTACATCACCACCCCCACCACCTCTCTCAACCCCTCCACTGTCTCTAAATTGTCACACTGCTTGTCTGACATCCAGTACTGGATGAGCAGAAATTTCCTCCAACTTTGGGGAGACCGAAGCCATCGTCTTCGATTCCCGCCACAAGCTCCGTTCCCTAGCCACTAACTCCATCCCTCTCGCTGGCAACTGAGAGACTGAACTAGACTCTTCGCAACCTTGGTATTGTGTTTGACCCTGAGATGAGCTTATGACCACATATCCGGGCCATCACTAAGACCGCCTATTTCCACCTCCGTAACATCGCCTGTCTCTGCCCCGGCTCAGCTCATCTGCTGCTGAAACCCTCATCCATGCCTTTACCACCACTGGACTTGACTATTCCAACGCACTCTTGGCCAGCCACCCATCTTCCACCCTCCGTAAACTTGAGGTCATCAAAAACTCTGCTGTCCGTGTCCTAACTCGCACCAAGTCATGTTCGTCCATCCCCCCTGTGCTAGCTGACCTACACTGGCTCCCGGTTAAACAACGCCTTGATTTAAAAATTCTCATCCTTATTTTCAAATCCTTCCATGGCTTCGCCCCTCCCATCTCTAACCTCCTTCAGCCCGACAACCCTCCAAGATCTCTGCGCCCCTCCAATTCTGGCCTCTTGAGCATCGCTGATTTTAATCGCTCCACCACTGGCGGGTGTGCCTTCAGCTGCCAAGGCCCTAAGCTCTGGAATTCCCTCCAGAAACCACTCCACCTCTCTACCTCCCTTTCCTCCATTAAGATGCTCCTTTAAAACCTATCTCTCTTATACACAAATATCTCCTTACGTGGCCCGGTCTCGAAGTGTGTTTGATAACGTGCCTGTGAAGCGCCTTGGGACATTGTACTATGTTAAAGGCGTTATATAAATGCAAGTTATTGTTGTTGTTGAATGAGTCAAATCCATACAAACAGAAAACACAAATCATTTTTTTCCAGTAAGTTTGGAAAGCAACAAGATTTTTCGGATCTTACAACATAACTACTGAGGCTTTCCATACAGACTCCGCACTATGAAGCAGAATGCCTCCCCCTAATGGCCGTGATGGAAGCAAGAATAAAATAATTAAAAGAACTGCTTGTAATGTACAAGGTGAACATTATATAAAGTACATGGTTCATTCATTTTTTTTGTATGAAGAATTATTTTGTCATTCGATTGAATTGTGTTTAAAAATACATAATTAAAAAGTCTGCTGATGACGGATGGACTATGTCTGATGTTTATAGTTACTTCCAAACTAGGTCACTTGTACTTCATTGGGTAGATTTTCATATAATCATGCTTTGTGGCCACATTTGTTTTGATGATAAACTGCATGAAATGATTACCCATATTAAAGTAGAAGTTCTAGTTTATTATTTTTGCTCCATTAGCAGTAAAACCTATGCTGGAAGTTGTATCTGTCAGTGGCAAGATTGCCTTTACTATCAACCAACATAATTTGAATTAAACTAAGGCCACAATGACCAGAATAATAATGTGACAGCTGAATAGTGGAATGTGGAGAACCGGACTAGAAATTGCAGTTATAATGCCGATGAGCAACACGTTTGAAGAAATAAAAAGTCATCCAATAACATAATGATAACCACCTTCTATTAAGTTCAAATGCTGATTAAAATAAGAATTCACTTCCATCCAACGTTTCAGCAAGACTCAATAGTAATTTTTTTTTTTTTTTTTAAAAGAGGAAAATGGGATTAAACTTTGTTAATTTTTTCCTCAATTGACAATAAAATACAGGAAACTCCACAAATTTATATCGTAGTTTTAACGTAGAAAAAGGACCCAAGGTGCACAGGAGCATAATCAAAAAAATTGGATGCCGAGCCAAAGTTGGAAATATTAGAAGGGATGACCAAAAGCTTAGTCAAAAAGGTGGGTTTTAAGGGGGGTCTTATACAGGAGGAGACACGCGCAGAGGTTTAGGGATGGAATTTCAGAGTGTGGGGGCCTAGGTAACTGAAGGCAGCACACTAGTGGTGGGGCGAAGGGGCTTGAAGAAGTCAAGGTTATGAAAAGTCTGGCTCAGCCCGAGACAGCGGCCAGCGTAGTGGATGGAATGAGTCAGAGGATACAGATTTTATGGGGACACGGAAGACAATGGTTTCGGTCTTCCCAATTTTTAACTGGAAGAAATTATGACTCATTCAAGATCAGATGTCACACAAGCAGTCTGACAACACAGAGGCAGTGGAGGGGTCAGGACAGGTGGTGGAGAGGCAGAGCTGATTATCATACATGTGGAAGTTGATCTCACATCAGTAGATTATGTTGCCAAGGGGCAGCATGTAGAGGAAGAGGAGGGGACCAAGGATAGATCTGAGAGACAACATGTTCAAGGACTTGAGAGGAAAGGGAGGTTGGAGATGGGGGCAATGGTTTACAAGGACACAGTCATCAGGGATGGGGGTTTGAGGAGAGGTTTATGATTGTGCTTTTGAAAGGATGGGGAATAGTAATTTAGATGGGGCAACCATTTACAATTTCAGCGATCATGGAGCCAGGAAGGAAAACTGGGTCACCAGCAGTTTAGTGTGAATGGGGTTGAGGGAGCAGGAGGTAGATCTCAGACAAGGTGAATTCGGCAAGGCCAAGAGGGGAGAGGAGAGAGAAACGAGAGATGCGAGTTATGGGCTAGAGCAAGAACAGTTACTGGTTTTATTTTTCATGAAGGACAATATTTACATTTGCTGTTTTAGTGCACAATCTTCGGTGAGAAAAAATTATAATCCCTGTATTAAAATTAATTAAATGCATTATTAGGAACCCCATCAACAACATAACTCAAAAGGGCCATTTTGAAATAGTACAAAAATAATTTTACCACAATAATAAGTTTTCGAACTTGACCAGATATTTGAATGTTTTGGTCAACTATGTGCAGCAAATCATGCGACAATGATTAACTTCCATTCTAAAGTATCATTTTTATTAAAACAATTTGAAATAAAATACAGCACATCTCATGACTTTTTCTACAATTACAAACTGTGGCAAAGCAATATAGTCGATGTCTTTCAGAAGGCTCTTCATAGCACAAATGCTTGCTATGAAGGTGATGTCTTATAATTTTGTCAGAGGGAAACATAAAAATAAACGTCTCATCACACTTGACAGCGTATCTGAGAAGCTTTACTGCCTGACTAATTTTATGCATGAAATAAAAACAGAAAATGCTGGAAACTCAGCAGGTCAGGCAGCATCTGTGGAGAGAGAAACAGAGTTAACATGTCAGGTCGATGACCCTTCGTCAGAACTGGAAAAAGTTGGAGATGTAACAGGTTTTTAAGCAAGTGTAAGGGCAGGGAAAGGGGGGAGGGGAGGAAAGAACAAAAGGGAAGGTTTGTGATAGGATGGAAGGCAGGAGAGATTAAGAGACAAAAGGGATGATGATGCAAGGCAAAAGGAGATGGTAATGGGACAAGTTAAGAAACAAAAGATGACTCTAGATGAAGTGTGAATGGCAATGGCAGAATGAGCGACAGCTGCCATGTGAGGGAGAGAGAAAAGAAAAATAATGGAGAAGAGAGAGATTGGGGCAGAGGTTATGGTCTGAAATTGTTGAACTCTATGTTGAGTCCAGAAGGCTGTAAAGTGCCGAATTGAAAGATGAGGTGCTGTTCCTCAAGCTTACGTTGAGCTTCACTGGAGCAGTGTAAGAGGCCGAGGACGGAGAGGTCAGAGTGGGAGTGGAACGGAGAATTAAAGTGACAGGCGACCGGAGGTGTTCTGCAAAGTGGTCACCCAATCTGCGTTTGGTCTCCCCAATGTAGAGGAGACCGCATTGTGAGCAGCGAATACAGTATACTAAATTGCAAGAAGTACAAGTAAATCGCTGTTTCACATGGAAGGAGTGTTTGGGGCCCTGAACAGTGGGAAGGGAGGAGGTAAAAGGGCATGTGTTGCATCTCCTGCGCTTGAACGTGAAGGTGCCGGGCGAAGGGGAAGGGGTGTTGGGGGTGATAGAGGAGTGGACCAAGGTGTCGCAGAGGGAGCGGTCCCTTCGGAATGCTGAAAGGGGAGGTGAGGAGAAGATGTGTTTGGTGGTGGGATCACGCTGGAGGTGGCAGAGGATGATCCGTTGAATGTGGAGGCTGGTGGGGTGAAAGGTGAGGACAAGGGGAACCCTATCGTGGTTCCAGGAGGGAGGGGGAAGGGGTGAGAGCAGAAGTGCGGGAAATAGAACGGACACGGCCAAGGGCCATGTCAACCACAGTAGAGGGGAATCCTCGGTTGAGGAAAAAGGAAGACATGTCGGAAGCACTAGTATGGAAGGTGGCATCATCAGAGCAGATGCAGCGGAGACGGAGAAACTGGGAGAATGGAATAGAGTCCTTACATGAAGCGGGGTGGGAGGAAGTAGTCCAGGTAGCTGTGGGAGTCAGTGGGCTTATAGTGAATGTTTGTCAATAGCCTATCCCCAGAGATGGAGACAGAGAAGTCGAGGAAGGGAAGGGAAGAGTCGGAGATGGACCATGTGAAGGTGAGGGAAGGGTGGAAATTGAAAGCAAAGTGAATGAAAATTTCTAGTTCAGGGCGAGAGCAGGAAACGGCAACGATACAGTCATCAATGTACCGGAATAAGAGGTGAGGGAGGGGACCTGAGTAGGACTGGAACAAAGAATGTTCCACATATCCCATGAAAAGACAGGCATAGCTAGGGCCCATGCGGGTTCCCATAGCAACACCTTTAATTTGGAGGAAGTGAGTGCAGGTAAAGGAGAAGTTGATCAATGTGAGAACAAGTTCAGCCAGGCGAAGGAGGGTGGTGGTGGAAGAGGACTGGTTGTGCCTCTGTTCAAGGAAGAAGCGGAGCGCCCTCAGGCCATCCTGGTGGGGGATGGAGGTGTAGAGGGATTGGACGTCCATAGCGTAACGGACACGGTTGGGGCCAGGAAACTGGAAACTGTTAAAGTGGCGGAGAGCGTCAGAAGAGTCGCAGATGTAGATGGGAAGAGACTGGACAAGGGGAGAAAAAAGAGTCGAGATAGGAAGAGATAAGTTCTGTGGGGCGGAATTATGCATGTATTTGTTCAAAATAAAGTTATAGGCATTTTAGCAAAGTGTGAATCTAAGAAAGCTGGCAAGAGTTAAATAAGAACAGCATTCATTTTTCCCTGCGTAAATAAATTCCAATTTAAAAAGTGAACTATATTTTTCCTCTCCCCAAATGACATGCTCCATTCCCAGCCCAAAAGGTCATTTGCTAAGTAATTTGCTGCTAAGAGGTGCGCACAAAGCTCCCTCAATGATTCACCACCTGATTTTTTTCCTTCCTTTCTGTGGGGAAACAACTGGCCTCTGCTCAGATTCAAGATGTTTTCATCGCATTTATACAAGAATCGAAGGCCTCATACAATAAAACAGCTGGCCTCAGCGACCTATGTTGAGTTGGTGGGGGGGGGGGGGGGGGGGGGGGGCGAGCAGGCAAAAGAGGAATTTCCATTTCTAATAGCTATCCAGTGACCCCTGCTGGAAGGATGCATGTGTGGGCATCTCATAAGGCTAAGGCAGGCTTGGCTGTGATGTATATAAAATATAAAACATTGGAACAAGAAAATGTCAGGTGTTTTAAAGACCTATTTTAGGATTCCATCTGACCACATTTCATCTTGTTCCTACTCAAACCTATTTTATTCTTCACCCTACTTGAATCAAGAATATGCCCTATTATCTTTTTAATCTATTTCATGTTAACATTTTAATTACTGCTACTAATATCCAGTGTGTTAATAGTGGCTGTGACTTTAGAGCAAAAAATTTAAATCAATCAATCAGTGAAGCTATAGCCACTTGTTCCTTCTAGTATGCAATAAGTGATGAAATCAGTCTAACATTGTGGGAAAACCCTACTGAATTTTGCAGTATTAAACAAAAGGTGCAAAAATGCATTAATGCAGCAAAGCATACCACAGGACGACTGTACTCAACTTGAAGATGCAAGAGTTGAATGAAGATACTAACACAGAGAACTCAAATACATGATGAGATAACATCACCCAAATCTGCCCTTGCCTCAGCTCATCTGTTGCTGAAACCCTCATCCATTCCTTTGTTACCGCTAGACTCAACTATTGCAATGCTCTCCTGGCCGGCCTCCCACCTTGCACCCTTCGTACATTTTAACTCATCCAAACTCTGCTGCCCATATCCTAACTCGGACCAAGTCCCCACTATGCTCACTGACCTACATTGACTCCCAGTCCGGCAATGCCCTAATTTCAAAATTCTCATCCTGATTTTCAAATCCCTCCATGACCTCGCCCCTCCCCATCTCTAATGTCCTCCAGCCCAACAACCCTCCGAGATCTCATCAGTCCTCCAATTGAGCATCCCCGATTATCTTCACGCCATCATTGGTGGCTGTGCTTTCAGCTGTCTAGGCCCCACGCTCTGGAATTCCCTCCTTAAACCTCTCTGCCTCTCTACCCTCCTTCAAACCTACCTCTTTGGCCAAACTTTTGGTTACCTGTCCCATGTCTTCTTATGTGGCTCGGTGTCAAATTTTGTTTGTTAATGCTCCTATGAAGTGCCTTGGGACGTTTTACTACGTTAAAGGCACTATATAAATGCAAGTTGTTATTGTTGAGATGCTCCTTGTAAATGTTATTATAGATTTTGTGTTTCACAGGCGAAAGGTCATCGACCTGAAACGTTAACTCTCTTTCTCTCTCCACGGATGCTGCCTGGCCTGCTGAGTTTTTCCAGCGTTTTCTGTTGTTATTTTAAACACAAATTAGAGTTCTGTAAGCGTATGTTGAGTTTTCAGATGCTCTCCCTGAAGGATGAGAATTAATATTATATCATAAAATGTAATGACACTAAGCTGTGACATCTGGTGAAAAACATAAAGGAGGTTGGTAACATTCAAAAGAGAACTTGGGCAGTTGGGTAAGGAACGGCAAATAGATTTCATCTTGTATAAATACAACATACGTAAAGTACATACACTGGGAGCAGAAAATATTACCTTTTGAATTTTTTTTCCTTTTAAAGTGCTGGACTCATACAAACAAAAAAATACTGCTAACACAACAATCCATCACAGGTGCAAACACACTTTGCCGTGGGATGCTGAAGAGTCTATGGAATGGTCACACTAAGATACAAGTTGCAAAAACTGAGCAGATTGAATAAAAACTGGTTATGAATGGATGCAGAGGTAGCAAACGTTAAATAAAAGATAGAGATGATCAAACTCTATGGAACAGAATGTCATCCTATTGAAAGCGGTCAACAATGAATGTAGGTTGTAATGTTAGATAGGTATTCTAGAGTTTCACACAATTACATCTTGGGAAGGAGAAGCAGGCAAGTATGTTTTAGAAATAGATGAATGCTATTTAGAACTAGGTGTTTAAGTTAATTGAGTGCAGAGCATAATACGGTAACTGTATATTGTCTTTGCTAGAAACTCTCATTTCCATGCTCTCAAATTCTTACAAGTGTCAATTGAAAGCAGTTTGTAATCAACACATAAAATATATCCTGTTATCTGTAGTTCTTAGTTTCATATAATTACTGCATCCTAGAATACATACATGAAAGTTTTTGCTACGCATGTGGATTTACCAGCAGTTTAAGGGCCCTGAAGTGCACATAGCTTAATTTTACTTAATTTTACCAATAGCCAGACAGCAGTTTTTTTACATTCTTCCCTATTACTTAGGAGAGGACTAAAGTGAGAGAAACTCAGTCTTTTCCTTTCCATTCATCTCAGTCTCCTTATATTGGTCTCCCCTTGCCACTGCTCTACTTTTCACATCCCCTCTCCCCCAAGCACCCCACCGACCACAGTGGTCAGTTGATCACAAAAATGACTTCAAACAGACCTCTGCACTATTGTACTCCGCCCTTTCTAACTCTGGGGATGGAGCGCTGCTACAAGAGACTTTTAAAAAAATTCACCTTTTAATAAAAACAAGCAAAATTCACAGAATCCAAAAATAGACACACATTCAAAATAGCATGCAGCAAACCTCAACTTCAAAACAGGGTCCAATTTCACAGTGATAGTACCTGCTCTTATACAGATCCATGTGGTTAATGATGTGTATTTTAACAGGTATTACCGCTAGAAAGTGAAACTGAGTTTGGGACGGTCTTTCAGCATGGAGTTCAATATCAGCCATACTGCCAGAATTGCCCAACTGCGGTGTGATGTTCAGCAGCAACCCTCCAGTTATACTAGTAGATTTAACATACTTGAAACCAAGAATCCACTAATTCATGGAAAACTCTTATCTCTACACAACACTTGAAAACCTCACCCCTTTGACCGCAAATTTCTCATCAGAATGACACAGAGCCTGAGCAAGAAAAGTCATGAAGTGGAATTGGACTTAGTTGGTATGCGTTATCTGTTTTCTATACACCCAGTGTGATGACATGTCATACCCATGTTACCATTGAACCTAGATACATATACAGAAGAGACATCATATCTGTAGTATAAATAATAAACTTCAACTCCATATAGCCAGTATGAACTACACCAAAGTAACTTGGGTAATAAAAGTAGAAGCTACAGCATATATTGCTACTTATCTCCAAAATAATCTTATTTAGAATATCATAATTCTCACTGAGATTTGAGATGTTAAAATTATTTTCATCAAAAGAAGAAAAAAAGAACTTGCATTTATATAGCACCTTTCACGACCTCAAGACCTCCCAAAGTGCTTTACAGCCTATGAAGTATAGTCACTGTTGTAATGTAGCTAACGAGGCAGCCAATTTGCGCACAGTAAGGTCCCACAAACAGCAATGAGATAATGACCAGATAATCTGTTTTAGTGATGTTGGTTGAGGGATAAATATTGGCCAAGATGCCAGGGAGAACTCTTTTCCGAAATAGTGCCACAAGATCTTTTACGTCTACCTAAGAGAGCAGACGGGGCTTCGGTTTAACATAGCCTCCGAAAGACGACACCTCCGATAGTGCAGTGCCCCCTTAACACAGTACTGAAATGTCAGCCTAAATTATGTGCTCAAGTCCCTGGCGTGGGACTTGAACCTACAACCTTCTGACTCACTGGCGAGAGTGCTATCACAGCGGACACTTAATCACTTGATCAGTAATATCACCATGTATTAAAAATGATAGCTACTGCATCTAAGCTCAATAATTAAACATAAATAATAAATTTAACTAAACAAATCAAGGCTTTTATGATTCAATGTGCAAAGTTGCACACCAAGTTTTAAAAAAAAGGTCAGAAACTGTGGAGATTGCACGGTCATGTAACCCAAGACCTATTGCAGCCACTCCAAGCCCACAAAACAAAATTGGGTTTTACATCAAAAGCCTATACTATAATTTTACAGGTGGATGCCCATAATGGAATTTAAGGCTACAATTTACTGAGGTTTAATTCAGAGTTAAAAATATAGATGTGCCAATTCAAGGCCAAGTTAAAATGTTTGAGATAAGAACAATATTTGTAGCATTCATCAAGTAACCTTTCAAAGTATACAGATCAGTAAAACATGCAATAAAAAAACATTGGGGGAAAATAAGTGAATTTACATTACTGCTCTGTTCAGTTTAAATGAAATGGGTAAACATTTACCGCGAGTGAAGAATGCAAGATCCAGGGGCGACTAATCTGGGCCATTCACACACAATTCTGGAGGAGCATTGACATGACCCTGGGAGCAGGTCACCATTGTGCCATTTTGGCTAGGTCGCAGTGAATGGCACAAAGAAAATTTAAGGGATCAGGGAAATATAAATTAATTAAAAATATATACATCTTTAAAATCTTGGACAAAAGAGATACATGAAAGAAGTAGGTAGTTAATCTCTTTACCGCCTGAGCAATCTTGTATGTGCTCATTCGTACAAAAAGTGATATTTTTTCTCCACTCTCCTCCCCAACCCCCCAAAAGGCCATAAAAGTGCCAAATCATCGGTATCGCTACAGCAGAATGTCAAACTTTTATCAAACCTTTTATGTAATCACTGTGTATAGCGGCAATAATTAGTGCTTTAACCCTTTATTTGTAATTAAATCCATTTCAACTGAAATGTTCCTACAGATTTAAGTCCCATTATCATACGCCCACCTACTGTTCCATTAAATTATAGTGTCCATTACCATCATTATAAAAGTAGCAATTTTACTTCTTAAACACAAAAGATGATTGTTCACAATAATATCCAAACTATTTAGTACCCAGCAGATATTACATACCATCTGTCAAACAGAATACACTGTGCCTTCAATAGGTTGACCTAATGCTGCTTGCTGCTGGAGGTTAATGGTCAAAATACCATAGCTTGTTAAAATTACATCAATATCCAGTTTTTAAAATTGTCATGGAAAATTGTCCCCTAAACGTACTTATTTTCAAAGCATATTTATTCTGAAGTGGAAAGTTTCACTCAAAAGCAGACAAGTTTAATATGAGGTTCTTGCAGTTGTACAGTATGCAATCTGGTATGTGTAGGCGTGTTTTGTTCCTCTGGGAATGTCTTATAAATAAAACAGAACTCGGCAGCTTTTAAACTGTCACATTATTCGCACCAAGTTAATTTTACAGTTGTTAGCTACTAGAGAGGGGGAATAAAAGGTAAAAAAATATATACTTTGAATCTATATAGACACAGTTAACTTCCAATTATCTCTGTTCTGCACGCCTCTGTATTGCTAAAGACAACACCCAGCATCAACCACACAAGGTAATACATCTTTCACTTTTTCTTTAATAATGAACATAAAGGATATGCAAATATAATATCACTTACCTGTGCCATCCTGTTCACCCAGGTTCCACCCCTATGGTCCCATCCTTATTACTCTGTGACTTGCAACAAACTGAAAAATACAACCGCACTCTCCATGGGACTCTCCTGCCTGGACACAACAGACTGCACTTCAACAAATGCATGGCTCATACAGCCTCTTGAAATCACAAGGCAGCATTTGCTGCTCCAGCCGCCCCCTCCCCTCCCCCCAGCTGTGTAAAGAAGGTCATGTGATATGCCCATCATTTCTAAACCATGACAGCTGCTTACGTGGGAATGTAAAGATCCTCTAGCTGCTGCCTGGCAAGTTCTTCCACAGATTCATTTGGTGTGTGTATGCTCTACTAAATACATCAATGTTCACTCGCAATAAAATGGGATTAAAACCACTAAAATCTGACATTCTTTTGTCACTAAAATATTTCTCCCCTCCCCGCCCCACCCCACCACCACCCCCCCCTCCACCGCTTCAGCTGAAGAATTTAATTAATTTAACCCCATAAATGCCAACAACCCTGAGGGAATTCATTTTGCTTAAAAATTCACAGGTTCAATACATACGCTTATTATCAATGTATGCAAGAAAGCCTTTGTCCAAAACATTACAGGATGTTCAGAAGGTGGCAATAATTGTAACCAAATATATGTACGTGCTAAAAACAAACCGTTTCTTTGTCGCTGTTTAAAAAAGATCCAAGTACACTCATAATATGACCTTAACGGGTTAGCCCTTTGTGATCATTATCAAGAATGTATCTCTGTGTACAGCAGCAAATAGAACAGGAAGAACAAAAGGTTCATACAGCCAGACTTTATAATGATCATATTACAAATGCAAATATTTGCTGGTAACATTTTCTCAGCTTAGTACATTAATAAATCCACAATGGACACAAGTGGGATGCCAAATTTAGCCTATGAGTAAGCAAGATAATCCACAGGTACTGTCATTTATCATTTAATGTTTAAAATTAAATAAACTCCTTAGCCTATTGTGTATTTGAATAACTAACCAGGTTTATATTCACTCCATGCGTTTTGCTTCTCAGCATTTGGCACAAACTAGCGACATACAAAAGCTCAATTGTGGCCAATGAAGTCCTCAAATTTTTCAACTTGACTTTATATAGCATCTTTAATGTAATAAAACATATCAAGTCACTTCACATACATAGAAGTTAGGATCAATGACCAGATGCACTCAAAGGTAGATTTTGTGGAATCTTGCAAAGTAGCGAGCTGAAAATGCTTAGGGAGGGAGTTCTAGATCGTGGAACCAAGACGCTAAAAAGACAGCTGAAAGGAGCGGACAGAAGGGGAAACCTGGAATCAGAATACTGTAGGACATGGGCTGAAAGTAGTGTTGTAGGAGGCTGCAGAGGAAGAGGAGGGGCAAAGTGACAGAGGAACTCTTAAACAAAGATGGATTTTGAATTTAGTATTTAGTATTTTTATTTCTTATTGGGATGTGGGTAACATGGGCAAGGCCACATTTATTGCCCATCCAGAGTTGCTCATAAAAAGATGATAGTGGGCCTTATCCTTGAACCGCTACACTTCTTGTGGTGCTGGTGCTCCCACAAATGGTGTTTCACTCGGGAATTCCAGAATTCTGAGCCAGTGCCTATGAAGGAACAGCAATGTACATCCAAGGCAGGATGGCATATGACTCGGAAGGGAACGTAGAGGTGATGGTATTCCCACAATATTACTGCTCTGGTTCTTCTTTGTGGTAAAGGTCGCAGGGAGATATTGTCAAAGTAATCTTGGGGAGTTAGATTGTATATACTGCAGCCACAGTGCGTCAGTGATGAAGGGGGTGGTGATAGAGTTCGGTAACGGGGCATCAAATTAACTTCTCTGTCCAGGAAGGTGTTGTGTGTTGTTGCGGGTGCACTCATCCAGGCAAGTGGAGAGTAGTCTATCATTTTCCTGACTTGAGCTTTGTAGATGGTGGAGAGACAGTGAGGGGTCAGGAGGTGAACCATTCATCGCACAGAGTACCCAGCCTCTCTGCTGCTTTTGTAACCACATTGTTAACATGGCTGGTTGAGTTCAGCTTCTGGTCAATGGTGATGCCAAGATGTTGATAGTAGGGGATTCGGCAATGGTGGTACCAAGCTGGGATTTTTCTTGTTCAAGGTGGCTTAGACAAGAGAAGGACACTTCAGGGACACCCAACATGGCTCAAAAAGGAGGTCCTGAATTACTAATGTGGATGACGAAAACTCGGTAGACATTCTACCTAGACTTCCAAAAAGCTTTGATAAAGGTACTGCATAGGAAGCTTCTCTACAAGATCAAGGTAGTAGTACCAATGTGGATTGAGAACTGGCTGAAAGCCTGTAGGCAGAATGATTGTAGATTAATTTGGATTTGCTTGGAGACTTTATTTAAGGAAGGATATACTTGCATTGGAGGCAGTTCAGAAAAGGTTCACGAGGTTGATTCCGGAGATGAAGGGGTTGTCTTATGAAGAAAGGTTGAGCAGGTTGGGCCTATACTCATTGGAGTTTAGAGGAATGAGAGGGGATCTTATTGAAACATATAAGATTCTGAAGGGGCTTGACAGGGTAGATGCAAAGAGGATGTTTCCCCTCGTGGAGGAATCTAGAACTAGGGGACATAATTTCAGAATAAGGGGGCACCCATTTAAAATGGAAATGAGGAGGAATTTCTTCTCTGAGGGTCGTGAATCTTTGGAATTCTCTTCCCCAGAGAGCTCTGGAGGCTGGGTCTTTGAATATATTGAAGGTGGAGATAGACAGATTTTTGAATGGTAAGGGAGTGAGGGGTTATGGGGAGCGGCCAGGGAAGTGGAGTTGAGGCCAAGATCAGATCAGCCATGATCTTATTGAATGGCAGAGCAGGCTCGAGGGGCCAATTGACCTACTCCTGCTCCTACGTCTTATGTTGTTATGTGACCGGTCACTATTGGTGTCCAACAGGGATAGTTATGAGGACCGTTGCTATTTATTATTTTTTTATTAATGATCTAGATGTTGGGGGATGATCTGCAAGTTTGCAGATGATACCAAGATGCATGAGAGAATCAGGACTGTAGATGATGCTCAACTACTACAGGCAGATCAGGCTTGTGACTGGCAAATGATGTTTAACTTAGAAAAGTGCAGCGATATGCATGTGGGCAGGGCAAATGCTACACCCTTCAGGAAAAAGTATTAAAGCTGGTGGAGAGGAGAGAGAGAGAGAGAGAGAGAGAGAGAGAGAGAGAGAGATCGATCTGGGCATTCTAGTGCATAGATCTCTAAAGGTTCGTGACCAATGTTATGAAGCAATAGCTAGAGTGAATACAGGCTAGAGTGTATTCATAGGACATTTCCCAGGAGATTATATAGTTTTTAGGTGGGGTGTATGTACTATGATACATGAGGCATCACAGTTGTGCGGAACAGTACGGATGCACCAGTGGGTCTTTTCCTTTCAGTTATTGTTCGTATGTATGTTACTTTTTTTTATTTGTTCATGGGATGTGGGCGTCGCCGGCAAGGCCAGCATTTATTGCTCTTCCCTAATTGCCCTTGAGAAGTGGTGGTGAGCCGCCTTCTTGAACCGCTGCAGTCCTTGAGGTGAAGGTGCAAGCCACTTGTCAGCCCAACTGTGGAGGTTATCCAGGTCCTGCTGTAGGTTGGAATAGTCTGCCTCATTATCAGGGGAGTTGTGAATGGAGGGAAGGTTATTAATGAAGCAGCTGAAGATGGTAGGGCTGAGGATGATTCCCCGAGGAACTCTTGCAGTAATGTCCTGTGGCTGTGATGACTGGCTGGCTTCAGACAACTACAACTATCTTCTTTTAAACTCCAGCCATTGGAGGTTTTTCCCCTTTGACCCCCATTGACTAGTTTTGCGAGAGCTCCTTGTTACCATATTTGGTCAAATGCTACCTTGATGTCAAAGGCAACTACTCTTACCTCTCCTCTGGCATTCAGCTTTTGTGTCCATGAAGGATAATATGGACGCGAGCAAGAACAGTGATGATTGGCAAACAGGACCTTTTGCAGGATGGGATGCAGGCAGTAGAGTTCTGGACAAGTTGGAAGTTGTGTACGGTGGCGGTAGGAAAGTCAGTCAGGAGGGCATTGGAGAAGTCAATTCTTGAGGTAACAAAGGAGTGGATAAAAGTTTCAGTAGCAGTGGAGTCGTGTTAAGAGCAGAGGTGGGCAATACTGCAAAAATGTTCTTGATGATACTGACAGATAGGATAATGAATTTGAAACTCAGCTCAACGTTGAACATGGGATCAATGATGTGCAATGTCCATTTTAGCCTGAGCGAGCAGGATGGTGTCAAAAGCAGGAGTCCAAGAATTTTTGTAAGGAGCCAATTGGATGGCTTCAGTGTTCTCGATTTCAATTGAAGATCTGGCTCATTCACCACCTGATGTTAGGTGGGTGGTCTGACAAAACAGCAGTCATGGAGCAGTGGTGGTTGTAGAGAGGTACAGTTGGATCATCAACATAAAAATAGGAATAAACTAAAAATCTAAAGTTAAAAAAAGGGAAAATGTTGAAAATACATAATAGGCCAGTTGGCATCTGTAAAGAGAAGACAAATGGATGACGTTTTGGACCCATAATGTGCCTTTCTATTTTCAGATGGCAACTGACCTGCTGTATATATCTAGCATTAGCATAGACATACATTTAAACTTACCCCCATGTCTGGATTTTGACTCTTGGGAGGCCGACTGGCGGAGTGCACTGGTCGGCCGCCCATTCTGGCAGCGAAGTGGCCCCTGCGATTTTGAGGCTCCGGCCTCATTTAAACTCTCTGTTCAAACCACAAGGCGGCAAAGGGTGGGTGGCAGCCCCATAGGTGCACTCCTGTTCCTCCAGGGCCCACTAAATAATTCAAGACGTCCCTTTGCTGGGCTTCTTCCTTACATTGCCCATAGAACTGATCAAAGCCTGCCAGTCAGGGTCCTACTGGCATCATAGGACCCCAATTGCCATACTAAAAGGATCAGAGCGCCTGAATCCGGCGAGTGCTTTGGACACCTGGCGGGAGGCCCCTTTTAAAATGGCGCTGGCCACATCGTCGGTATTGACGGGGTGGTAAGGATACCAACCCCCATTTTGAGGCTGTTACTGCCCTGTTAACGCTAGTAAAAGATTTAAAATTGATTGCAATGACTTTGAGGGGCCGCATGTGACCAAGGAAAATGAGGGAGCCAAGAATGGAATATTCAGAAACTACTGAGGGGTGAGAGAAGAATCTTTTGCTGGAGATGTGGGGGCTACGTAGAGATAGGTGGGAATGGTACCAAGCAAGTATATTGGTCTACAGTCACTTTAACCCATGATATTGAGAAGCATCCTCCAAAATCCATTAATAGAAATGGTTAATGCCATACTCTTAAATCTGCACAACCCTATGTACCTTTTCTGCTTTGTATTTCAGCAGCACTTATTAAAACAATTTCCTGAAAGAAAATTCAGTTCTGAAGATACACAAGGCAATTACAGGAAACTCTTGTTTAACCGACACCTAAATATCCGGAATTCTCTCTCTTAACCGCAAAAATCATACTCCGAAAACTCCTCTCAAATAACCGGCAATGTTGCCGAGTCCGAGTCAGAGTCTCCCGCGAACGCCGAGTACTCCGAAAACTCCTCTCAAATAACCGGCAATGTTGCCGAGTCCGAGTCCGAGTCTCCCGCGAACGCCGAGTTAGTCAGTGGGGGTAGTTCTCCAAAGTGCCACTACTCGGCCTCCTGGCGCTGTCGGAAATCCGAACACTGCAGTAACAGGAGTCTGATTCTCCCGCGCTGCCGGGAGTCTCACTTACTGTTAAGTAATTAAAGAGTTATGGATTACCCTCAACTGGCAGTACTGTACTTAATCAAGCATCTTCCACCATCCATTTAACACAACATTCTGTAGGTGAGTAACCAAATACTGTATACTGCACATTTCTTGATTTTTTTATGTTAAAAATAGCCTCGGTAGATATAACTCTCCGTTATCCGGAACTTTCGATCAACCGGCACCACGCCGGTCCCGTCGGTGCCGGATACCAAAGAGTTTCCTGTACATCTGATTTATGTGTTGACTGATTCAGCTGGTGAAGCACAAGGACGAGTAACTTTGAATCAGGATTTTGGAATCAAGGACTGATCGAGCAGACTATGTTAATATAGACAAAAAACAGCTTTCAGCACACAAAGTCCCTTTTTTCCATCAAGGTACCCAACATAACATTAATTCTTTCTTGTAATCAAGCAAGACAAGCACAAATCAAAAAGCACCTTTCAATAAAACAGAAATATACATTTTAAAATCTCCAAAGCTAAATCCTTTTTCCTTGCTATCCTTTCACCCGTTCTTTTCAAGCTACTGAGAAAATAAAGTCTTTTCTTTAATCAATTTGATACAAGGTCTCATAGATAGAATTACAAATTCTAACATTTACTGGTAATATACACTACTGGCATTAAAACACATTTACCGCAGTAGCCAAGCTCAGTTAACCACAATTGGCAAGGTATCATTTTTTGATATTGTAGCTCTTCATAGATGCATGTATTGGCTTCATCTTTAGAATAAAGGGTCATGAACCTTTACCGTCCCAGAAGAATACATTGAATGGGCAATAAAAGTTAGGTTATAAAAAAGTACAATTGGGCACTTGTTTCTGGAACATACACTTTCGACAAGATATGAATTTCTTCTTGAAATATTCTACTAATTTACATTGAGTTATTTGTTGCCCCCTTCTTTAGGTCCTCCTGCATTATACATTCATGTTCCAGATGTGAGCATAACTGCTAACTTAGTTGCAGGTGTCGCTGAAGACTGCTCTGTAACTAGGAGGCATACAGGAAAAGCTTACACTAAGTCACTTGATTTTTTCGACCTCCTTGTAGAGCCTCCTGCACTGCACTCAGCATCTCTTCCCAGTCAAGAAGTGAAATCTGAGTGGGATAACTGTGGCTATGAACTTGCTGCCTCAATGCTACCACTCTGTGATGTTTATATCTTAATCCACAGTCATTCCACATACTAGGATGAATGCAGCCCTCAGATTTTATGTGCTCATTTTCGGGCGCCATAGTGCTGACTACAAATAACATTTTATGATAACAATGCACTGCCCTCCCAGCAGGCAGTCTTTTTGCACTTTTCATCTGATGAAAAGCATAAAAGGACTGCCCGCCGCAAGTCAATACATTATAAGAAAACTTTACTTATTTGCAGTGCGAGATTCAACAGCAAAGTTGAGGAGCGTTAGACAACAGCCACTGCCCCATGTTCATTTTCAGAGTGTACAAAAATGAACGTAGAGGCCATGTTGGTCAAATTTATCCTACAATGTAGAATGGCAATAGTTAATTAAGAAACTAAATAATTTCCCCAAGAAGTTTATTTGAATTTTTCTTTAAAGGACCAGCAGATACATGGGAATGGTTCCGAATAGGATTTTTGAGAGCTCTTCCTAAGTTACTCTAAAGTTGAAAGATCTTTGGCATGAAACTTCAAATTGTAGGAAAAAAATGTAAGAGTCCCCTGCTCCATAGACTCTGCTCCTAAAAGTCTTGATTTAATAGTGCTTAAAACAGGTCAGCCACAGTCAAGCCATTAAAAAATGCTTTTTTAATAGTGCCAAGTATACCCACAGCTTTTGTTCCCCAAAACAAAGTGATGCTATTTAGATACATTTCATTATACAAAAAAAAATCATGTTTATTTTAGGAATGTGCGGAGTTAGAAATTGTTGTAAATTAGAAACACTTTTCTGGAACAATTCTAAGGTCCTGGTGCTGCAATAGCAACCCAATGCCGGCTCGGTGACTTACAACTGTCCATTTGTTAACTATGTCAAACATAAAAGATAAAGGAGAGTTGACCTTGGTAAGTTATCATTTGAGAGATTGGCAATCTTAGTGTTATTCATAATAACAAGTGCTATTTGCCTTTATTTGGTGTTGACAGATTATAAGGAATGTGACAGATTATAAGGAATGTTACCAGAAGCACATTCCAGTGGTCCATTATATTTTAATTTATTTTGGTCCACATTTTCCAAAAGAAATTTTTTGCAACACTACTGACTGCAATAACAAAAAATAACATCTTATGGCAACAAACAGAATCTTATATTAAGTTGGTTCTCATTCATTGAGCAAAACAAAAATAAACTCATGAAAGCCATTCGGTCAACACACAACTGAAAGTCTGAAAAGGCAGCTAAGCACTAAAAAGTTTTAATACAGCATGCATTCCATTTTTTCATGTAATGTCAAGTGGCATGCTCAGCAGAGAAAACAGCATTTAACAGGTGAGTGTCTAATCTAATATAGGGTTAATTCCTCATTAAGATAGCAAAGGAATTTCATCTCAAGTGTTTCTTAAAATATTGAAAAGTTAAACAGGTACAACTGAAATTCTAAACCAAATTGCTCTGAAAGAGAACACAGATTTTGGCAAATCTGCAACAACCAATCACTGCATTGCTATTGATTCAGGTAATAATGCTGTGTAGGGAATAAAAGGACCACCATCCAAAGAAGTGGTACTAATAAAGCCATAAACCAGAGAAGTACAAGCTAGTTTATGAACTTTAACAGAATCCAAAGATTGAAATACAGCCTTTATTTCTCCCCACGCCCTCACATATTTCATATACTCCACTACTATGATCTTTAAATAAAAAAGTAAACTCTTTAATATTGGTATGAATGTTTTAAAAGCAAGTGCTGCACAGGGAATTCTGTGATGACACTCACAAAAGGGTATCAACAGATGGCTGTAAAGGGTGTTGAAACATTATCTTCAACTATTTACTTGTTCAATCTGTTTTGAATCATGTGATTCCCAAAAAGCATAACCAGGTCATTTTGTTAGTGCTTTACAGATTTATTACTAACTTAGTGCATAATATCCTGTGCTGGGCATCATGAAGTGCTGTGACACAGGTTTGATTTCCTCTTTCCGCAGAGTTCTTAACTGTAGCCATATTGCTATTTGGAGGACCAAGCAAGCAGATCCAAGTACGCACCCACAGAGATATAAAACAGGGATGACAGAGAGGGAACAAGTGAGCAAGCATCACTCATACACAACTCTTGGTAGTTGGCTAGACAGCAATATATAACTTTTGATAACTTGTTGGGAAGACCACATTTCAAATACTGTACTCGATTTTTGGCACCTTACCTTCAAAAGAGCACCCATACATTAGAGAAAATTTACATTGCACAACATGGTTGACTTTGTTGATTTGCAACTAAGTTATGAACAGAGGCAGAGCAGAAGAAATTGCATCCTCCATAAATTGCAACACCATCAGAATGGCACTGCCTGCATCCTTACCCATTCAAAGCCCCATATTTCCATCTCCCCAGTTCTTGCCAGGCTCCACTGGCTCCCTATACCCCTCCATATTAATTTCAAAATCCTGTCCTTACTTCTGCCTCCAGAGCCTTGCTCCACCCAACCTCAGCAACCTCCTTCAGCCTTGCGTCCCTCCTCTTCTGGCATTGGTCCATTTGTTCTTCTTCATCCTCCTCACTCCACCATTACGACTACTCTCTCAGCCACTATGCCCCACCTCTGGAACTTCCACCTTAAATCTCTCCACCTTATCTTTTCCCTTCCCACTTTCAATAGCCTTCTCAAAACATTTTCTTTCTTCTGATCTTTCAGCCATACACCTCAATTCCACATATCTGCTGTTTCCTCCATGTTTTTCTTCGCTGCACTGTAAAGCATTCGAGGTTTTTCCAATGCGAGGAACATAATATAAATCCAAGTAGTTAATGTTCAAAATCACAAGACATATGTAATAAAGATGTAAACATTACAGTACAATAATCTGCACTGTGAGCAAAGATCTAGAGGACACAAGTACAACATTAATGAGCCTCAAGCAAGATGAGAGATTAGAATAACCTTCTACCCACAGAATTGTAGATACATTAAACAGACTCTCAGAAAAAAAGCAATTAATGTCATTCTAGATATTAGATAAGTACTATGATGGGGCAGATCTTATATGATCTGTGGGAAGGAATGGGCTTTGTAGGCTGAACGCTCTTGTTGCATTCTATGTTTTCTTATGAATACAGCAGATTCATATTCAACAAAAAACAAAATGGGATATTTCCAGCAAAGTATTACTACAACACTGAATATATTAAATGACATTTCAAATGGGACACAAGAGTTGAATTGCCATGAGGGTTCTCCCGATCATCCGACGTAAATTTGGCAGAAGGCCTGTAGAAATGGCATAAATATCATACACGCCATTTCTCTGGGGTTTCCGTGGATCTTCTGAAGTTATAGCGGGTGATCGGGAGGACCCCCAGGGAAATTCAACCCCATAGTTCCCAAACCTTAAGGATTAAAAAGGCAATTGAAAACGTTCTCCCTAGCTCTGTTGATAAAGGCACCACGTAATGTAGCAGTAAGCCATACAGACCAGAAGGCCCCAGGTGCAATCATGTGTACACAAGGTTAGTGGATCTCAGCCTGGGCAGCAGTTAAGGGACTGCAACGAGCCTCAGAACCCTCGGGAGGATCGGAAGGTTGATTCCAATTAAGAAGCCATTCAACCCATCTTAGATCATCCATCAAGAACAAGCCGAGCATTTCTCCTCATCCTCACTACCCGCACCCCCCACATTGCCCCGACTTCCAACAGTCCCTTAAATGATTTCAAGTTTTGCCTCCACTACCTTACCCAGAAGTTCATTCCATAGGATGATCATGCTTTGTCTGAGAATTTCCAAATTCCAATCCTAAATTTGTATTTTACTGATTTGAACCAGTGTCCCCTTGTCCTACCACCATTGTTTAGTTTGAGGTCGACTTCAAGATCTTTTTTCCTGTACCATTTAATATTTTAATTCTAGACACACACCTCTGTAAAGTCATCTCTCATCAAGGAACAGCTTAAAGCTCGCTAGCTTTTGCCCACAATTCAGTCCTCTGATGCTAGAATAACCCCCAATTCATTTCCCTGCAGCAAACAATCTTCTTAAACCCCTCTTCCCGTCTCCTCCACCCTCACCTCCAACAACAAGTGAGAGGAGCTCATGGACTTCTTTGTCACCAAGATTGAGACCATTCATTCAGCTGCCTCTGCCGCTTCCCTCCCTTCCCCTAGCCCACTGGGCCAAACTTCCTCCAAGGTTTCCCCCTGCCCTAGCCCTGAACTCACAACTTTCTCTAGTTTCTCTTCAATCTTCCCTCACGTTAGCTGATATTAATGGTTCTCCCTCCTCAGGTACTGTTCCCCTCTCCGTTAAATCTGCCGTCATCACCCCTCTCCTCAAAAAGACAATCTTTGGCCCCTCCGTACTTGCAAACTACCGTCCAATCTCCAACCTCTGCTTTCCTCTCCAAAGTCCTTTAAGGTGCTGTTGCCTCTCAAATGCATGCCCATCTTTCCCAGAACTGATGTTTGAATCCCTCCAACCAGGTTTCCACCCCTACCACAGGACCGAAACAGCTCTTATCAAAGTCACAAATGACATCCTATGTGACTGTGACAATGGTAAACTATCCCTCCTCGTCCTTCTCGACCTGTCTGTAGCCTTTGACATGGTTGACCACAGCATCCTCCTCTAACGCCTCTCCACCGTCATCCAGCTGGGTGGGACTGCACTCGCCTGGTTCCATTCCTATCTATCCAGTTGTAGCCAGAGAATCAACTGCAATGGCTTCTCTTCCCACTCCAGTACCATTACCTCTGGTGTCAGATGGATCTATCCTTGGCCCCCTCCTATTTCTCATCTACATGCTGCCCTTTGGCGACATCATCCAAAAACACAGCGTCAGTTTCCACATGTACGCCGACAACACCCAGCTCTACCACACCACGACCTCTCTCGAACCCTCCACTGTCTCTAAATCGTCACACTGTTTGTCCGACATCAAGTACTGGATAAGCAGAAATTTCCTCCAACTAAATATTGGGAAATCTGAAGCCATTGTCTTCGGTCCCCACCACGAACTCCGTTCCCTAGCCACCAACTCCATCCCTCGCCCTGGCAACTGTCTTGAGGCTAAACCAAATTGTTCACAACCTTAGTGTCATATATGACCTCACAATGAGCTTCCGACCACATATCCGCGCCATGACTAAGATGGCCTATTTCCAACTCCGTAACAATCGCCCGATTCCACCCCGTTTCAGCTCATCTGCTGCTGAAACCCTCATCCATGCCTTTGTTACCTCTAGACTTAACTATTCCAACGCACTCCTGACCGGCCTCCCATCTTTCACCCTCCGTAAACTTGAGGTCATCAAAAACTCTGCTGCCTGTAACCTAACTCGCACCAAGTCCCGTTTACACATCACCCCTGTGCTCATTGACCAAAATTGGCTCCCAGTTAAACAGCGCCTCGATTTTTTAATTCTCATCCTTGTTTTCAAATCCCTCCATGGCCTCACCCCTCCCTATCTCTATAACATCCTTCAGCCTTACACCCCTCCGAGGTATCTGCACTCCTCCAATTCTGGCCTCGAGCATTCCAGATTTTAATCGCTCCACCAATGGCAGCCATGCCTTCAGATGCCAAGGCTCTAAGCTCTGGAATTCCCTCCCTTAAACTCTCCGCCTCTCTACCCTTTTAAGATGCTTCTTAAAACCTACCTCGTTGGCCAATCTTCCCTAATATCTCCTTATGTGGCTCAGGGTCAAATTTTGTTTGACAATGCTCCTGTGAAGCGTCTTGGAACATTTCACTACGTTAAAGGCTCTAGATAAATACAAATTGTTGTTGTAGTAGAGATCAGTCTCGTAGCTCTTCTCCAAACTGTCTCCACGACTTGAATGTCTCCTTTGTGTCTCAAAGTCCAGAATTGTCTAACCAGCACACTTCAGTTTGAACATGGTTTTCCGTGACATCTACTCTATTGTTTTGGCTATATAGCTCGGTGTTCTATTTGCTCAATTATTTGCTACTCTGCAGTAATTGCACATCTTGAGTCTGAAATCTATTCAACTTGACCCTTCGATTTTGCAGAATTGGAGTAATTCTGCCACCCTTTTTCTATCTATGCACAGTACTTTATACAGGAAACTCTTTGGTATCCGGCACCGACGGGACCGGCGTGGTGCCGGTTGATCGAAAGTTCCGGATAACGGAGAGTTATATCTACCGAGGCTATTTTTAACATAAAAAAATCAAGAAATGTGCAGTATACAGTATTTGGTTACTCACCTACAGAATGTTGTGTTAAATGGATGGTGGAAGATGCTTGATTAAGTACAGTACTGCCAGTTGAGGGTAATCCATAACTCTTTAATTACTTAACAGTAAGTGAGACTCCCGGCAGCGCGGGAGAATCAGACTCCTGTTACTGCAGTGTTCGGACTTCCGACAGCGCCAGGAGGCAGAGTAGTGGCACTTTGGAGAACTACCCCCACTGACCAACTCGGCGTTCGCGGGAGACTCGGACTCGGACTCGGCAACATTGCCGGTTATTTGAGAGGAGTTTTCAGAGTATGATTTTTGCCGGTTAAGAGAGAATTCCAGATATTTAGGTGTCGGTTAAACAAGAGTTTCCTGTACTTGTCTGTATTACATTTCATCTGCCATTGACATGCTTACTTAAATATTTTGTCTAAATCATTTTGGTATTTCTCAATCTGCCTTCTCAGATTTAAGTGCCCTTTTACCTTGATTTTCATCTTCAAATTCAATCAATTTTCATCAAGATTCTGAATTCAAGTCGTTAATGCAAATTGCAAGTTATAAATAGTAGGGCTTCCAGCACTGATCCCGGGGACACCCAATTGAGCAAATGCCCCCAATCCAACATTCCTCCCCTGACAATGCCCTATAGAATTTAGTTTTGGCTCATAAAATGAGATTTCCCCAACATAAAACAAGACAATATGCTTAATGTGTGTCTGAATTAGTCAAAGTTCCATACTATTAACTCTGGGTCACAGGATGCCAGCAGCACAATTGCAGCGACCACCGAGATCTTGTCCTCTGTTTTTTTGAAATATTGCATTTCCCAACACGGACACAGAAAAAGCTTTCAATCAAATTTTAACATATTATAATTCACAACTTGAATCGGATCTGTACCCCATTGAGAAACTTGTTTAGGGCATGACTCTCATCAGAATAACTGACACACAAACACACACATACACACACAAACACATGTTCATGTTTTGTGTGAAGCCTGCTCTGACAAAGCATTTTCTCCTGAAATGTTACCTTGGCTTTTCTCTCTTCAGATGCCCACTTGGGAATCAGTTATGGCAGTAGCGGATTTAAAAGGCCTGGCTAAGTCACTTCAATCTGTAATATTTCAGTCATTTTTTGACTGTTTTATTAATATTTATTGTACTTTTTCTGCTGGCTCAGGTGCCTTAGTGTCAATTGTGAATTTAGTTATGTCATAATTTTCTTCAAAAAGAACCCAACCATCTTACTGGGAACAGGGTAGGAATGCAATTTGTGCATCAGTTTGGAGGTGTTGCTAAAGCAATGGGGTGTTCATGCAGCAAGGTCTGCATGCTGTCCAAGATATATCCTGATGTCATCAGGCTTGTCATACTGAAACAAAACATCCTTAATTGTACAGAAATTTAACATGTATTTGGTAATTCACGACTATTAAAAAGGCATTGTGGCATTGTATGGGCGAAAGGAAATCTGTTATTGCAAAATATTAAAAATAATGTGCCTTGAAATTGACAACCAAAAATTCAGCGTGTTCTAGACTATAAGGAGGAAAAATTCGGTTGTTTTGCACCTCCCGTTAGTGCCCTCTTAGGGCACAACTGGGGCGCAAAGCAACTAGCGCCCGGGTGTGGCGCCACCAACGCCTCCCGCAAAATTCAGCGGGAGGTTAGCGGCGGCGATAACCGTTAGCGCCCGGTGGCGCTGCGCCACCAGCGATGACGTAATCACCATGTGCAGCACCCCGCTCGCACCCCAGCCGCGATCTTCGGTAGCGCCCCGACTTACCGCCGGACGCTATGTCCGACAGGGTCAGGGGGGCCTACCTGCAGCCGGGGCGACGCAAATTATAGGGGAGGTGCCGGGTGTCATAAATCGCAAGTAACAACTCAGGAAGTACTACTGGGCGGCCAGCTGGGGCGCCGTCCAGGGAGTATAAATACTCAGGCATGGGCCCACCTTGGGCAGAGACAATCTGGAAACAGGAAGCTAGTGATTGCTAACTAGACCGCCATGTTTTGTTACAAGTTGATTAAAGCCTTGCTTTATGTTCAAGTGCGTAGTGAGTCTTTATTACGTCAATTTAATCAACTTGGTATCGTCTCCACGCTTTGGGTGATTCGGAACAACCAGCTGCAACTCGAACCACAGAAGGGAACTTGGGCAAGAAACTGATCCATCATGGAAAAACTCCTTAGACCCGCTCGTCTCGACCTGGACCCGAATGCACCTGCGGCAGCAAAGGTATGGAAGCATTGGTTTCGTACCTTTAGCAACTTTCTTGAAGAATGTGGGGCGGATGTCCCTAATAAGTTACGAATGCTTATCAACTACGTGTCTCCTCATGTGTATGATTATATTGAGGACTGTATAGACTATGACACTGCTATCGAAATCTTACAGCAGCTATATGTCAAGTCCCCAAATGAAATCTTTGCTCGACACCTACTGGCCACAACTCGGCAGCAGCCTGGGGAATCACTCGATGAATTTCTCCAGAAACTTCGCAGGCTCAGCAAGGATTGTAACCTTAAAGCAGTTTCAGCTGAACAGTATCAAGAGGAACTAATCCGCGATTCCTTTATCAATGGAATCGCGTCCCCTTTTATACGTCAGCGCCTGCTGGAAAATAAAACCCTCAATTTACGGGCTGCTTATGACCAGGCGTGTTCCTTGGACTTGGCCAAGAAAAATGCAGACACTTATCTCCCACCACGTGCACGGACGGCGGCTATCTCCTTTAATGAGTCTTTCGGTAGGTCTCGGGCGGATGCCCCCACTGATGTTGACTCTACTCTAACGGACGACGACCCTACCCTAGAGGCCTTCGCTGATGACGACCCCGCCCTAGCAGCATCCTGGCAATCAGGAAGAAAGTGTTTCTTTTGTGGAGGGGCGTGCCATCACAGAAAATTTTGCCCGGCTCGTAATGTGACCTGCAATCATTGCAGCAAGAAAGGACACTTTTCCAAGGTATGCCAGTCACGGGCCTTTGCTAACAAGAAAGGCCGCTCCTCTAAAGTATACCGGTCGAGAGCTCCTGTTAGCTTCACAGCTGCTATCTATGGAGCTGCTCCTCCCCCAAGAACTACTGTTAAGGTTACAGTTGCCGAAGGGAAAATTGCCCCTCCTCCCATCACGGCTGTTTTTCCCCAAAGTTTGTCCCATGCAGCCACGAAGGTTTCAGTAAATGGGCACACTCTAAGCGCGCTAATCGACTCCTGCAGCTCTGACAGCTTCATTAGTAAGCGGGCTGTCAACAGGTTAAAACTGCACATTTATCCCTCGGACAGGGAGATTGCAATGGCTCTGACGACTCTGACCACCAATTCTTCTGGCTTCTGTCTGGTCAACCTCATCCTCAACGGCCGCACGCATCTCTCCACCTGGCTCGGAGTACTCGCAAACTTATGCAGCGATGTGCTTCTGGGACAGGACTTCCAGAAGCAGCACAAGAAGATCACTTTTGAGTTTGGAGGGTCAAGGCCGGAGCTTACCATTTCTAAGGTGCCGTTTTGTGCACTCTCGGCGGCCTTACTCGGTGAACCCTCCCTGTTTGCCAATCTTCCCCCCCCGCTGTAAACCCATAGCCACCAAATCGCGGCGCTTTAGCCAAGATGATCGAGCGTTTATTGAGGCGGAAATCTCTCGCCTTTTAGTCGACGGTATTATCGAGCCATGTTCATCTCCCTGGCGGGCTCAGGTCGTCATCGTGAGGAATCCCTTAAAACAACATAAAAAACGTCTGTGTATCGATTATTCGCAGACTATTAATCAATATACCGATCTGGATGCCTACCCGCTGCCACGCATAGATGACATGGTCAACAACCTTGCCAAATACAAGGTATTCTCGACCTTCGATTTAAAAAGCGCGTACCATCAGGTGCCACTGCAAGACTCCGACAAGAAGTATACGGCCTTTGAGGCCAATGGTCGGCTTTTCCAGTTTCGCCGCCTTCCATTCGGGGTCACCATTGCGGTGGCCGTCTTCCAACGGGCCATGGATGGCCTCGTCCGGCAAGAGAACTTGACGGATACCTTTCCGTATTTAGACAATATCACTATTGCCGGCCATGATCAAAAGGAGCATGACGCCAATCTTCAGAGATTGTTTGACGTACTCCGCCGTCGCCACTTAACGTTAAACGAATCCAAAATCGGTGAAGTCGGTGCCATTGGTGAACATTCTTGGCTACTGGGTGGGCAACGGTGTTATTAAACCGGACCCAGAGCGACTTCGTCCACTTCAGGAGCTCCCTCCCCCGACGAACCTCGGCTCTCTTCGTCGGGCACTTGGCATGTTTGCTTATTACGCAAAATGGATACCACACTTCTCCGATAAAATACAGCCCCTGCTCCATGCGAAGTCTTTTCCATTGGAAGCTACGGCTATTTCTGCCTTCAACCTCCTCAAACGACAGCTGGAGAAAGCCACGCTTCGCTCCATTGACGAAAATCTTCCTTTTGTGGTCGAATGCGATGCATCGGAGGTGGCGATCTCCGCTACCTTGAATCAAGGTGGCCGACCCGTGGCATTCCTATCCAGAACCTTGCAGGGTAGCGAGCTCCATTACCCCCTCGTCGAGAAGGAGGCTACGGCCATCATCGAGGCTGTACGCCAATGGGGTCATTTTCTTGCTCGGCGTCATTTTACGCTTATAACTGACCAGCGCTCTGTGGCCTTCATGTTGGATAACCGGAGGCGCACGAAAATCAAAAATAATAAAATTCAACTCTGGAGGATGGAGCTGGCTGCCTTTGGATATACTATCTGTTACCGACCCGGCAAACAGAACGTGGCCCCAGATACCTTCACACGGGCATTTTGCTCCTCAATGTCAACGTCGACTCTGGTGGATTTGCATATGGACTTATGCCATCCTGGTGTGACCCGCATGTTGCACTTTGTGCGCTCCAAAAATCTACCATTTTCAACCGAGGACGTAAAGAAAACATGCTCCTCCTGTAGGATTTGTGCAGAATTGAAACCACAATTCTTTCGCCCATCAGATGGCTTACTCATACATGCAATGCAGCCTATGCAGAGGCTCAGCATAGACTTTAAAGGGCCATTGCCTTCGTCGACAAGGAACACCTACCTACTTACGATGGTGGACGAGTATTCACTCTTTCCCTTCGCCTTCCCCTGCCCTAATATGCTTACCTCTACGGTAATTAAATGCCTCGATCAGGTCTTTTCCCTTTGCGGGACGGCCAATTTTATCCACACTGATCGGGGTCCCTCCTTTATGTCGAGTGAACTTAAAAGTTATCTCTCCCAACGGGGAATCGCCTCAAGTAGGACGACACCATATCACCCAATCGGTAACGGACAGGTTGAACGATACAATGCCATCATCTGGAACGCTGTCCGTCTGGCACTAAGGTCACGCAACCTGCCGGACCAGCAGTGGGAAACGGTGCTCCCCGACGCGTTACACTCTATCAGGTCTCTTCTCTCCACATCTACTAATGTCACGCCTCATGAGCGATTCTTCAAATTCCGGCGTCGCTCTACACATGGGATGTCTCTACCGTCATGGTTGGTGGCTCCAGGCCCGGTACTACTCCGGAGGTTCGTCCGGTCTGCCAAAAACGACCCTCTCGTTGACGAGGTGGAGTTAACGGAGGTAAACCCCACGTATGCGCACGTACGGTACCCTGATGGCCGGGAGACCACCGTCTCGCTCCGAGATCTGGCTCCCTGCCCAACCGGTCACACGGGCCCGAATGATGAAGGATCCCCCGACAATGATATCAACACTCCGCACCCCTATGAAAATGACGCCCCGCCTGGGACATCGGGGGATCTGCCGGCAACGCTACCGGATCAACTCAGGGAGCTGGACGCTCCCCGTAGGATGGCCACCCGAAACCAGGACGCCGGACAATCTCCAGCCACGACCCGGGATGAGGCCAGCTCAGCACCTGTGGGCACCCGCACCCGGAGTCATGATATTCCCAGTCCTCCACAGGATGATCAAGATGACGCGGACTCTACTGACTTACCGGTACGGGCCAAGCGACCCAGGGACCAGGACACGGTCCGGGGAGACGTGCCTTCCAGTCACAAGCAGAGAGCTAAACGTCTGCGGCTATTTCTGGTCCGCCTAGTCCGTTAAAGGAAGACTGGACTTCCAAACCTTTTAGGGAGGAAGAATGTCATAAATCGCAAGTAACAACTCAGGAAGTACTACTGGGCGGCCAGCTGGGGCGCCGTCCAGGGAGTATAAATACTCAGGCATGGGCCCACCTTGGGCAGAGACAATCTGGAAACAGGAAGCTAGTGACTGCTAACTAGACCTCCATGTTTTGTTACAAGTTGATTAAAGCCTTGCTTTATGTTCAAGTGTGTAGTGAGTCTTTATTACGTCACCGGGCAGCCATTTTTGTTGCTGGCCGCCTGCCAGCACCTGCCCCCATCCTTCTGTGCAGCCCCCCCGCGGGGTGCCGGCTGCGCTCCGTGAGCCCTGCACTTCTCTTGAGTGCTGGGCTCTTTCGCCGGCACTCCGATCCCTGGTGGCCCAGCTGGGCCCCTGGTCACGCTGCGCTAGGCCCCTCCCCTTTAATAAGGGGAGGAAGGCCTGCAGTACCGCGGCACGTAGCACCGTGATATTCACTCACAGCGCCCCAAGAGGGAGGCGGGGCGCTTCCAGTAGCGCCCCGCCTCCCTCTTGGGGTGCTACTAGTGAATTTCGGGCGCAGGGGCGCTAATTTATCCGGGGCGCTGGTGAAGTTAGCGCCCAAAGGGGGCGTAACCCAATTTTTCCCCATAAGACTTTTTCCACTCACTTGTTCTTCCATTATTTTTTTTTAGATCAATTGCAAAGTATTTTGATGCATTAAAACCAAACTAGCAAGGAGATCAGAACTACAATTAGATCAGCAATCTATTCCAATGCCAAAAATAGCTACAGATCAGAAAACCTAAACATTATAAGTGCATCTCTGTCTACCTGCAGGCAGGACTGTATTAACTGCACCCCTATAGATTCTACCTGAAAATCTTTTTATATAAACATGCAACTGACACATATTCTAGTTGATACAAGTCAAAAAGCCCACAGCACCAAAACAGTTTTTTTTTTAAAAATTAAGAATAATAAGCTTCAAATCTTCACGTCATCAGATCTGGTTCAGAACAAGATCGGAAAAGCCTAGGAACAGATCACCTGCCCTCTGGGCTGAAATTGGAAGACCAAAGATAAAAATAAAAATAAACAGAGGTAGTTTAACTTCTTTATAGACAAATCCTACTGAATTAAAAATCTACAGTAGATGGTCAGATATTATAATTGATGACTAAAAGCTCAACCAAGCACTATTATGCATCACCAATGGTTCCAGTAAATGCTGCAAGAAAAACACACAGGTGAGGGAGGGCCCCACTCCTCCCCACTTAGTAGTGATCTATGCTGCGGCTGCAGTTCAACTACACAGAAAACAGCTGCTGATTTAACATCTGCTACTCATTTTTGTTCTTGTATTCATCCTAATTTTGGTAACATCAGGATTTATTTAATGACTACAAAAGAATCACAGCATGTATTGCCCCAAACTTATTTATGGCACTGCATGCAAAGACATTTGAGGTCTCCAACATTTTAGATTTCCCTTTGACTACAGAAAACTGCCCCTGAAAGAACTACCAGACAACCATAGGATTTGATTTAAAAACCACATACATGTAAAATATATATATTTCAATATCCAAATTCAACATGCTGTTCTTTTATAGACTCTAGCATGAAACATATCATGGTCAAAAGATCAGTGTCACGCCAGCTGAGCGGGTCTACAGAACATTTATAATTTCTACACAGCTCTAATAATACCTATACTTTTATTGCAAAAAACCTTTGCATACATGAACTTCACATTTTTTAAAAAAATCTTAATTAATACCAGAGGAGGGACAGTGGTAGAAAGTAAGGAGGGAAAGCTTTGAACAGGAGGGGGATATTAGCAGAGATTCAGTTCAGGAGTCTTTATGCCAGTTTATACCAGCATGCATCCAAAATCAGTGTGACAGAAGCAGAGCTCAGTCATGCCTCAAGCAGGGCAATTTCTGCATTACTAGCAGATTTCCTGTGGTGTTGCTCACAGTGAATCAGAGATTTTATAAGACCGGAAGTGCTATGCCAAGCAGGATTACCAGGGACATTGCCTTATCAACGTTAAGAGTAGCCCTGTGACCTGGGGAGCATAGAGATGAGAGACAGATTCTGGCAGTACTGGAATGAGATCTCAAGGTCTAGGAGTATTTTAAGGGGGGCAATGGTGGGGCGGGGGGGGGGGGGGAGCAGTCTCAGGGTCTGGCAGCAGGGGGAGGGGGGTGGGGGTAGGGAAAGAATCCCCAGGGTTCCTGAAATATTGGGAAGGGATGTCTGGAAACAATAGAGCAGATCCTGGTATCACTGGGAGAAAAGTACTGAGAGCATTGAGGAGGAGGGGGAGGCTCTAGGGTCAAGAAGAATGGGAATGTGGTCTAGAGTTTTGTAAGCTCGGACAGGAAGGAAGTTTAGGGTCCAACCAGACTAGTGAGTGGGTTTCAGAACTGGCAGAGTCAGAGTCTGGCAGTTTGGGGTTGCTGGGACCAAAACATAATTGCGGGGGGGGGGGGGGGGGGGAAGCGAGTGGGAAGAGAGAAAAGGTGGTGGAAAAAAAGATCTTGCAGCCTTGTGGGGGAGGGAACCCTTGGCCCCTTTCAAACCATCATCGTATTCCTGTCCATCAGGCTCCCCCTCTGACATTTCCATTGCTTTTTTTGCAGCCTCAGTTAGCCCCCACCACTTTGCAGTCAGCCAGTTCCTGTCTTTATATTCCTGCCTCAAAGTACTGAAAAGTAAATTTTCTGCTTTTAAAAAATTAACAGATGGAAAATCACAGGCTGCAGGAGCACAATTTCCCAATATCTGCTCTTGGCCTGTGCCAGGAGCACAGAAGTGGAAAATTTACCCTTTCGTGCACGATTGATGAGTTTGCCAACTTTACCGCCACATAATGTTTCATAAACAAACAAAAATTACCTCATAACACACTCAAAAGTTCATCATTGTTACATTAGAAAGTTTCCTTCAGCTTCAAAAAATGGTTCAGGAGATATTTTAAATTGAATATATTCAAGAAAGAGTTTGGATTGTGTTTGTCCTTCTTGATAAATAGTCGCTTTTCTTTTACCAACAAAAAAATGTTGCTAATTATAAGGTGCTATTTCCCAGAGCCATCAATAAAAGGTATATATAAATAGGTGTTTTTTTTTAAGTTTATTTGCGCAATAGTTACTTTTCCAATCATTTTGACTGGATAAGGAATAAAAATGATGGCAAATCATATTTCATTTGTAACTTCAATGAGGATTCCTTGCCTGGCACCTGGTGTTACTTAAAAAAAAAATGTGCCTTGAGTTTTAACCCAACTATACTAAGGATTGCCATTATTCCAAGGGTACATTGTAAAAGGTCCCACCGTCTTCTCCCCACCCCACCCCCAGGACTCCGAGAATCTGCTCTGATATAATGAGGTCAAAAGGTGGCTCTCCCTGGTCTAAACCCGTGGGCATCTTCCAGTAGTATTTTCTGTTTATCTTGCTTTACATTCCAAAATATTTCCTCACATCTTGGCTGCATGTTACAGTATTAATTAAATTTACAATTCTTGCATTCTTACACACATTCTTCCTTTTTACAGGCTGATCGTACAATGCACCCTCTACCTTCACCCTGGCCTCATTCATAAATCAGTTCCTCAATCCTGTAATTCGCTTTTTTTTCCCCCAATGCCTCAATCAGCCAACAGTCTATGCCTGGAGGACTTTGCTTTATTCATGATTTAATACTCTTTCCAATTTAAAAAAAATCATATCAGCGCATTATTTACTCAAGTTCATCATTACAAACCCAGTCAAAAGCAGCACTGCAGAGTTCTCAGCCCGTATAGCAGCAATCTTTGCCAGTTTATATATAACTAGTCATCTTTTTCCCCCATATGCAATCTTGTACACTTTAGCTACTCAACATACAAACAGCAGCAACTTGCAGCCTCAAAAAATGGTTCAGAGGAGATATTTTTAATTGAATATATAAAAGAAAAATAAAGAGTTTGAATTGTGTTTGTCGTTCTCGATAAACAATCGGTTATAAGAGCATAAGAAATAAGAGCAGGAGTAGGCCATACGGCCCCTCGAGCCTGCTCCGCCATTCAATAAGATCATGGCTGATCATCGACCTCAACTCCACTTTCCTGCCCGATCCCCATATCCCTCGATTCCCCTAGAGTCCAAAAATCTATCTATCTCAGCCTTGAATATACTCAAAGACTCAGCATCCACACCTCTTTGGGGCAGAGAATTCAAAAGATTTACAACCCTCTAAGTGAAGAAATTCCTCCTCATCTCAGTCTTAAATTACCCTTAACTTAGCCAAATGTCCCAAGACGCTTCACATGAGCGTAATCAGACAAAAGAAACTGACAGGGAGCCAAAGGAGGAAACAATGGCCCATATTTTCCGATCGCAGGCCTCCCGCGGGCAGTGGCCTGCGATCTGGAAAAATCTGCGCCCTTACCCGAGGGCTCCCGGGACGCACACGCTTCAGTTCCTGGGCCTCACCAAACTTGAAGTGCGCAGGGCCCACGTATCCCAGGGGTGCATGTAGTTGGCAGCGTCCCTGGGATCACGTGGGCCATGGGGAGCCAATCACAGAAGGGAAGCTCCCTTCATATATTTGACAGGAAGACCGGTCAAATACATGAATGGAGATCAATGAAAAAACATAGTAAAACTTTAAATACATTTTTTTTTTAATCACATTTTTAAAATGACTTGAAATTACGATAAATTAAGTATTTTGAACAAAAATTTAATTTTTTGTAAAAGATAAAGTTTTTTACAAAGCTAAAAATAAACTTACTTTTTTTTTTAAAAAGTATTTTTAAATGATAAATCAGTGAAAATATTTTTTTTTTTTTACTTTTTTCAACTCTTATCCTGGTAAAAGCAGGCCTTACGCCTGCTTTTACCAGGCGTAAGAATTGTAAGGGTTTTCTGCGGGCAGAGGGTCTCCAAAAAGCGGAACTATCCGCCCACAGAGGCCCTTCTCCAGGGCAGCCGGAGGATCTGTCAAGAGCATTCTTGACAGATCGGAAATGCCGGTTTTCAGCTAATGCGCATGCCTCAAACCGGCATTTCCGATGTCCCTACGGGTGGGTACACAGCGCGTACCCCACCCATAGGGATCGGAATATCTGGGCCATTAGGTCAGGTGACCAAAAGCTTGATGAAAGAAGTAGGTTTTAAGGAGTATCAAAGGTGGAGACAGAGGTAGAGAGGTTTAGACAGGGAATTCTAGAGCTTACGGCCTAGGCAGCTGAAGGCACGGTCAGCAATGGTGAGGTGAAGGAAGTCGGGGATGCACAAGAAGCCAGAGTGAGAGAATCGCAGAGTTCTCGTAGGGTTGTAGGGCTGGAGAAGGTTACAGAGCTAGGGAGGGGCAAGGCCATGGAGGGATTTGAACACAAGGATGAGAATTTTAAAATCGAGGTGTTTAGGGAACGTGATATGTGAATATGGAAGAGTGGTTAGAATGTGGAGCTTGCTACTACATAGAGTAGTTGAGGCGAATAGCACAGATGTATTTAAGGGCAATGTAGATAAGTACATGAGGGAGAAAGGAAATAAGGGTATGCTGATAGGGTTAGATGAAGTAGGGTGGGAGGAGGCTCGTGTGCAGCATAAACACCGGTATAGACCAGTTGGGCCAAACAGCCTGTTTCTGTGCTGTAAACTCTATGTAATCCTATGTTAGGTAATCTAGTACTGGATGTCGGACAAGTAGCTTGACAACACAGAGGTAGTGGTGCGGTCAAGAGAGATGGTAGTGAGGTAGAGCTGTGAGTCATCAGCATACATGTGGTACCTGACGTCGTGTTTTCAGATGATGTCGCCGCGGGGCAGTACGTAGTTGAGAAATAGGAGGTGGGGGGGGGAGCAAGGATAGATCCTTAGGTGACTCCAGAGGTAACTGTGCAGGAGCAGGAAGAGAAGCCTTTGCAGGAGATTCTCTGGCTACGAATGGATTGCTAAGAATGGAACCACACCCTGGATCCCAAGACAAGAAAAGAAGTTACCAATTTTGTGTCCATCTTTGCAAGTTTTGTCCAATCTTCCTCAAGTGGTCCAGTCTTCCACCGGGATATATTCAGCAGGAATGTTGCTTGAGATGGAAGGTTAAGCTCATGACACCAGATCTGTGGTATTTTTATTGACTGTGACAGAGAACCTGAACATAAGAACATAAGAAATAGGAGCAGGAGTAGGCCAATCGGCCCTTCGAGCCTGCTCCGCCATTCAATAAGATCATGGCTGATCTAATCCTCACCTCAAATCTAAAGAACACAAGTCGTAGGAGCAGGACCTGGCCACTCAGCCCCTGGGCCCGCTGAAGGTATACAGCTTCATTTAATATTCCAAGTGTTTTGTTGAGCGATGGAGGCATTTAAAAGATTAAAAAACGATGCAATCTAATATAGTTTTATTCCCTCTAATATGATTAAACTGGTAGGAAAACAGCCACTGAAGAATCAGGAAGCAGCAACTAACTGAAGGGGAACCAATAAAAGCATTCCAATTTTCTTTGGAAGATTTTTCAGCCACAATCTTAGTATGTCGGTGACCTGAGGATACCGTGCTAAAATTAAAATTCAACATAGTAAATGCACAAAAATGTATAATTCATAACAAAATTAAACCTACTCATAGAATTAAACCTTTCCTTCCGCAGACCTGCCTCTCAGAGACCAGAGCCTTGAATTCTGCTACATTCTAGGAGCTTACAAACTCTTCCCTGCGGATATGGAGGCTCAAACCAAGGGAAGGCAGTCACCTTCTGCTCAAACCAAACCAGGGGAAAAGGTCATAAACTGAAAGTCATGCCACATTCCATCCATAGCCAGTCTTGCTGTCAATCATTAAAAAAATCCTGGTACAAACATTTTTTTTTTAAGGGGAGGAGGAAATAAAACTGCAGGATTTTGTGTGATCACTCACAGATGATGATGCCAAGATTTCCTATTTGCAAGTTGTGGACTCTGTCCACTTCTTTCTTGGCAAAAAAGGTAAAATATACTAACTGAATAAATCAATGGAGTAACATTCATCAGAGGTTTGCAGAGTGGGAAATATATAGAAGAAAGAACAAGCAGATGAAGCGAGAGACACACACACACCAACCCCCACACACAGGCAAAGACACAGACAGAAAGAGCAGAAAACAAAGTCAAAAAGAGTGGGAGATAAAGAATTAGCGAGAATGCAAGACAAGAAAAATTACAGAAAGATGGAGGCAATTTCTTTTTAAAACTTCAGTAACACAATGGAGATCAAGTTACTCAGTAATATTATAAAACCACATATGCAACAATTCACTGTGAGTCATGCCACAGGGGAAAAAAGTCACCAAGTGTATACTGTAAATCAGCTACTATATATAATGGAAGATGATCCGTTCATGGGCTAGCACCTATGTAAAATATTCAAAAGTTTTACTAATCAGTCACTGTAGTGACACAAATAGTTGGCAAAGATCAATATGAGAAGCAGTTTGTTCATCCAAGACCTGCTGAGCCCAAGGATAAAGGCATTTATATTGGCAGAGGATATCCCCGAGACTGATCTCTAACCTAAAACTGAGAATGCTATTTAGCCATCAACAGATCACGCAACAACATTCTTGGCTAACTTTCACCAATTGCACTCTTACTAAGCAAAATGCAAATATTGTCTGGTCATCATCGTAAGTAACATTACAAACTACTCAGTTCATAATCATCATACAGTGTCTATAGCTTAGTGGAAAGAAAACTGCTGCTTCCATCCTAATCAACATTGTCATCCACATTCATACTGAACAATTATTTTACTGTGGTCCAATTTTTCACTTGTGAACTCAGCAGGCTCCCTGCTTTGTCCTGCCTGACCCCTCCACAAAGGGCTCCCACAGGATGGCAAAGACATTCCAGACCAAACTTATGATCGCATGAATGTACTCCTTTAAAAACAAGATTTTTGAGCCAAGTTCAAGGGTAGTGTGTGGAATTCCAAGTACTGTGTAGAATGCTTGTTTTCCCTCACAGGAGGGATATAACTTCATGAGGCAGAGCAGCCGCAAGTAAAATACAAGTATTCACTCCAAAGCAAGAGTCTGCATTTATTAACTGTATAGTTTATAGTGATCCTTTGTTACCACAGTGCTATGGCATCATATTGTCAAGTAGAATCAAACACTGGGGGACTGATTTACTGCAGCAAGGGTTGAACTTTAAAAAAGAAATATCACTTTGATTCCAAAAGATCATACTCCTCCCCACTACACAACAACCAAATTTATAACATTTCTTTTGACAGCATTTTAATTTTGGAGGGGGGCAGAAAAATTGTGCGAATACAAATTGAAAGGCTTGAAACTGAAGCTATCGAACCATTAATGTCCGATAGAAGCTACTGGTCCACAGAAAACCACCAGAACCACATGAACTAAGATATACTAATGGAAAGTGAGCTAATTGGTACTCACGTCAGAAATGATCCGACAGTGATCCTCTGATCGATATTTAAATGAACAAAAAAGTCATCAGTCAGATGTTCCCATGGAATGTCTGCTGATCTCACACACACACACACACACACACACACACACTGTCTTTGGATGATAGTGTAAACGGGCGATATTGATTCACCCACCCGTTATACAGCTCTCCTGATTTTCATTTCCACAATGAAAATCTTGGGTAGAAGTGCTGGGCGCCCATTTAACAGCCTGCCTGAAACATGAATCAGGCAAGTAACTGGGTGCACAAGGTCCCCACCTGATTTGTTTTGTTGAATATTTCCTTTGCTTATACAGTATTTTGTAGTTTGCCATTTTTCTCATTTTCTTTTATAAAAAAGTGTAAAGCTATAACAGTATGAAATCCAATTGAACGGTGCAGGCTGTAATGGTTGAAAATAATCTGAAAGAAAAAAAATCACACTGGCCTCAAACTACTCCCCAAGACCACAGCCATTGAATAAAAACTGGTTCCCAATTTGGTCATCCCCTGAAATGGTTCAGCATTTTTGAACTACCGCCTACATAAAGCAAGTAATTGTGATAATATGCTTTTAAAAGAACCGCTAGCCTTCACCTCGTAAATTAAGATCATGAAACTCCCATAGCTCCTGAAGCAATTGCTATTCTGAACACATTTTTACTTCACTCTATGATCAAGAATTTCAGCTTTGCTTTGTGTCAAGTTACTTTTATCTACTCCGTGTCGTTTACCAACCACATCAGATGAACTAGCTTCTCTAAAAACGATCTCCATGCTATGTCAGACTTCAGCATTGTTGCCAACTGCACTGCATACTTCACATAGCAACCTCCTTCCACACAGCCAGAAAATGTTTAAAGTAACATTATCCCCTTGTATTGAGCGATACAGGATGAATTTTAAAAGGGCTTACTTAGAAATGGCATTACCATTAAAGCAGGCAATATATATAGGTACAAAAGATAATTAATGCATTTCTGGTAAGGACAAGGATTGAGCGATATGGTGAGAAGTCAAGTTGACCTACATAAATGAGACAGGTTTGTTGTGTCCAATAGCCTTTTGCTCTTAAAAATTCTCATACATTTGACTATTTCTGGTAGCAGCCAGTATCATCCCAAGCTGATTTCACAGCAACTGTTGCTCCCAATGTCTGGGGAACTCTTACATATCCAGTCGTAGCTACAGAATCTCCTACACTGGCTTCTCTTCCCGCCCCCAAGGATCTATCCTTGCCCCTCCTATTTCTCATCTACATGCTGCCCCTCGGCGACATCATCCAAAGACACGACGTCAGGTTACACATGTACGTAGACGTAACCACCTCTACCTCACCACCTCCTCTCTCGACCCCTCCACTGCCTTTGTATTGTCAGGCTGTTTGTCCAACATCCAGTCCTGAATGAGCCATAATTTTCACCAATTAAACATTAGGAAAATCAAAGCCAATGTCTTTGGTCCCCGCCAAAAACCCCATTCCCTAACCACCGATTCCATTCCCATCCCTGATCATGGTCTCAGACTAAACCAGACTGTTCACAATCTCAGCTTTTATTTGACCCCGAGCTGTGCTTCCAACCCCATATGATCTCTCCATCACAAAGACCACCTACTTCCACCTCCATAATATCACCCGTCTCTGCCCCTGCTTCAGGTTTATCTGCTGCTGAAATCCTCATCCATGCTTTTATTATCTCCAGACTCGACTATTCCAATGCTCTCCTGGCCAGCCTCCCATCCTCCACTCTTAAAAGTTGAGCACATCCAAAACTTTGTTGCCTGTATCCTAATTCACACCAAGTCACGTTCATCCACGTGCTCACTGACCTACATTGGCTCCCGGTCCACCAACGCCTTGATTTTAAAATTCTCATCCTGGTGTTCAAATTCCTCCATGGCTTTGCTCCTCCCTATATCTGTAACCGCCTCAAGCCCTACCTGTTTGACAAAGCTTTTAGTCAGCTGTCTTAATATCTCCTTCTATGGCTCAGTGTCAATTTTTGTCTGGTTATGCTCCTGTGAAGTGCCTTGGGACATTTTACTATGTTTAAAGGTGCTATATAAATGCAATTTATTGTTGCTGTTGAATATCAGCACTATTGGAAAATGCATTGCATAAGAGAGGCAAGAACAATTTTGTGCCATATTCAATCTTATTTTTTGTTCTTCCATGTCATGGCAGCATTTAAATATGGAGACTGTGATGATGATCCATGTTGACAGAGTAAATACTCTACTCCTGTTAATTCAAATCACTTTATGCTCAAAAAAGTTTGAATTATGCAGTAATTTGAATTAAGTAAGGTGAATAAAATAGTACAGGAAGTGTGTTTTGAATTAAGCATCTTTGAATCAAGAGCTGCGTATACATCAAGTTAAACTTTACCTACAAGTATCAGTAAATGATATCCACCTGTACAGCTCTCCCCTACTAGATCAGTCACTAAATGGAACAAGCAGGCATAACAGTGCAACAAAATGATGTTCAAGTTTCACTGAATATCTTTTCTATGAGTTTATGATGGTTTGATGTTAACAGTATCTGTATAAAATGGCAGGATGATGGTAGCTGTAGTTTCTTTTCCCAGCAACAGTACACAAATATCTCAGAAGACCAGGATTAGGAAAATTGGAGCTGAAATTTCAAGAAAGAGTTAACACTACTCTATGGCCAAGTGTCAGAAAACAGCAGCTCCTCCATTGGGGGTAACTGTTAACATTTTAAATAAACCGTGTGAAAAATGAACAGTGAGGGAAGCCTAGATGGGTAAAATAAATACAGAAACAATAAAATCAAGACAAATTAGTGTGTTGGTGTACTTTTCAGAGATACACAACCCCCTCAGGTCCACCAAACCCCTTATCAAAGTGGTCTTGACATCAACAAGCAATATTTTTTAATTCATTCATGAGATGTGGGCGTCGCTGGCAAGGCCAGCATTTATTGCCCATCCCTAGTTGCCCTTGAGAAGGTGGTGGTGAGCCGCCTTCTTGAACCACTGCAATCCGTGTGGTGAAGGTGCTCCCAACAGTGTTGTGAGGGAGGGAGTTCCAGGATTTTGATCCAGTGATGATGAAGGAACGGTGATATATTTCCAAGTCAGGATAGTGTGTGACTTGGAGGGGAACTTGGAGGTGGTGGTGATCCCATGTGCCTGCTGTCCTGTTAGAGGTCGCGGGTTTGGGAAGTGCTGCCGAAGAAGCCTTGGCGAGTTGCTGCAATGCATCTTGTAGATGGTACACACTGCAGCCACGGTGCGTTGGTGGTGGAGGGAGTGAATGTTTAAGGTGGTGGATGGGATGACAATCAAGTTGGCTGCTTTCTCCTAGATGGTGACGAGCTTCTTGAGCATCGTTGAAGCTGCACTCATCCAGGCAAGTGGAGAGTATTCCATCACACTCCTGACTTGTGCCTTGCAGATGGTGGAAAGGCTTTGGGGAGTCAGGTGGTTGTTACAGTGTAGCTTCAGAACCAATATACTTCTTCCCTGCTGGGCCACCTTACTGAATGAATCAGTGCCTGAATAACGCTAAATTATAAATTCAAGAACTACTAGGGTGCCAACGGGAGATGCAATGTAGAAAGAAACATTCGCTTCATTGTTTGATGTTGTGACGATAGAAACAAATAACCAAGTTAAGAACGAAGAAAAGCAGACTCAGGATGTACAGAAATGCTAATATTTGGAGACAGACTCCTAATAAGTCACAGTGTGTTGTGTCGTGTAATCAAGACAAGGAAGATAGGAGAATATCAAGATAAAATTTGTGGCAGCAGTCAGTGGGAAAGAAGGCAGTCATCCATTTGCACTGGTGACTCAGCTGGTGAACATTTACCATTTTAATCTATCAACTTTTAGATGGCTTGCAGCCTCCTTAATATTTGCATGAATGGGTGTGGCATGTGCACGTGATGTGTGCGCTTCAGCAGTACCCAAGTGTAGACAATTGCGCCATCTAGCTTCCAGCAAGTGCATTCAAGTGCACACCCTTCAGTCGTGTCAGTGAGATCCCTTTGAAACACTGAAGGCCTTAGATTTGCCACCATGTCAGTTGCTAAGACAAAAAGTTTTGAATTAAGACCTCACAACTCTTGGCCTTGACTGTTTTACTTTCTAATTATTCCACACTACTGGTTTCTTTACATTGAAAGGTATGTGGTCATGTAACTTGTACGCCACCAAGCCATTTTATACAGTAGTGCATTTATAAGCCAAGCACAGAATTGTTTCATTATTTAATATACAGAGCTGAAAAGAAAGTACTTCAGTTCTTTTTTAGGGTAGAAAAGACAACCTACAACTTCTTGACTCTCAGTAACCTGCAACATTCAATGAACCTTGACGTAAACATTAGTATCTAAAAACTCAGTGAATGGTTTAGCTGACATGTTATAGCATGCTAGGTATTGTCGAGTGGTGAAATACAAGTTCATGGCTGACATCCTTTACACAGCAAGTTACAAAGTCTGTAAGACAACCATGGAAGGTGGCAACTCGAAGCCAGTCACTTCAGCCAAGGTAGGAAGTGAAAATTAAGAGTTACCCTGGATTGTTTTTAATACACCTCTTCGTATTAATCTTAAACCAGCATTGATAAGAGTTTATTCTCTTGCCCAAACCCGAGCAAGAAAGAGGCTTGCAACAGCTTGCCTGCAATTACTATCAGCCTTGAAAAGACAGTGGTACTCTTCCAACTAGTCTGGGCAAGGATTACACTCCACCTATCATCACTATCGGTGATCACACGCTGCAGGCTATAGACAGATTCACCTACCAGGGTAGCACCATGTCTAGCAAAGTCTATATCGATACAGAAGCATCCTGCAGAATCATCAAAGCCACCTTAGCTTTTGGCAAACTCAGTGAGTGCCTCTAGGACAAGAGGCATCAGCCTGCAGACCAAGCTCAATGTACAGGGCTGCTGTTCTAACAACCCTGCTTTATACCTGTAAAGCTTGGACAGCATATGCACGCCACATTAAGAAACTAAAATCACTTTCACCCAAGCTGCCTGAGACGACTAATGATCAGATGGCAAGACATGATTTCTAACACCAAAGTTATTAAAAAAGCTGACATGCCAAGCATAGATGCTTTGATCATGAAGGCACGGCTACAATGGTCAGGTCATGTGGTGAAAATGTCTGATGAACGAATCCCAAAGATGATCTTTTATGGCACATTTGACAACTGGGAAGCAATTTTGTGGTGGGCAGCAACTCAGAGGGAACAACTTGCTCAAGATAAGAAAGCATGGCGAAAAGCCATCCATGAAGGCATCACCTACTATGAGGCCTGTCGCATTGCTGATGCTGAATGTAAATGCCAGCTGAGGAAGTGTTACTTGAAAAATCAAGATTCCCAACCTGGTGTATACGGGATCCACTGTGCAATGTGCGGACATTCATTCTGAGCAAAAAGAGGTCTCATCAGTCATCAAATAAGTCACTGCAAAAAAGATGATATTCTGGCTATCTTCTTCGATATCAAAGGATGAGTGACGACGATTTAATCTTAGACCAACATTGAGCTATTCTCTTGTGCAAACCCTAGCAAGAAAAACACGCAAGCACGCACACATTCTCTGAAAGAGCTATCCACTCAGTTCTATTCCCTTACCCTTTTCCAATATTTATCTACTTTCATTTTTAAAGGATAATATGGATTCTCCTTCCATCACTGTTTCATTTCCTACAACCTTCTGTGTAAAAATAAGATGCTCATAACCTTCCCCTTGTTCTTTTGATGGTGATTTTAAATGTATGCCTTCTAGTTACTGACCAACTAGTAAGAAATAGTTTTCCCCTATTTACCTTATCAAAACCGTTTCTAATTTTGAACACCTGTATCAGATCTCTTAAACTTCTCAGTTCTAATGGAAAGAGCTCCAATTTCTCTAACCTTTCCTCAAAATTAAAGCCTTTCATCACTGGCATCATCTTAAATGAATCTCTTCTGCACCCTCTCCATGGTCTTGACATACTTCCCAAAGTAGGGCATCCAAAAATGGACACAATATTCTAACTGCGGCCAACCCAATGATTTATATTACCTCTTTGCTTTTGTACTTCTTGCCCCCAATTATAAAACATAGGATCCCAAATTCTTTTTTATATAAAACACAGCTTCACCGAACTAGTCCACCCACTTTTAAAGATTTGTATAACTGAACCTGTAAGTTTCTCTGCACCTCTAGCTCATCAATTGTATTCATAATACTTTGTCTATTTATGTACAGTACATGCAAATCAAACGTGCTTGAACCTATTTGGAATCTTACTTATTTCCCTACAACACAACAGTGGCAGTATTTCACTGGCTGTGAAGCACTTTGGGATGTAAATGGCACTATATAAATGCAAGTTCCTTTCAACTGGATATTGGTATATCGTGCGGAAGGGAAGGAGGGGAGGATCAGGGAAGAAAGAACAGAATAGATAGATTTTTTTGAAAATAGAAACCTCCAGAACTGTGTTGCAAATTATGCCACTTTGTCTTGGTTGGGGGGCAGGAGACAGAGGGAAAAAAGATAAATTGGTACATTATTATTTGTTAGCAGCCCTTAAGAGTATTTGTTGGAATAACAAAAAACAAATGTCAGAAGAATTCAAATCAAGTTACTTCTTATGCAACAGACATCAATAGTCATTTAGTACATGTGTTGAGAGTAGCAACATTTTATAAAAGGATTTCAAGGCTGGAGGAAATAATAGTATCACCACATCTTTGGTCACATCAATTCACCTCACTTCAGTAATTGTAATTATTGGTAGGTTTGTAAGGCTTTCTGAAAAAAATCATTCCTTCATCAGATCATCGGTATACACTCTACACTTGGCACAGCAGAGCCCACTTCAAATTAAGTCTAATAGATTACACTCTGATTACCATCAATTTTTTCATTGATGCAGAAAGCCTTTTCCATTTACTACAGTGTATTCTCCCCAAGATCATTGTGTAAGGTGAAATCCCATTGAAAAAAAACAACTTTTTATAAGGGCAATTGGGCTGATCTTTGTCGTAGGAGAGGGGACAGGTCTGTGTCTGATTCTCACATGTTCCCTATTTCTGTTATACCTTTGATGGCAGCATAGTCTCTAGATTCTATCCAACAGAGGAAAGACACACACACACACACACACACACACACACACACACACAAGTATACTTTTGTAAAAAGTTTGAGAGAAGCACTGACAGGCTTCACCTACCTGAGAACTTACTCTGTAGGGGGATAAAAAACACATTTTTAAAAATGAGTAATAAAGATTATTTTTTTTAAGTATTTGGCGATTGCTACAGCAATGTGAAGAGTTCACTGATGCTACACAATAAAAGCCATTCCATTTTTTCCACTGATGTAGAACAATTCAAACCCACTTCAGGACACATTAAGACGGATAACCAAAGCATTTAAATAATCAATTCTGTTCACTTTGCTAAACAAACTAGCATTCCAAGTTTAGCATTTCTAAATGTCCATGACATCTTAATTTCTTCCTTCTTAAAAAAAATCCTTTGACAATATAATAAAAGACCACATTAGTAACCAGGCTTACTTTGCTCATTAGAATGATCCTAATTCCCTCATGACAGCAATGCTCATGGTTTCTGAGTCTTTCACACTCGTTAAATGGGCTGTGGAGACAAGTGGTCACTTGCTTTTAAATCAATCCCAGTCCAAAACAAGTACATTAAAACAAGGCCAACTCACTTCGTTTCACTTTACCCACTCAACCTTATTTTAACAATTTTTCCAATACAAGAAATACACAAATAGCATTTATACAATGCCTCTAATGTAGAAAAAGTTTCATGATGTTTAAAATAAAATGAACAGATACCAAGCCATGGGAGGGAGGGATTAAGGGTTTTGAGGATTTTTTTTTTTTTTTTTTTAAAAGGTGGAAAGAGGAGAGGTGGAGATGTTGAGGAACTAATTCCAGAGTAGGGTGCAGAAAATTGAGTCCAAGGGTGACAAAAGCATACACAAGGGTTTTGGCAGCAGAGGGATGGAGGTAGGGGCAGAGGCGGGCAATATTGTGGAAGTAAGATCTTGGGAATGGATAGGACATGAGATTTGTACCTCAGCTCGAGGTCAAACAGGACAAAGTTTCACACACTCTAGTTCAGTCTAAGTGAGTGATGAGGAGGGGGGATGAAGTCAGTGGCAAGCAAATGGGAGCTTGTGGCGGGGCCAAAATGATAGTTTTAGTCTTCCAAAGCTGGAAGAAGTTGTGACTCATCCATGATGACGTTGGACTGGACAACTGAAGTCAGTAGCTGACTGAAAAAGAGAGCTCCGAGTGGCTTTGGAGTACGTAACTCATTAGATTAAAGGATGATGAGTTATGCATGTCCAATTCAATATTGCTTTATTATTGCGTAAACTATAGAGTCCAATTGTCTACCATGCTTACACCACACACTGACTAAGGTCTCAGGTTAATTCAAAGTGATTTGTTTTACAAAAGGAGACAGTGTAATGGCTTTATTCTGTGGGGACCTTTATGACTGCTTGCATTCTATGATGGAGTTGCTGCACTTGATGTGGTCACATGGAAGTCGTTGAGTTCAATGTGAAGACATGCTGGCACATTGTGGAACAGTAAAAATAGCATTTTATAATAATAACAGTAATCGTCAAGTAATGAATGTTGAAACAAAGACTTTTTTACCAGTTATAATTACTGTACTAGGATAGACTGCCATCACTGGATATACGCATGTTTTAATACTCTACTGTACCATGTCAGCAGTCAAAAAAGTGCCACTTTCGAAGATAACCCACCAATATTCAATCAGCCCATGTGGTCTCAAAACAAAAAAGTTAATCTACAAGGAAAGGATTATATTCAGTGGGATCCAGGGCACAGGGGAGGGACGAGAAAGCTAAATACAACTTACAAGGCTTTGCCATTTAGCAACAGCTATTTATAGCATCAGGTCTCTTACATGAATATCTTACAGCTTCCTGCATCAAGTTCTTTAATGATGGGTATTAGACCTTACAAGTGTACAATTAAACATCCTACAGAGATTTTTTTTTTTTTTTTTTAATTCTCAGGGTTTTATCTTGCTATGGTGGTTCGTATTTTCTGAAATGAAATCCTGGTATGCCTCCGGATTGAATTTATAAATAAAATAGGATTCTTCCATCTAAAGATCTTTTAAAGATGGTATCAATGAAATGTAGCAAATAATCTTAAAGGCAAGTGCAAAAGTGCTAGTAGAATAGTGCAATGTTAACATTTTCTAAATAATTACAGTGAAAAAATAATCAGTATTTCACAATATTCAGTGCTTTGCCTCAAAACCTCCAGTCATCTTTTACACAGAACATTCTGCAACAGATTAAAAATATCTGCAACAATTATCCAAATGTAATTTATAAAAACAGATAGCCATTTGTTCAGTTTTAAATTTTGAAAAAAAAATTATGAGTTTAGATAAAAGAACTGAATGCTGGAAATTAAAATGGTGGATACAGGACAATACCCACCTTTGTCTTGAACTATTAACAATACTGGACAAGAAATTTGAAGTGTGTTTCTATTATGGGTGTAAAGAGACCAGTATTTTCATGTTTAGGATTTTCTTCACATTGGGCCAGCCAGGCCACAAAGCTCCATTTACAGTGGCAGCTGGAAGCAAAAGCAAGATTTCTTTAGCAATAGAAAGGAGTGGGAAGAGGGAATGGCATAAAGGAAGACGGAGGGAGTGGAGGGACGAAGGGAAGGAGTGTTTAAGTCCAAGTTAGGGAACACAAGAATTTATCGAGATTTAGTGGATTAACTGAACAAAATGAGCAGCAACACGAACCCTCAAAAGAGCAAAGAGCAGAACCTTTGGAGAATTAAAGAGAGTGGAGAATAGTTCACTGGGGCTCAGACATTCACACTCCAGGGTAGTTTCACAATGAAAACTTCAACGGCTGTTGGGCATAACAGTAGTTTGCACAATGAGGGGCACTTACTCTATATGGAATGGGAAAAAGTATCATACAAATGCCATTCCATCATCAAAAAATAACTTAAAGGAACTGCAGCTATGTTGATTTTCCCTATAAAACACAGGCTTACTCATCTATCATACTAAGGAGTTCAATGGCAAACTCTGATGGAGCTAATGTAAAGAGTGTATTGATCATGTAGCACATGCAGAAAAACTATTAATGTTAAGAATGCAAAAAGAGAAATGGTTGCAAAGAAGATAATAAACAACCATAAGCAGCACTGTTAGAAATTAATTGAAACTGTCTAAAACCAAATCTTTGCAAGATTAATGGCAAAGCTAATTGCAACTTGGGAGGCAATTCTTTTCCACATTTGTGTTGAAACCACTCGGGCACATTCATAATGATCCTTCTACCTACTTCCAAGAGTACTGCATTCAAAACACAAATATGGATTATTTTACCAAACAAATGCTCAGGTGAGTATTACAATTACGATAGATAAAGGGATCAGATTAAATCAAAACAATACTTAATTCTCCAGCTAGCACGATAAACCAGCACTACATCATCAAATCTTAAAAAAAAACAGAATAAGGGAACAGATCAATAAAAAAAAAGTTGACCCATTACAAAAGGCACAACAATGATGCTCGGATAAGTGGAAAACAAGTGGCAACAATAGCAAAGCCCACCATTGCCAAGAAGTCTTTTGGACCACGCACTAAAACCAGAAACAGCCATGTTTTATGCCTGTCCTGCTTCACCACATTGCAGCATGTAATAAATAAGTTTTTCATAAACTCAAAACTTTTCAGTTCACCACAATTTTTTTTTCCCTATTGTGGAGGTTCTGATCAACCTGTACAGAGGGAATTGCAACCTCAAGACTGTGTTTATTAGACTGCGTAGCTGTATCCACTGCCGTGTTTCCTAACGGAAGGGCAGTTGTCAGATTATGACTACTGCCAAAAGAAATTCCGTCTTGTCAGTCTTGCTTATTTGTATAGTTGACTCCTCCTGCCCCGGCTGAATAACAAGATCATATAATTGGTATAACACATGCTGTAAATAACAGAGTTTTATTAAAAAATAAACCAAAGCCATATTCTATCTATACTGTATTTTTTTGCCCACCTTACAAATTACTTATTAGGTATATGATAATAATAATGTCCTTATTCCTACACTACAAGCAAGATCAGCATTAGACATTTGCTTGCTTTTCTGAAGTGCTATGGAGAAAATTTTGCTTTGCTGACCACATCAGGTTGCCAAATTACCTCTAATCTAATACTATCTTAATAAGGTGTAACTTAACATTACATTTTAAAAACAAAATTGAACAGCAGGCCAACCGAATCCAAGTACATATTGTCATGACCACAGATTAAACAGGCCCTTTGATAATGTCATTATGTACCATCTGGAAGTGCTCAAACATTTGAGACAGCACACAGCCTTATGGTTGCAACATCCTTTTGCCCAGGTTTTTCCACAGACCACCCTCCCAAAATGCATAACAAATTGCAAGTCCATTTAAAACATCTATATTTTTCAATCCCAAGTGTTTCTCATTTAAAAGCTACTGGATTTTACTTTAAGTTTTATTGCAACATTCTATACTGATACACCAATTTAAAAACAATTCAAAGTCATTGAAAACAAGTAGTCTGTATTAACTACTGTGTTGAATCTGAGCTAAAACAGACTGATAAGTGATTGAAAGAGGGATACTGTAGTTTTGACGTGACAATAACATCTGAACTGATATAGCAAGAGGAGCTGTGCTTCAAGTTGTAAGTGATTAATAAGATGGGTTCATTAATCATGCACTAGCTACCTAATTTTCTTCGACATATTGAGCTCATGCCTAGATCCAGAAGCTTCAACTCAGCAGCCATAATTAATCTGTATCAAAAGGACATACCCCAAATTAAAAAATTGACTGGTCCAGTGTGAAACATAGCACACCTGGAGAGAAGGTTTTTTTTTATCCTCGGTTCATAGTGGTTAGCACTGTTGCCTCACAGCGCCAGGGACCCGGGTTCGAATCCGGCCTCGGGTGACTGTCTGTGTGGAGTTTGCACATTCTCCCCGTGTCTGCGTGGGTTTCCTCCGGGTGCTCCGGTTTCCTCCCACAGTCCAAAGATGTGCGGGTTAGGTTGATTTGGCTATGATAAATTGACCCTTAGGGTTACGGGGATAGGGTGGGATATGTGTCGGTGCAGGCTCGATGGGCCGAAATGGCCTCTATCTGCATTGTGGGGATTCTGTGATTCATTAATCATATCACTGCAGCTAACAGCGTAGTGCACCAACGACACAACTGCTCCACGAAGTGATAGTATACATATTTGCAACGGTGATTTCCAACACAACTAATTTCCCATTTTTAACATACCATCATGGGGCGGCAGCAAGTTCAAGACAAGTACTTCCCCAGAAGGAGGATGTGACAAAAATAGTAACTTGCCTGATTTTATACATAGGTTTCAAAATCAAGGGTCACCAAGGTTAAATTGGAGGCTGCTCCTTTGTCAAGTACAAAAGGGGGAGAATCTAAGACACAAGAAACAGGTAGGGTTCTTTGTTCACAAATTAGACAGTGCAAGACACACAAACAAAGACAGACACACACACACATGAATAGAGGGGGAAGGTCAAATGAGATAGCAAGAACAAGCAAAAGCTTAATTTCATCCAGCACAGAATTCATTTTCTTTTGAGCAAATTTCTACATTTATCAAGATGAAGCACATCATTGCTGGAAAATGGGACATTTTCAACTTTGGGCACCTAGCATCAATCACTTCCCAATGAGACATAGCAACACCAGGTATACAGAAAAACCCTTTTTACACTGCTCCAATAAAATGACTAACTCCACTTTCAGAAGAGCACCCCCATACAAGTGTATTTTTTTGGCCACAACTCAAACCAGTCACACCTGTGAACTTTGAGTGAAACTATCAATCTGTGCCAATTATGGGCAGTTTTGTCCTGTGGATCCAGACCCACATACACACAAAGTAAGAAAATGGATTGAGACCACCCCCAATTAATTTCTGTCTGCTGGAAATCTGAAATAAAAGCAGAGAAGACCCATCACCATCTGAAGGATTGTCAGGTTAAATAGATTAACATTCTCTTTTGGATGCCAATCAACCTGCTGTGCGTTTCCAACATTTTCTGGGGGTTTTTCCCCCTCATTTATCTGCACTTTTCTAATTAAAACCGACAAGACGCCATAGTACTACACCACCGCATCTTGGCGAGCTTTGTCTTCCATACTGTTTCTCTGGAAATTGCCATGTAAAACAAAAAAATAAAACTTTATATTTGCTTCTAGGTCTCCTAAGTTCTAGAACTAACAACAGACAAGGGGTTACCTTAACATTTTGTGCCATTTTTGCTTGTGGACACACGGCTTAGTACCAGATTCACTGCTGATGCAAGTTGTGTTTCATAGGCAATAGAACCTGCATTTGTAAACTGGGTACCACAGCCTTAACACTATTTTCAATCAACTGTTAAATTAAAAATAGTCAATCTCCCGCAGCATAGCACATGGAGAGTCAAGATCAAATATAGTATTCAGGTGAAGGTGAGATTAGAGGGTTTGCGATAATAGTTCCAGGTCATGCAGATGTAATTCAGTCCACATTTTTAAGTCATACATTCTGCACTTATTTTTGTATAATACTTTGATTTTTATTTTATAAATAGTTAAACTTATGGTAATTTGGGAAGCAGAAAAGTTGAAGCAAAGATGTTTTTCTACAGTACACACTGGGAGATTCATTACAGCACCATCACTGGCAGAAGAAAGTAACTGCAGTGTGACAGGTTAAAGTAGGCAGTTTCCATTATAAATGTAGACTTGGGAACTTACATTGGAAAAAATTGACAAAAGTGTGACAAAAATGTAACAACAGGAATTAAGGTTTTGTAGACAAGAAATGCACACAAACAATATTTTTAATATAGTATATAGATTATTTGTCTATGCAAGTCTGAGTTTTATATGTCACTCATTTATGAATTCATTCTCACTCAGCACTAGCTGAAAGATGTACTCCATTTTCAATTAAGCACATCTGAATTCAATCAAGGCTACACTGTGTCATATGATATTCTAATGGTTTTAACTAGAGATCATGAATAAGCCATTATCTGGCTTTTTAAGATACAAAAAAGTATTAAAATGTAAAACCCAAGTATAATGGAATAGTAATAACAGCTTAGGAATGGAGACAAAGCTTAATGGTAAGGCCCATACTAATTTAAGCAAGGCAGTATTGCAATTTTTAATTAGATTGGAATAATTTTTTTTATTGAGTGCAAAAAAACTTCATTTTGTAGATATAGATTATCAATTTCTTAACTCAGCACATTCTTATGGTTGAACAAGTTCTGCAAAATAACAATTCTTCATTAAAACTGGCTGTAAATATACTCAACGCCTGCACAAAAGTGTTAATAACCCTTTTAGTTCAGTGTTCGTGATTCAGCACTGACTGAACGATGCATATCCATTTAAATTCATACAACCTTAAGTTCTTAATAGCTGCTTTCAAATCAACAAGAGTTTGAAAGAGAAAACAGTTACTCAGAAACCGTTATACAATAAGACTTGCATTTAAAGAAGCTAAAAAGAAAATTCATAGAATTGAAAATTAAAATATAAATGATTTGCCAGTAATGTTCCTTTATAAAAGGACAATGTTCCCTGTTGGTATGAAACAAACATATTTCAGATTCCATATTAATATTTTGCTTTTCTTACTTCCATGCTATGTCTTGGGGTAGAAAGATTAAAAAGCCTAAAAATCTGATAGGACCATAACCCGAGTAACAGTGGACCAACCCAACAATCCAATGATACACTTTATCTATGAATTACAAAATTTTAAAGTGGGATTTACCAAATCCATTACATGAATGTACACTGCATTTACAGTTTTGTATACACTAGAGTAATTCATGTATGGACTCCACTCCACTGTAAACATAGCTATGGAACTCCCTCATACTGGTATCCTGTTTCCATGAAAGTTCACACCTCTGACCATGGGTTTTACACCAGTATATCAGTAGCTTGGCAAGGAGTCTACAATCGCCTTCTGTCTTCAAAAAAACCCTAAGGGGTGCCAAAGTGTTGGTTTGATATCAGTGCTTTTTCTCTGCTTACTTCATTGGATCTGAAAGTTCTGTGGTCAAATGGTGCAAACCTCGATGCATGAACTTGAGACACTCACTCACTCACTAGAAAAAGACCATTTATAATGTTCACTTTAGTGGCCACCCTTGGTACCTTTGCAATAAGGTTCTGCTCCATTTTCCTAACTTCCTCATTTTTAAACACGATGCTCACTGGTATTCAAATCATTTATCACGAACAATGTCAGTTTGATGCAGCTTTACTAAAATATTTCTGTCCTTTGATTGATCAAAGTAAGGCACGAAGAATAGAAGAGGTCACATGATCATATTCAATGCTGCTAGACCAGTGCTGGCAAACAATAATCAAGCAGGTTTAATCTGTAATGAAGCCAGATGCAAAACTGATTAGATCGGTTAGAAAGGTGTTCACTATTGTTAACAACTTACATTTATACAGCTCCCACACTAAAACATTCCAAAGTGCCTCACAGCAGGAAGGATGTAAATTTTGACGGCGATTTTGAACGTGCGGTGAGATGCAGCAAGGTGGAGATTTGGGGCGGCAGTTCCAGATTGTGAGGGTAAAATAGCTGAAGACACTGATGGTAGAATCGAGGAATGGAAGGAGGGACAGAAATGCACAGTAGACCAGAGTTGGAAGAACAGAGGGCACAGGCATAGCCCTGGAGCAAGTTGCAAGCAATAGAGAGACCAAGACCATGAGGAATTTCAAGACAAGCATTCTGAAATCCGTGAGATGAGTAATAGAGAGTCAATGGCAGTTGACATGGCTAGCAGAGATAGGAAAGCTGGATGAGATTTAGGTGGCAGAGTTCTGGATGAATTGAAGTACAGTATTAGTGTGGAATATGGAAGGCCAGCAAGGAGGACATTGGAAAAGTTGTGTGTGGAGATGACAGACATGACAGAGATTTTCAGCACCAGTGACATTAAGGTGGACTTGAGGTAGGTTGGAACAGGCAGTTTTGGAAGTGGAAGTAGGCAGTCTTGGTGATATACTGGATGTTGGTTTTGAAGCTCAGCTTAGGGTCAAGCCGAGCACTAGTGTTTGCACACTGTCAGGTTGAGCTTGAGCAAATATTAAGGAACAGGGATGAAATAAGAAGCGAAGACATGGTGATTCTGGCAGGGAATGAATATGATGCCTTTAGTCTTACCAATGTTGAACTACAAGATGTTCTGCCTTAAGCACAGTTTGATCTTAGCAAGATGGCCATCATGGAATCAAGGGTGGTAGTAGAGAAGTAAAACTGGATAGAAATCAACATACGAAATGAAAGCTGACCTATGCATATGGATAAAGTCATCAACAGTAACATATAGAAGACTAAAGGTTAAGATAATTAATCTACTTGTATATTACTCCAAAATTACAAGAAAAGTACGCAAGGTCAATAATGATTTTGCTTGTTACATGGACAAACCACAAAAGTACTCAGGTTTACTGAAGAATAAAATGTAAACACTAGAGTGATGTTAGCTGCAAAACTCATGACAGAGGCCAAGGCTTGTATCTTCACAAGTTGCTGGCTTTCATCAATTGCCACCGGTATAGAGGAGGCATTGTTCCAAAATATTACGAACATTTTTTTGTAAAAGAAAATCAAGTTCCACAGTGGAGGACATCACCAAGGTAGAAATGATAGAAGACAAGGTAAATGGAGAAGTAACAATTAGGAGATGCCAAGCTCAGGTTTTAAAAGCGGGAATGAAAGACAGAGGAAAGTGTTGAGTTCCATAGTTTTGAGAGCCTGGGAAACAGCAAGTAAATGAGTATAGCAACAAGAATAAACTCAATTACCAAAATAACATTACCCATTGCTAATATGGAAATAAGTGTGACAATGACATATCAATTTACATCCAAGGTGCAAAAACAATATTTCTGGATTTTACCTATTTGGCAAGTAAGTGATTGCTGCTTAACTACACTAAGCTTTGGCAAGTTGCTAAAATCGGGAATAGATTGGTTTGCAGTAGGGACATGAGGCCAACCAATGGAAATGGGAAAAAAATGCTCGTAGCAGTACTTCAAGCTTTCTTTCAGAATTTGATATCTGAAGGGAAACTGTGATCCTTCATTATTAATTCACAGTTCTATTGTGAAGATTAAGGATGATAGCTCATATAAAAAAAGGCCATTCTGACTTTGCAATTTGTGACTGGAGCATTTTTAGGTACTGGCAGTCCTATATTTCACCCACACCAATGATTTTTTTGAAGTCCCACTTGTCTCATGGCAGTTGGATGTCATGTATTTAATCCTGGAACAGCATGCAATATCCTTTTTTGCTTCCACTACCCAAGCAGCTCCATGCATCAAGTAAAAATGGCATAGTATTTTCATTAATCTTTACAGCTGGAGATGCGGAAAGGTAAAAGAAAGACTAGTGCTATGTGCTATTTGAAGAGTGCAAAGTCCTCACATTTTCATGACAACTAAGCAGAGTAAAACTATAAATTTGTGTGAGAATTGGCAGTGAAATGCACCAATTGCTGGCAGCTAAAGTGTTGGGATTTTCCTTCCCACCACAGACAGATCTCTGTACTAAAATGCCAAAGGCCACAGCTTCTCATCATAGCAGTCAGTAAAAGTCTCAAAACAAAAAAATACTTTAACACTAAAAGGCACTGCAACTATCATGTTTTAAATTCTGATTGGCTGACTCAAGAAAATTCCAATGTTTACTCCTCACTGCGGATAGGATTTTCCTCAGATTTCAGCAGCTGCCCAACAGTCTGCCTCAATGAAATCCCGATAGTTCTCTTTCAGTTAATGAAGAGATGAAGTCTAGAAATCAGCAAAGCAGTTGATTGACATTGAGGGATGCACCATGGTCATGGAGAATAAAGAATTGCAATGTGTGTCAGCCGTGGCTCAGTTGGTAGCACCTTCGCCTCAGAGTCAGAAGGTTGTGGGTTGAAGTCCCACTCCAGAGACTTGAGCACAAAAATCTAAGCTGACACTCCAGTGCAGTACTGAGGGAGCGCTGCACTGTCGGAGGTGCCGACTTTCGGATGAGATGTTAAACTGAGGTCTGCTCTCAGGTGGACGTAAAAAAGAGTAAGAGAGTTATCCCCGGTATCCTGGGGCTAATATTTATCCCTCAATCAACAACACTAAAAAAAAATTATCTGGTCATTATCACATTGCCGTTTGTGGGACCTTGCTGCGCGCAAATTGGCTTCCGTGTTTCCTACATTACAACAGTGACTACACTTCAGTGGCTGTAAAGCGCTCTGCTGAGATCGTGAAAGGTGCTGTACAAAATGCAAGTCTTTCTTTATTTACCTACATCAGCAGTAGATGGAGAATGCATCAGCACAGGAGGACAGTGACCACTGTCAGGCTGAACTTAATTGGGTATCTCCACTGCTAAAGCAAGAAAATTCATATACCAGGGTGACTAATACCAAGTCACACATACTGGTGCATTATTATAATCTGGCACCCACATGAAAAGTTCTACATACTTATATTTAGGTGTCAGCCGTGGCTCAGTGGTAGCACTCTCGCCTTTGATTCAGAAGTGGGTTCAAGTCCTACTCCAGAGACTGGAGTACAAAATCTAGGTTGACACTTTAGTGCAGTACTAAGTGAGTGCTGCACAATCAAAGGTGCTGTCATTCAGATGAGATGCTAAACCGAGGTCCTGTGTGCTGTCGCAGATAGATGTAAAAGATCCCATGGCGCTATTTAGAAGAGCAGGGGAGTTTCTCCTGGTGTCCTGGCCAATATTTATCCCTCAACCAACATTACTAAGACAGATTATATGGTCATTATCAGTGTTGTTTGTGGGATCTTGCTGTGCGTAACTTGGCTGCCACGTTTCCTACATTACAACAGTGACTACACTTCAAAAGTACTTCATTGGTTGTAAAGCATTTTGGGATGTTGAGGCTGTGAAAGATGCAATTTCTTTCTTTCTATATATGGATAGGACATCTACTCCTAGGCCACAACCAACTACGTGCAAGGTTCCAGGAAATTGCTTTTTAAATTCCCTTTTCAGGAAGCATTCAGCCTACATCCAGCACCTACCTATATGGTGCAGCGAGACTAGGAACGGAGTAATGTGGATTCTCAAACTAGTGTCCCTCTGCTCCGGTGCACAGCACCACTGGCCAATGTGTCTAGTTCAACAGCAATAAGCTTACATAAAACTGTATTTCCAAAGTTCTTGAATAACTGATCTTTACTCATTCCTAAAATGCTTAAGTATGCCACCAATGATGTTCTGCATCTACAGAGCTGTCCAGCAATAAATACCAAGTCAAAGCTGCAAATTAGTTCCGGCAGTGGCTTGGTAGCACAACAGGCAAGACTACTCATCTTCCAACCAACTGATCAAATATTCAAGCAAGATTACAAACTACTAAAGATCACCTGCCATATGTCTGATGCAGGTTTCACCAAATCTTGACTGAGTCAACAGATGGGAGTGTCTCACACTAGCGATTCTGAAGGTGGAAGAACTGGCACAGTCATCTCGCCCTATTGCAAATGTTAGCCCTTACTGCCCAATTATGAAACAATAATGATAGCAGTGATTAATCTAAATTTAAAAACTTCACAGCCAACGAGGGCAGAAACAAAAACACATTCCTTTAGTAAGTCATTTTTAATACATCAAACTAATCACTAAAGGTGTGTCAGTTTAGAATCTTTTTTGCGATATTACGATTTCTCAGTTATTTGCAGTCAATGCAAGACTTAACTTGCCAAAAACAAACTTTAAAAAAAAATTATAAATGAATATGCTTAATCAGCTGTCACAATGCAACCAACACAACAGCAGTATTTACATATATTAAGTGCAAAATTGAGTCTAAATCTTATACCGTACTGTACTACATGACAATAGAAAACCCAATTTAGAATGATATCCATACTAATTTCTGCTTCTCTGAATGGATCTGAGCAAATGGTTTTGCGATAATTTAAAGAACTCCATTACATGATTCAATTGCCATCCAATAGCAGAAACTATTACCAGACTACAGAATTCCTTTCAAGTTCGTTTTTATTTTGATTATGTAACATAAAATTGGGATCGATTTGCTCACGTTTTCAGAAAAGAATTTCTTCCTGCCAATTATATATTTTGTCTCAATTCTCGAGTAGGACTCCCTCTTAAAATTACTATTTCTCCTTCCCTGATCTCTCCACGTCATTTACCACCTCTAGGAAAATGTGCAGGAAGGCAACCTGCTCCTAAACCTCCAATGCCACTTTGAGCTAACAACCAAACCTCATGCTTAACTCTCCATATGATCTTCAGTTTCTTGCCTCGGGAATTGCCTGACACTCTACTCTTCCCATGGCACACTGGTATGATAAGCTATTCACATGCAAGAAATTACAGGTATGAAACTGTGTCCCACTACTTCTCTTCTTACATCGGAACAAGAGGCCATTCAGCCCCTCAAGCCTGTTCCCGCCATTCAAAGTGATCATTAATGATCTGTACCTCAACTCCATTTACCCTCCTTAGTTCCATATCCCTTGATATCCTTACCAAACAAAAATCTATCGATCTCAGTCCTGAAACCTCCAATTGACCCCCAGCATCCACAGCCTTTTGAGGCAGAGAATTCCAGAGTTCTACTGCTGTGTGTGTGGAAAAAGTGCTTCCTGATTTCCTTCCTGAATAGCCTACCACTAATTTTAAGATTCAGCCCTCTTTTTCTTGATTCCCCCACCAGAGGAAGTAGTTTCTCTTTATCTACCCTATCAAATCCTTTTAGCATTTTAAATGCCTTGATCAGATCACCCCTTAAAACTTCAAAACTCAAGGGAATACAAGCCAAGTTTATGCAACTAGACCTCATAATTTAACCCTCTAAGCCCTGGTACCATTCTGGTATGTACTTCAATGTTGATCACACCTGGATGTTTTTGCACTCCATTAATCCTGAATGTTAGTTCCCAGTAAATGAATAATACACCCCTCAATTTCTCTCTCCTTTTCTGAAGGTGCTAACTCAGGCTGGGGTATGGTTGCACTGCCACTAACCACCCTACATCACCTCTCCATGTTAGAAACATAGAAGATAGGAGCAGGAGTAGGCCATTCGGCCCCTCGAGCCTGCTCCGCCATTTGATGAGATCATGGCTGATCATCTAAACTCAGTACCCTGTACCTGCCTTCTCCCCATATCCCTTGATACCTTTAGTTTTAAGAAATATATCTAACTCATCCTTGAATATATTTAATGACTTCGCCTCAACTACCTTCTGTGGTAGAGAATTCCACAGGTTCACCACTCTCTGGGTGAAGAAATTCTTCCTCATTTCTGTCCTAAATGGTTTACCCGTTATCCGTAGATTATGACCCCTGGTTCTGGACTCTCCGACCATCGGGAACATTCTTCCTGCATCTAGTTTGTCCAGACCTGTCAGAATTTTATATGTTTCGATGAGATCCCCTCTCATTCTTCTATACTCCAGTGAGTATAAGCCCAATCGACCCAATCTCTCCTCATATGTCATTCCTGCCATCCCAGGTATCAGCCTTGTGAATCTTCGCTGAACTCCTTCCATGGCAAGAACATCCTTCCTCAGATAAGGCGACCAAAACTGCACACAGTACTCAAGGTGTGGTCTCACCAAGGCCCTGTACAACTGCAGCAGGACATCCCTGTTCCTATACTCAAACCCTTTCGCTATGAAGGCCAACATACCATTTGCCTTCTTCACCGCCTGCTGCACCTGCATGCTTACTTTCAGCGACTGGTGCACAAGGACACCCAGGTCTCGTTGCACTTCCCCTTCTCCCAATCTATTGCCATTCAGATAATAGTCTGCCTTTCTGTTTTTGACACCAAAGTGGATAACCTCGCACTTATCCACGTTATATTGCATCTGCCACGCTTCTGCCCACTCACCCAACCTGTCCAGATCATCCTGGAGTTTCTCGCTATCCTCCTCGCTGCACACACTCCCACCCAGCTTTGTGTCATCTGCAAACTTGGAGATATTACATTTAATTCCCTTATCTAGATCATTAATGTATATTGTGAATAGCTGGGGTCCAAGGACCGATCCTTGCGGTACCCCACTAGTCACTGCTTGCCACTCGGAAAAAGACCCATTAATTCCTACTCTCTGCTTTCTGTCCGCCAACCAGTTCTCTATCCAAGTCAATACCTTGCCCCCAATCCCATGTGCCTTAACTTTACCCGCTAATCTCTTATGCGGGACCTTATCGAAAGCCTTTTGAAAGTCCAAATACACCACATCTACTGGTTCTCCCTTATCTATTTTCCCAGTTACATCCTCAAAAAATTCCAGTAGATTAGTCAAGCACGATTTACCTTTTGTAAATCCATGTTGACTTTGTTCGATCCCGTCACTGTTTTTCAAATGCTCAGCTATTACATCCTTTATAATGGACTCTAGCATTTTCCCCACTACCGATGTCAGGCTTACCGGTCTGTAATTCCCCGCTTTCTCTCTACCACCCTTTTTGAATAGTGGGGTAACATTAGCTACCCTCCAATCCATGGGTACAGTTCCAGATTCCATCGAATGTTGGAAGATGATCAGCAATGCATCTACTATTTCTAGGGCCACTTCCTTAAGTACCCTAGGATGTAGATTATCAGGCCCTGGGGATTTATCGGCCTTCAATACCGTCAATTTCCCTAACACCATTTCCCTGCAAATACTGATTTCTTTCAGTTCCTCCCTTTCATCAGACCGTATGTTCTCCAACATCTCTGGGAGGTTATTTGTGTCCTCCTTTGTGAAGACAGAACCAAAATATGCATTTAATTGGGCTGCCATTTCTTTGTTCCCCATTATAACTTCCCCCACTTCTGACTGCAAGGGACCTACACTTGATTTCACTAATCTTTTTCTCTTCACATATCTATAAAAGCTCTTACAGTCAGTTTTTATGTTCCCAGCAAGCTTACTTTCATATTCTATTTTCCCCTTCTTAATTAATCCCTTTGTCCTCCTTTGTTGAATCCTAAACTGTTCCCAATCCTCAGGGCTACCGCTTTTTCTGGCCAATTTATATGCCCTCTCCTTGGATCTTATGCTATCCCTAATTTCCCTTGTTAGCCACGGTTGAGTCACCCTTTTTGTTTTATTCTTATGCCACACTGGGATGTACAAATTCTGTAGTTCATCCATGCAGTCTTTGAATGTTTGCCATTGCCTATCCACCGTCAACCCCTTGAGTGACATTCCCCAATCAATCCTACCCAATTCACGCCTCATACCATCGTAGTTTCCTTTATTTAAATTCAGGACCCTAGTCTCTGATTCAACTACTTCACTCTCCATCCTAATGAAGAATTCTATCATATTATGATCACTCTGACCCAAGGGGCCTCGTACAACAAGATTGCTAATTAATCCTTTCTCTCTCGTTGCATAATACCCAGTCTAAGACGGCCTGATCTCTGGTTGGTTCCTCGACATATTGTTCCAGAAAACCATCTCGTAAACATTCTAGGAATTCCTCCTCCACAGTATTTTTACTAATTTGGTTAGCCCAATCTATATGTAAATTAAAGTCACCCATGATGACTGCTGTGCCCTTACTGCATGCTTCTCTAATTTCCCTTTTAATGCCGTCCCCAACCTCCGTATTACTGTTTGGAGGTCTATATACCACTCCCACTAACGTTTTCTGCCCCTTGTTATTTCTCAGTTCTACCCATACAGATTCCGCATCATCAGAGCTAATATCCTTCCTTTCAATTGTGTTAATCCCCTCTTTAACCAGCAATGCTACCCCACCTCCCTTTCTTTTTTGCCTATCTTTCCTAAATATTGAATAACCCTGGATGTTGAGTTCCCAGCCTTGGCCACCCTGGAGCCATGTTTCTGTAATCCCAATCAAATCGTATTCATTTACCTCTATTTGCGCAGCTAATTCATCCACCTTGTTCCGAATGCTCCTTGCATTAAGACACAAAGCCTTCAGGCTTGTTTTTTTAATGTTCTCAGACCTATATGAATTATTATTTACTGTGACCATGTTTGATTTAAACCATTGAGTTCTTTGCCTTCTACTTTTGTTTTTCTCCTTCCTGTCTTTAGCTTTTATCCTTATTTCCCTTTCCTCCGTCTCCCTGCTCAGGTTCCCAACCCCCTGCCACTTCAGTTTAAACCCTCCCCAACAGCACTAGCAAACACTCCCCCTAGATAGTGTGAGGGGGCATCACAGTCATGCTAGATCCTGTCTTCATCCAATATTCACTGGATAACTATCAGATGCAGCAACCCTGATTGAAGGGGAAAATCATCGACCAAGGGCACTTGAAGCCAATTGAAGTGCCTCGGTCATCACCTCAGCAGAGATCAGCTAACTCGGTACACACTGGGCATTGACACTGGGCCTGGTCTCATGGTAGCTCCACAATGGGTAATGCATTTAGAGTATCAACTCAGCCATCAGAGGAGTCTGTTAAAAGATTTTTTACAACCACACGTACAATTTAGCCCCAGTCTACTTGTGATGTCCTCCTTAGTCAAGATATTACCGACACCTGGGAATCCCTGGCCCAAGACCGCACAAAGTGGAGGAGAAGCATCCGGGAAGGTGCCGAATACCTCGAGTCTCTTCGCCGGGAGCAAGCGGAAGCCAAGCGCAAACAGTGGAAGGAGCGCACGTCAACCCAAGCACCCCACCCACCCGCCCCTTCAACCACCGTCTGCCCCACCTGTGACAGAGACTGTAGGTCCCGCATTGGACTCATCTGTCACCTGAGAACTCATTTTTAATGTGGAAGCAAGTCATCCTCGGTTCCAAGGGACTGCCAAAGAAGAAGAAGAAGAAGATTACTGAACGCTACACAAACAGCTGATGTCAGTGATATTTTAAAATAATGAGTAGTTAGAGGTGAATCACAGATGTGTGTTTTTGAATTAACTTTGGGTCAATTTGAAAATTTAATGGGTCGTCAGTTGATGACAGATGCTCAAGCAGGAAAGGAAGACAATTTTGCCCTTCCCTCCCTCCTTGACCAACTTAATCAACCCTCACAAAGACAGCAGTAAGCTATTACTGACAATGTCAAGCGCACAGTGGTTTTATCTGGCTTGGAAAATAGGGCATGAACATCATACCCACTGCAAAATCCAGGCTAAGGTTGTCAGCTTCTCCTTCAGTTGCTATTTTCAGATTTTAATTATTCCGAGTGACCTACTTCGGCAAAACAGCTTGAAACCAGGTTTACTTATTTGAAATTATCTGCAAGTATTATATAAAGGTTGGCAATGGAAAGAGCGCCATTTTCCTCTCGAACAGCTGCCAGATAGTTTCTGCACCTTAGGTGTTTGGGGGAGGAATAGCTGCAGATGCGATTATTCAGAAGGCAACCCAAAGTGACATTCCTGGACCAGAGGCTCAGGCCTCAGATCTCAACATTAACTGACCTATATAGACAGCCCCTGAAGCACATTGGGTGAATCCAACAGTCATGAAACATGCAATACCTGCAGCAGTTGTGTCTGCTATTGCCTTCACCTAACCAGCTCCACATGAGCAGTAGTGCTAATCTCATGTTTCCACCCAGTTCCCATTATTCCCCTTTCCTTCATTCACCTAACTAACCTTTCTTAAATATTGATAAGTCTCAGCTTCAACCACCAACCCACAACCCTCTACGTAAAGAAAAGTTTCTCCTGCTCTCTGTTCTAAATCTCATACATATATGTCCATTCATTCTACACCCCTCAATGACTGGAATCAGTCTGTTTCTAGCTACTCTATCCAACACCAGTTCAGGATTATTAAGTTGGTAGACAAGTTTCCTGGATCCCATTAAACTCCCTTCTTCTTTAACTTTTGCTAGTTTCCTCCGACCTATTGAGCCCAACTTTCAGACTGCCCACAATGGAGATGCTAAATGAAAATGACAAAAGCATTCCCAATAATCCTGACCATCTAGGAATGTCAAGGGCAAATAGATTTCAGTTGTGTTCAGTTAATTGGTGCTTTTTCTATCTGCATGTATTGACATAGCTATTAATACACAGAAACAAGCATATAATGAATTACCATGTTACTACCTGTACTGGGAGATTTCCCCAGAAGTACTGCATCAATGAAAAGTGGATCAATGGGAGAAGCCACTGTCATCACTATATCATTTCAATCCCCAATATGGGAATGAGATTGCATCATTTAATATAATCTCTTCAAAAAAGACTCAGATTTGAAGAGGTTTTGCAAATAATGAGGTGTACTCAAATTCCATTCTGCACCAGGAGATTCTGTTAAACTTGAAACACCACTAATTAACCTGCTGTAACACTTAGATTATTCTCAAGAAGTTCTACTAGGAAGTAGATATGAGCTCTCAACTGGCCATTGCTACTGAACAGAGTGTTATGCTGGGGAGTCCGGGACATATCTTCAAGAACATATCTGTTCACCTACTGGTGTCTCCTGGGATAACGAAATGGATGGGTGTCAAATTTTGTTTTATAACACTCTTGTGAAGCACCTTGGGACATTTTACTACGTTAAAGGCGTTATATAAATACAAGTTGTTGTTGGGTTATATTATTAGTCTGAACCTGCAGGAAATAAGCAATGTACAAGGAGATAATACATCAAAACTAAATTCAGTATGTGCACAAGGGTAATACATTACAAAAAAAAAAGCACAGGAATCAAAATATAATTGGAAACATTGAGTAAAGACATTCAAAAAGTATGGATGTGTGTTTAAGCAAACTATTTCACTGACCTACTTCAGCAATGAAACCACAATAGTTCCAGAAAAAAAACCTTGCCATCACTCTCATTTGACTGATTCTAGTTCTAGGCTGAGGACTTGTTCCAATCCTAGTTGATGGGTGTTTTTGTGACTGGAAGGCGGTTTCCAGTGGGGTTCTGCAGGGATCAGTACTAGGTCCCTTGCTTTTTGTGGTATATATCAATGATCTAGACTTGAATATAGGGGGTATGATTAAGAAGTTTGCAGATGATACTAAAATCGGCTGTGTGGTTGATACTGAAGAAGGAAGCTGTAGACTGCAGGAAGATATCAATAAATTGGTCAGGTGGGCAGAACAGTGGCAAATGGAATTCAATCCGAAGTGTGAGGTAATGCATTTGGGGAGGGCTAACAAGGAAAGGGAATACACATTAAATGGTAGGACACCGAGTAGTGTAGAGGAACAAAGGGACCTTGGAGTGCATGTCCACAGATCCCTGAAGGTAGCAGGCCAGGTAGATAAGGTGGTTAAGAAGGCATACGGAATGCTTGCCTTTATTAGCCGTGGCATAGAATACAAGAGCAGGGGGGTTATGCTTCAACTGTATAAAACACTAGTTAGGCCTCAGCTAGAGTACTGCGTGCAGTTCTGGTCACCACATTACAGGAAAGATGTGATTGCACTAGAGAGGGTACAGAGGAGATTTACAAGGATGTTGCCGGGAGTAGAGAATCTTAGCTATGAGGAAAGACTGGATCGGCTGGGTCTGTTTTCCTTGGAACAGAGGAGGCTGAGGGGAGACCTTATTGAGGTGTATAAAATTATGAGGGGCATAGATAAAGTGGATAAAAAGGACCTATTTCCCTCAGCAGAGGTGTCAAAAACCAGGGGGCACAGATTTAAAGTAATTGGTGGAAGGTTTAAAGGGGATTTGAGGGGAACTTTCTTCACCCAGAGGGTTGTGGGGGTCTGAAACTCACTGCCTGAAAGGGTGGTAGAGGCAGGAACCCTAACCATATTTAAAAAGTACTTGGATGTGCACTTGGGATGCTCCAACCTGCAGGGCTACGGACCAAGAGCTGGGAAGTGGGGATTAGGCTGGATAGCTCTTTGTTGGCCGGCGCAGACACGATGGGCCGAAATGGCCTCCTTCCGTGCTGTAACTTTCTATGATTCTAGTTCGTTCTTTTGTTCATTCCTGGCATCACTATCCTCCACACCAATATTCCATCTCCATGAAAGGTCTTGGATCCTGCCTTCTCTTAACTAATGAATTTCGATATGTTGTGCCCACTACTCTCCACCTCCATGATCTGCAACCAACTGACATTTCTCTTTCACAAAAGCAAAGTACTGCGGATGCTGGAAATCTGAAATAAAAACAGAAAATGCTGGAAATATTCAGCAGGTCAGGTAGCTTCTGTAGAGAGAGAAACAGAGTTAACATTTCAGGTTCGGTCGTCGATCTGAAACGTTAACGGTTTCTCTCTCCACAGGTGCTGCCTGACCTGCTGAGTATTTCCAGCATTTTCTGGTTTTATTTTGACATTTCTCCTTGATTATCTTGTCCCTAGTCTTTGAGTCATAAGTGTTTTCAATCCATAGCATTCCCAAGATGAGCTTCCGATCACATATTCGCGCCTGCACCAAGACCACCTATTTCCACCTCCGTAACATTTTTAAACATTTTTTAAAATTTGTTTATGGGATGTGGGCATCGCTAGCAAGGCCAGCATTTATTGCCCATCCCTAATTGCCCTTGAGAAGGTGGTGGTGAGCCGCCTTGAACCGCTGCAGTCTGTGTGGTGAAGGTACTCCCACAGTGCTGTTAGGTAGGGAGTTCCAGGATTTTGACCCAGTGATGATGAAGGATCTGCGATATACTTCTAAGTCAGGATGGTGTATGACTTGGAGGGGAACTTGGAGGTGGTGGTGTTCCCATGCGCCTGCTGCCCTTGTCCTTCTAGGTGGAAGAGGACGCGGGTTTGAGAGGTGCTGCCGAAGAAGCCTTGGCGAGTTGCTGCAGTGCATCTTGTAGATGGTACACACTGCAGCCACGGTACGTCGGTGGTGGAGGGAGTGAATGCTTAAGGTGGTGGATGGGGTGCCAATCAAGCAGGCTGCTTTGTCCTGGATGGTGTTGAGCTTCTTGAGTGTTGTTGGAGAGCTGCACTCATCCAGGCAAGTGGAGAGTATTCCATCACACTCCTTACTTGTGCCTTGTAGATGGTGGAAAGGCTTTGGGCAGTCAAGAGGTGAGACACTCGCCACAGAATACCTAGCCTCTGACCTGCTCTTGTCGCCCGACTCCGCCTCTGCCTCAGCTCACCTGCTGCTGAAACCCTCATCCATGCCTTTGTTACCCAGACGTGACTATTCCAACGCACTCCTGGCCAGCCTCCCATCTTCCACCCTCCATAAACATAAGCTATGTTGCCCGCATCCTAACTCACACCGTCCCGTTCCCCCATCACCCCTGTGCTCACTGACCTACTTTGGCTCCCGGTTGAGCAACACCTCGATTTTCAAATCCTTGTTTTCAAATCCCTCCATTGCCTCGCCCCTCCTTCCACCCCTATAACCCTCATCCAATTCAGACATTTTTTGCATCTCCGATTTTAAATTGCTCCACCATTGGCGGCCATGCCTTCAGCTGCGGAGGCCCTAAGCTCTGGAATTCCCTCCCTAAACCTCTATATCTCCTACTTCTCTTTCCTCCTTTAAGACACTCCTTAAAACCTACCTCTTTGACCAAGCTGCCCTAATATCTCCAAGTGTCAGCCATGGCTCAGTTGGTAGCATGCTTGCCTCTAAGTCAGAAGGTTGTGGGTTCAAGTCCCACTCCAGACACTTGAGCACAAAAATCTAGGCTGATACTTCAGTGCAGTACTGAGGGAGTGCTGCACTGTCTGAGGTGCCGTCTTTCGGACAAGATGTTAAACCGAAGCCCTGTATGCCCTCTCGGGTGGATGTAAAAGATCCCATGGCAGTATTTCGAAGAAGAGCAGGGGAGTTATCCCCAGTGTCCTGGTCAATATTTATCCTCCAATCAACATCACAAAAACAGATTATCACATTGCTGTTTGTAGGAGCTTGCAGAGTGCAAATTGGCTGCCACGTTTCCTACATTACAACAGTGACTACACTTCAAAAGTACTTAATTGGCTGTAAAGCACTTTGGGACATCCGGTGGTCATGAAAGGCACTATATAAATACAAGTCTTTCTTTTTTATGTGGCTCGGTATCAAATGGTTGGTGGTGGTTGTTGACAAATCACTATTAGCAATTTCTAACTACAGACCAAAGTTTACTCAAGAAACAAAAGTACTGGACTTTCCCTATAAAAATAAAAAATCTCCTCCTACATTTGAGGGTCTGATCTATCACTATATCAGTTTCCTCTTTTCATAGATTGGCTTTTCTTCATAAAAAACAAACAACAACTTGTATTTATATAGCACATCCAATGTAGAAAAACATCATAAGGTGCTTCACAGAAGTATAATCAGAAAAAAATGGACACTAAGCCAAAGGAGATAGTAGGAGGCATGACTAAAAGCTTGGTCAAACAGGTGAGTTTTAAAAGGAGAAGAGGTGGAGGGATTTAAGGAAAGAATTCTAGAGCATGGAGCCTAGACAGCTAAAGGTAAGGCCCTCAAAAGTGGGGGAAAAGTGAAGGATGCAGACCAGAGTCAGAACAACAGTCAGAGTTCAGAAGTTTATAGAACTAGGAAGGGGCGAAGGGATTTAAACACAAGGATGTGAGTTTTTAAATTGGAGGCATCGGGGGAACTGGGAACCATTGTAGGTCAGCAAGGCAAGAGTGATGGGTGAGCAGGACTTGGTGTGGGATAGGATACAGACAGCAGAGTTGCAAATGAGCTTAAGTTTACAGATGTGGAAGATGGGAGGACAGCCAGGAAAACATTGGAATAGTCGAGTCTGGAGGCAACAAAGGCACGGATGAGTGTTTCAGCAGCAGATGGGTTGCTGCAGTGGTGAAGGCGGGTAATACATCCAAGAGTGAGGAAGATGTTGGCATTATTTGTTTGGGCCTGTGCACATTGCACCTCCAACTGATTGACATGGAAACAGGTTGTTTGTGGAGAAAATTCACAGTCCAACCCACCCCACCTAAAGTGATGCTGGACCTGCAAAGAGATGAAAATGTGGAAATGCAGGACGAAAAGAAGCAAATTTTGAAGGCACGAGCCAATAGACTAGCAGTAAAGCTAGCTTTAGTCATGGTAACCATGGAAATAGGTTCCAGTAATGAGGTCCAGTGGTAACATGGTGACCTGGCTTCAGTGATGGGCTGGGCTGGGCCTTGTGGCTGTTACTTGAATCCACCAGCTGCACCAATAATGAATGTTTATTTTAACCCAGACTGCTTAGTGGAATACATCTCCTGTGAAGTGACCACCAACAGTATTAATGTTGGCAATTATGGACAAGTTCTAGACTGGACATAATGGAGAAGATGCTTATCCATTTTTACGTCTTGAGGGGCTGTGAAGTATTCCTGATTATTGATGCTGTGAAAGGATCTGAGTTGATGCTCCCCAACTCACCAATACACTGGCAAGTATTCCCATCACTGCTCTAGCCATATTGCCGGCTATATCTGTGGCCATTCACCCTGTGATACCAGTCATTTGTACCACTTCAGCTGGTCATTTCCATTGTAGTTCCCCGGTGTATATCTCTGCACACAGCTGGCTGCCACAGATGAACCCAGTTTGTAGTACTGCTGTTGTGGGGTGAATGTGGCAATCCCTCCCTCAGCAGCGAGTGTCTCACACATGGCGTCAGCTAGTCAGTCGGAGGCAGATATAGGGAATGAAATCTGGAAGAAGATTTGAAGGGAGGTAAAAAGAAAAAAAAGTGAAAGGTTTACCCTCCCTGGGCAATGTTCCAAACTTCCTTGTGATCATCGACACAATGGTATTAGTGGAAGATTGGGAACAGGTCTCCAGCACATCTTTTTAAACTGAGAAATATTTGTGATAGAGAACCTTCAAAGGGTGGAACATAGGGAAACAAAATAAAAATCAAATAAATTGCCAAAAAAGTTAAAAAAATGTGATTCTGATATCGAAATTATTTGGCACACTACAAATATGAAAGGCGAGTTGCCCAACCAGCTAAAATTTAACGAATACAGTGCACAATAATCGGAATAGAAAGGCAAACAGAAATTCAGATAAATACTATCAAGCAGTTTTGTTGAATCTGATTATATGTTTGTGTTGATGATAGGCACAATTGCCTCAGTACATCTGTAAGCTCTATTCTCTTTCAAAACAGCACTATAATTTTCTGGAGAATGTACAAGTGCAAACAGCATGAACATCTTGTGCTGAAGAGGGTTGGCATGGAAATCTATTTAGGTCCAGGTTTTTCTTCCCTTTGAAATAACTCACTGTCCTTTCTTTTTAGGGACAAGGGCATGAAGATCAATTACTGGATGAAATAACAGTAGCTCTCCCGTGGCATTGCTCATGCAGAGTCCAATATCACGACCGCCCCCACCGAGCCGCCAGCTCCCCCCCGGCCTCCAAAGGTTTGGGTGTGTCTCATTCTGTCTTCTGCATCTCTGTATTAGCCGACAACTCTCTTTCTCGGTCTCAATCTCACTCTCGGTCTGTCCAAATTGTCTGTCTCTTAAATCAGACCACATGATCTTTCACCCACCCTAATGTCTCACCGTCTCATCTTTCCATTTCTATAGTTGCCCTGACCTCATTCTGCGATCTCTTACACCCATCTGTCTTTCATTGGCCCTACCCCAAAATTACTGCACAAGACCAGTCAACCACAAGGTCCTCCCGAGCCCTAGCTTGCAATTCCATCAAGCACTCCTACACTATTCCCCAAATTTACTTCTAGATCCAGCCTTCCCAGAACTTGCTTCCAGACCGCAGAATGCTCCCAATCACACTTCAATCCCAATGTCTTGCTTCTTTCCAGCTACAAGCCCCTTCTCTTTCAACCACTCATGGTGAAATACACCGCCAGCAACCTCTTCTTATCCCCCTCCAATGTGATAACCGTTGCTTTGCATCAGAGGTCTTAAAAAACTGTAAGAGATGGATATTGACCAGACCAGTAAAATATGCATTAAGACCACCCAGAGATGCACAGGGGAAGAGAAAATTACAGAAAAAGTAAGACTAACATATATATGGTGCTATTAGCATAGTACGCATTCCAAAAGAAACACTGCAGGGGTGAAAGAAAAGAAATGCAAAATTAGATAACAGAGAGGTGACCGAAGTTGGGTCGAAAAGATGGGTTTTGAGAAAGTTTGTGTAAATGGAGAGAGAAGAGGCAGAGGGACTGAGGGAGAGAGACCCAGCAAATAGGGCAAGATAGCTGTAAGCTCTGCCACCAATGGTGGGGCAAAGGGAGGGTGTGTGCACAAAAGGCTAAAATTGAGGCACCAAAAGGAGGCGACACAAGGCTGGAGATTGTATACCACCACAATTTGTAACCTCATGACCCGGCATATCCCTCACTCTACCATTAGCGCCAACAAGGCAAGGGAATAGACAATAAATGATAGGATACTGAGAAATGTAGAGGAGCAGAGGGACCTTGCAGTGCATGTCCACAGAACCCTGAAGGTAGCAGGACAGGTAGATAAGGTGGTTAAGAAGGCATACAGGATACTTTCCTTTATTAGCCGAGGCATAGAATATAACAGCAGGGAGGTTATACTTGAACTGTACAAAACACTAGTTAGGCCACAGCTCGAGTACTGTGTACAGTTCTGGTCACCACATTACAGGTAAGATGTGACTGCATTAGAGAGGGTGCAGAGGAGATTTATGAGGATGTTGCCAGGACTGGAGAATATTAGCTATGAGGAAAGACTGCATAGGCTAGGGTTGTTTTCTTTGGAACAGAGGAGGCTGAGGGGAGACTTGATTGAGGTGTATAAAATTATTAGGAGCCTAGATAGAGTGTATAGGAAGGACCTATTTCCCTTAGCAGAGAGGTCAATAACCAGGGGCATAGATTTAAAGTAATGGGTCGAAGGATGAGAGGGGAGTTGAGGAGAACTTTTTTCACCCAGAGGGTGGTGGGGGTCTGGAACTCACTGCCTGAAAGGGTGGTAGAGGCAGAAACCCTCATCACATTTAAAAAGTACTTGGATGTGCACTTGAAATGCCGTAACCTACAGGGCTACGGACCAAGAGCTGAAAGTGGGATTAGGCTGGATAGCTCTTTTTCAGCCGGCACAGACACAATGGGTTAAGAACATAAGAACAAAAGAAATAGGAGCAGGAGTAGGCCAATTGGCCCCTCGAGCCTGCTCCGCCATTCAATAAGATCATGACTGATCTGATCCTAACCGCCAATCTACTATCACAGAACCATCTCCTGAACCTAACAGAATTGGACGCACGAAATAGGAGCAGGATCAGGCTACGCTACCCACAGGGCCATGACCGATCCGAACCTAGACTCATGTCCAAATTCCTGCCCGCTCCCCGTAACCCTTAATTCCCTTTACTTCTAGGAAACTGTCTATTTCTGTTTTAAATTTATGTAATGATGTAGCTTCTACAGCTTTTTGGGACAGCATATTCCATGGACCTACCACCCTCTGAGTGAAGTAGTTCCTTCTCATCTCAGTTTTGAAAGAGCAGCCCCTTATTCTAAGACTATGCCCCCTAGTTCTAGTTTCACCCATCATCGGGAACATCCTCCCCGCATCCACCCGATCCAACCCCTTCACAATCTTATATGTTTCAATAAGATCGCCTCTCATTCTTCTGAACTCCAATGAGTAGAGTCCCAATCTACCCAACCTCTCCTCATATGTCCATCCCCTCATCCCCGGGATTAACCGAGTGAACCTTCTTTGTACTGACTCGAGAGCAAGTATGTCTTTTCTTAAGTATGGACACCAAAACTGTATGCAGTATTCCAGGTGCAGTCTCACCAATACCTTGTACAACTGAAGCAATACCTCCCTATTTTTATATTCTATCCCCCTAGCAATGAAAGCCAACATTCCATTGGCCGCCTTAATCACTTGCTGCACCTGCATACTAACCTTTTGAGTTTCGTGCACCAGGACCCCCAGATCCCTTTGTACTTCAGTACTTTCCAGTTTCTTGCCATTAAGATAATAACTTGCTCTACTATTTTTCCTGCCAAAGTGCATAACCTCACACTTTCCAGTATTGTATTCCATCTGCCAAATCTCCGCCCACTTACTTAGCCTGTCTATGACCCTTGCAGATTTTTTATGTCCTCCTCACTCACTACTTTCCCTCCCATCTTAGTATCATCTGCAAACTTTGATATGTTACACTCGGTCCCCTCCTCCAAATCGTTAATATAGATTGTAAAGAGTTCGGGACCCAGCACTGACCCCTGCGGAACACCACTAGTTACTGATTGCCAGTCTGAGAATGAACCATTTATCCCAACTCTCTGCCTTCTGTTAGATAGCCAATCCTCTATCCATGCCAGAATATTACATCCAATCCCGTGATTTTTTATCTTAAGCAATAATCTTTTGTGTGGCACCTTGTCAAATGCCTTTTGGAAGTCCAAATACACCACATCCACTGGTTCCCCTTTATCCACCCTGTATGTTACTTCCTCAAAGAACTCCAGCAAATTTGTCAAACATGACTTCCCCTTCATAAAACCATGCTGACTTTGTCCTATTAAATTACAATTATCCAAATGTCCCGTTACGGTCTCCTTAATAATGGACTCCAAAATTTTACCTACCACAGATGTTAGGCTATAGTTTCCAGCCTTCTGTCTACTGCCCTTTTTAAATAAGGGTGTTACATTAGCAGTTTTCCAGTCTGCCGGGATCTTTGCTGAGTCCAGGGAGTTTGGGAAAATTATTACCAATGCATCCACGATTCCTACCGCCACTTCCCTCAAGACCCTAGGATGTAAGCCATCAGGTCCAGGTGATTTATCCGCCTTGAGTCCCATTATTTTACCGAGTACCACTTCCTTAGTGATTTTGATCGTGTTTAGCTCCTCCCCCCCCCCCCTATAGCCCCCTGTTTGTCCAGTGTTGGGTTATTCTTAGTGTCCTCTACTGTAAAGACTGATACAAAATATTCATTCAGTGTATTTGCCATCTCCATATTTCCCACCATTAATTTCCCGGTCTCATCCTCTAAGGGACCAACATTTACTTTAGCCACCCTTTTTCTTTTTATATAACTATAAAAACTCTTACTATCTGTTTTTATATTTTTTGCTAATTTACTTTCATAATCTATCTTCCCTTTCTTAATCAATCTTTTTGTTATTTTTTGCTGTCTTTTAAAGTTTTCCCAATCCTCTATCCTCCCACTAGATTTGGCTACCTTATAGGCCCTTGTTTTTAGTCGAATACTATCCTTAATTTCTTTACTTAGCCACGGATGACTGTCTTTTCTTTTACACCCTTTTCTTCTCAGTGGAATATATATTTTTTGGAAGTTGTAAAATAACTCCTTAAATGTACACCACTGATCATGTGTCGTCTTACCCTTTAATCTATTTTCCCAATCCACTCTACTCAATTCCGCTCGCATACCTTCATAGTCTCCTTTACATAGAAACATAGAAACATAGAATCTAGGAGCAGGAGTAGGCCATTCGGCCCATCGAGCCTGCTCCGCCATTCAATACGATCATGGCTGATCATCCAAATCCAGTACCCTGTCCCTGCTTTAATCCCCACAGTACACATATCCCACCCTACCCCCGCAACCCCACGTATTTAATTCCCCCTAACATATCCCATTCTATCCCCATAACCCCACATATTCAAGCTTAGCACGCTTGTTTGAGATCCAACCTTCTCACCCTCTAATTGAATATGGAATTCAATCATGTTATGGTCACTCATTCCAAGGGGATCCTTTACTAGGACATTTTTAATTAATCCTGTCTCGTTACACAGGACCAGATCTAAGGTTGCTTGCCCCCTGGTCGGTTCAGTTACATACTGCTCAAGAAACCCATCCCTAATACACTCAATGAACTCGTCCTCAAGGCAGCCCTGCCCAATTTGATTTGTCCAATTAATATGATAGTTAAAATCCCCCATAATTATAGATGTTCCCTTATTACAAGCCTCAACTATTTCCTGATTGATACTCCGTCCAACAGAGTTGCAACTGTTCGGAGGCCTATAGGCTACGCCCACTAGTGTTTTTTTCCCCTTATTATTCCTTATCTCCACCCAAACTGTTTCATTATCCTGATCTTTTGACCCAATATCATTTCTCTGTATTACAGTGATTCTTTCCTTTATTAACATAGCCACCCCACCTCCCCTTCCTTCCTGCCTGTCCTTCCTGATCGTTAAATAACCTGGTATGTTTAATTCCCAGGCATTGTCACCCTGCAGCCATGTTTCTGTAATGGCCACAAGATCATACCCATATGTAGTTATTTGTGCCATTAACTCGTCTATTTTGTTACAAATGCTACGTGCATTCAGATAGAGAACTTTCAAATATGTTTTGTGACACTTAGTTCCTGCTTTTGCCCTTTTTATTACTTTACCTTTTACTCCATACCTTCTGCCCCTTCCTGACACACTCTAGCTTTTAATTTCCCCACTGCTACCTAAGTCTATGACCTTCTCTGTTGTCATTTTTATTATTTGCTCTCTAGGAACCTCCCCCCCACTAGTTAGTTTAAAGCCCTCTCTACAGCCCTAGTTATATGATCCGCCAGGACTCTAGTCCCAGCACTGGCCAAGTGAAGCCCGTCCCAACGGAACAGCTCCCTCCTGCCCCAGTACTGGTGCCAGTGTCCCAGGAAGCAAAACCCATTTCTCCCACACCAGTCTTTGAGCCACTCATTTAACTCTCTAATTTTATTTGTCCTAGCCAAATTCGCTCATGGCTCAGGTAATAATCCAGAGATTATTACCCTTGAGGTTCTGTTTTTTAATTTGACCCCTAGCTGCTCATACTCCTTTAACAGAACCGGCTTCCTTGTCCCATCTACGTCGTTTGTACCAACATGGACCACGACAACTGGATCCACCCCCTCCCACTGCAAGTTTCTTTCCAGCCCAGAGGAGATGTCCTTAACCCTGGCACCGGGCAGGCAACACAGCCTACGGGACTCTCGCTCTCGGCTGCAGAGAACTCTATCTATCCCCCTAATAATACTATCCCCTACCACTACAATATTTCTATTTACTCCCCCCTCTTGAATGGCCCCAGGTTGCTCATCCTCCCTGCAGTCCCTGCTCCAGTCCCCACAGGGAGTAAGAACCTCGAACCTGTTGGACAAGAGCAAGGACTGCGGCTCCTCCAACACTACCTCCTGGATCCCCGTACCTGCCTCACTCGTAGTCACACCGTCCTGTCCCTGACCATGGGCTACATCTGAATTAATTAACTTCATTAGGTGTGACCACCTCCTGAAACACAGAGTCCAGGTACTTCTCCCCCTCCCTGATGTGTCGCAGTGTCTGAAGCTCAGACTCCAGCTCATCAACACGGAGCTGGAGTTCCTGTAGCAGCAGACACTTGTCACAGATGTAATCACCGTGAGCCTCAATGGGGTCCACCGGCTCCCACATCTCGCAACAATGGCCTCTTTCTGTGCCGTAAATTTTTATGATTCTAAGGGTGAAGGATAGGGTGGGGCGAGAACATTAAGGGCATTAAAGATGCAAGCTATGTTCCTTTAAAGCAACTGGTCAATTAGTCCCTGTGGGAATTCAAGTAACGGTCGTTGCTTACAAATTGGTATGGTCATTAGAGGTCAATAATTTGCTGCAAGTCTGGATAAAATGCCTGGCTTATTTCTCCCTTTTTAAAACAAAAGACTGTTTGGCATTTGCAACAAAGTGTGGCGTCTGGAACAGGTACATGGTGAGTACATGCACATACATGAAAAAAAGCACATAACATTTGTTAACTGAACAACTAAAATATCTCTGGACAACTAAATCTTTAAGCAGCAACATAGATCAAAAATATCTAGTTTATCTTCAATGGCAAGGTGACTCAGAAGCAATTACATCATGCAGCACTTCCGTCAGCAGCTGGAGAACAGAGAATTCCACTAACTACAATACTACAAAGGAATATTCACTTTGGGAATCATCTCCATGGCACTCTCACTCCCATTTCTCATTCTCCTCATTTGAGAATCTTACCAATGCAACTATTTTCTCCCCAATTTGTTTCTGGATGTATTGTCCCAGGAAAGCAGTATAATCAAACTTAATTGGTTTTTTTGGCAAATGTTTTAGAAGAAAAGCATCTGACGTCAGCAACGCAAAATGACGAACCCCCCCCCCAACCCCCGCCAATTATGAATCCAATACAAGGATGTTGATATTTCATTACTGTCTGAACCACAAATCAAATTATATATTTTTAAACTAATGAAAAGCCAAATGTAAAAAAAGTCAGCTTTTCTTCCTCACCCCATGCTGTATTTTAATTATACTGACATGCAACTGTATTTGCACATCATAGGGAAAATTGCAATTTGTCACAAGCTAAAAATTGTGTTATGTCTGACGTGATGGGGAGCAGTTTGTGTTTCCTGAAAAGCCAATTCAATGCATTCTGCCTGGGGCAGGCAATATGTGTCTCTAAGAAGCACAAGGAGACATAATATATCTTTATCTGTTGACATGTGGTAAAAAGGTCTTGAATGAAATAATGGAGTCCAGAAGAATTGTATTGCTTGATTCTGTATGAAAACCAAAAATTGCTTTTGTATGTTGTATTATTAATTTCAACCTTCCATTGCTTTGAACTGAAATGCTTCCAGGATTGATTGAACCTATTTTTAGGTTTGCATTGTTACTTTCACATCCCTACACAGCGGTTAGTACCAGTTCATTAACATATAAAACAGTGCGATGGACAAAGCTAGGTTGTGTAAGGAATAGGATACTTACCTCCTGCCCAAAAGGCTATAGATTGAAGTCTGCTCGAGCTGACTCAAAAGAATGATACACAGTTGTGATGCAGTCTTTCCTTGGGGTGGGGAGCAAAAAAATCAGACACCACCTTAATCCCACCTGTTAAATCACTCTCCATTAGGATTTACAGCAACCACAAAAGCCAAAATTACCACTCCTTCCAGATGGAGGAGGATGAACATCAGTGAATGTACCACAACGGTTCAGGCGAATACCATACAAAATAAAATAAATATAACAAATGACGTTCAGAGTTGGAAAAACTGATTTACATTACCACCTTCCCTTGTATTTCACCACAAACCATACTGTCCAAACTGGCAATCTGTGCCTAACCTTTTGCTCATGCCAATTTATAACCAACCACAAGGAACCATCTGAGAACAGCCTTAGATATATGTAGTGTCCAAATTTACCTCCCTTCCAGTGGGAAGCTGCTTATACTTTACTCAGTTTCTTCCCCATACCAGCATGGAGAAGAATGGAAATTAATCACGAAGGGAACCATTGCCCTAAATTCATATTCTATCACAGTATTCTATGTTGCTATTCTGTAAACACAATGCATCACAAATTTGTTGTCACGTGAATAAAAAGCAACTTTAGAGTACAGTGCTTCACAATGAAAAGTCAGTACTCTAATTGCTTACAGTATAGGTCTATATATAAACAAATGCCTTGCATCCATCATTGTCAAAGCATCACACTTTATCCAATTGGCATACGCACCTTTTTTTCTAGTGCACATTCATGAGACACCAAGCGTGACATTTTGTTACTGATGCATTGAACAGCAGTAAACAATCTTAAAAAGAGAAAGCAAGCCTAGAAGCTGAAATTTGCAAGGATTTTCCAATCTGCTAAAGAACAATTAAATTCTGATTGACCACAACTGGTATTTACTTAACAATTAGGTTTTATGATCTTAGAGGGACACAGCCACAACTTAATAGTAGGATAATACATTGCATATTACATGGTGTCATGTTCCTGTCCTTACAAAACAGCATATCATGCAACTTGTAGCAAAAATTGTCACAGCACGACTGTTAGAATTCATAAAAAAGGAACAAATCACAACCGAATCTACCAATAAACAGGTATAAAAATTATCAAGGATCAGCACACGACTACCACTAAAATATCAGAAGGAGAAGGGTGTGAAAGAAGTAAAATTACTCAAAATATTTGACATCATCTGTTATGGTCCGTGACCTAAAGACAATGTTTACAACAATAACATAAAAAAGGAAATTACATATTTCAAAACAAAATGAAACTTACTCATGCAGTTATATTTTCTGTGCTTGAAATATCTCAAACTTATCCCACTGGAGACCTGCTACCCCTTCAAGCGCTGGAATCTAAGTTCTACTTCTTCTCATGGCTACCAGTATACATGGGGCTTTCCTGAATGAAGAGGCTCAACAAGCATCACTATGCAACACCTGTATGGACTCCAGATGCCAGTTAAGGCAGCTTCCTTCTTAAATCTAAATGAACATTATATTTTACAGGGAGGATAAAAAAAGGGGGCACTAAGACATCAGGATTTCTTTCCTCATTGATAATAAACTGTGCGTCAATAAAGCATGTCAAGGCTTGCTGATTGTAAGCCCCACTCCTGTCCCACTGAGAACTGGAGCTCAAAAAAAAGTCTAAAAATAGGAAGACACAAAGTTTGAGAACTTAACAAGGTCAACCCAGGCTGTAACAGCAAACCAGCTGCTTTGGAGAAATCCAAAACCAAACTTTGGAACTATTTTACTCCCAGACTCCCATTATGCTAATACTTTATCTGGTATCCAACTTGAACTTGACCAAAATAATGTAAATTAGATAGCTTAACCACAGTCCTGGCACATTATTTCTTAAAATCCAGCTTTAATGCATTGTTATGACAGGCTTGCAGAATAATACATGAATTTATTAGCTTTCATAAACCACCAACCTTGAACTCAGGTGCTACAGTATTATGAACTTATAGCATGAAATCACTTCCTTTGAGAGTGCAACGACATCTTTATAGGATAAGGCGACATCTATTTCACTAGAAATTAAACTGAAAATTTGCCTTCTTTCACCCTCTTTCTCCTCCCTCATCTTGTTTTACCTCACCTACAACTTTGTTATCCCCTGGTGCAATTTTAAACGCCATTTAAGGTTCCAAGCTGAAACCCCATTTTAACATATATTAGCTTCTTATATCAGCAAGAAAATCTTGGCCCTCACTGAAAGGAAGCAACTGACATGATACTTCATAGGAGGAGGATAAGAGATATTAAATAGTGTAGAAAAGTAAATTCCTGTTCCTCTGGGGCCGACAAAATTAATTCGACACTAACTTTTGGCGGACCTCTTCGGTTATAATTGCCCGTGGAACTGGTCAGAGTCTGCACAACGCAGGCTACAACCAGTTCCAACCTAAAATGGCAATCGGGATCCTATTTACGTCATAGGATCCCAATTTCCATATTAAAAGATGCCGGGGCTATCGCCTGAAAGCAGGTGCTTCGGACACGCGGCAGTAGACCCCTTTCAAAATGGAGCCGGCCACATCGCCGGTGTTAACGGGGCGGTGAGGCTACCCACCCCATTTTGAGGCTGTTAACGCCAGGCAAAGATGCTGAAAATCAACCCGAGTGTGTTGAATTCCATGCCTTTGATGAGTCAGGGGCCCAACATTTTTTTTTAAATAGATCCAGAAAGCGGAGGTCAGTGACACAGGAAATAAACATGGCTTTCTCCGTTGGGTCTTCAACAGACCTGGCCACACAAACATTAAAAGGCAGAGAGATGGGGCTTAGAGCTCACAGGTCAGTATGCACCCCCATAGTTCCAGCAGCAAAGGTTTGCATATAGGTGTATTCAACATTAGAGGATGAGTCAACATTAGAATGGAATGTTGCTGAAAGCGTTGTCTGAATAATGTGTTTTTACTAATGCGGAGGTTAAGTTGGAATCAAAATGTTCCCACCCTTTTCATGTTTCACAACAGTTTGATAGAAACTCCTCTCCTTTCTCTCACGCTCTCTCTCAATCAGAGCTTCCACTCAGCCAAGGTTCAGAGACCTTGGGGAATTAAAGTTCTTTTCCATCCAAATGGCATCTTATTCAAAGCCACTGTTGATATTTATAGTTGATATATTTTAGGCTCTCTGACAGTTTGTTCCAACTTGGATCCATTTACTCTGCTCTCTCCAAAAATGCAAAAACAGTGCAGTTTGTATTAGAATATGCTATACTTAAATATGCTTTAAATGTTATTTTTACAAGCATGAAGATAGTTGTCCTCATCGTCACTAAAAAGTTTTTTTTTTTATAAATGGTTACAAGGCACCAGATACACCATACTGAGAAAGCGCACCTTCAACCCAGCTGGTACTTGTCTCCGTTCACACTACAACAAATGAATTGATCAAACTACCTGGGAAACAAGCTCGAATTCTAAGTAGGCAGAAAAATCCAATGCTGCAATTCCCTCAGCTCAGAAACACTGCTCTATTTTTAGTTAAATATTTATTTGGCAATTGGTAGCAGTAGAATTGGAATTAGTTGTTCTACTGGCAATACCGTCGAGTTAAAAGTTACTGCTCCTTAAGTGATCACCTTCAGGAATTCATTTAGCTGATTAATGTTGCTGTGAATTAAAGCAAAACTGGAACTTTATGGTCTACATCCAAACACTAGCTTAAAAATAAAAGCAAACGAAGAATATACTTTTTAATATTTTGTTTTGCAAATATTTATATTAACAACATGGTAACTGAATGAGAAAATTATTCAACGTTTTTTTATTTTCTGTTATATCATCCTGGAGACGTTTAAATAGAAGTGACAGATGAAAGTTGTTTTGGGAAAGCCCATCAAACCTTCCCCAGCCCTCAGCTATACACGCCCTTTACATTCTATTGTTTAACAAACCAACCACACCAGTGCTTGGTAATACAGAAATCTCACAACTGCTGTTTTTAAAGCTATTTCTTTCAGGTATAAGTTTTCAAAATCAGGTCCCAGGAGCATCTGAAGAAATCCAAGGTCATCAGATTTATGTATTTATAATTTAGCAATTTCTATTGCAATACAAATATATTTTTTTTGCAATTATAGAATAATTTTCCTTTGGTATCTGATACTGTCCTTTGGCAGTTGGGAGTTATGGAAATAAGGAAGCAAAACAATAAAATATATACGATCGGAGTATTCAAAATATTAAGCATTAAATTCTGGGTGAGAATAGAAAGGTACATTCGGAAGCAGTCCGAAATTAAAGATTCCAAGATATTATTGCAGGAAAAAATAATGAGACTGGCATTCATTCTGAAAATGTAAAAATTTCTAATCTGAAAACTACACATTATATCCAGCGTGATCCTATCTACTTGCATTCGTGCAATTTGCAAACTAATACCATTTTGATTTAATTCAGCTGTGCAGGACGATAGAGTCAGCTCAATTTGTTTTCATTAAATGCAAATACAACCCATACTTAGAGCAATGGAGTAGATCCTTTTGAATAGAATATGATTATGGTGTAAATAAAGCTTGGAATGTTCGGACAATTTAAAAAAAAAAGTAAGTGCTCTGCTTAAAAAATGTCCATGATTCCTTTATAAAGAGGATATGCATTGTTTGCTAGTCCTTTCCAAAAAGAATGTATTCATATATATCACTATAAAATGGAATTTGAAGCTGCAATTAGACAATCCAGACCAGCACAGTAAAAGATTTACCATTTTTCTGCTGTTAGCTTCATACATCCAATCATTCCGGAGGCCAAAAGTACCCAATTTTACAATGATTTTTTTTTTTAAATGACTGCAATTTCAGCTCAGTTTAGGACAAAAGTTTTAACATTTGATTTACAAGAGTACTAAAGTCTTAATAAAAAAAGTACCATCTTTTTGGTGAGCGTACATATCCCCATTTTTACATGTTATTTCATCCCTCTCCTTGCTGAGATCTTGGCAAGCCACACCAAATGAGACCTAAAGAATGGGAGAGTGACCTTTCCCAGGAATATTAAAAATGTTATTTGCCTGGCTGCCAAAAGTTGCACAAGAGCAGCCCAATGACAACTCTCACACTGATTTCCACTTACAAGGAGCTACTTGGCATCCATGCAACACCCCCTATGCAGCAAGATGAGATCAGGAACTCATAGGAGTAGGGAAATCAAACTTGTGCCTCTCCAATCTGTGATGCTTCAGGCTGGTGGTCAAATGCTCAGTGCTAGGGAACGTTGTTCTGGTTCATAAATGTATAGTCCCGGCATAAAACAGATCGTAATGTTTCAGGTCTCAGTAAAAATTACTTTAGCTTCCCCAACGCCTCAGTGAGTTGATGAGCTATACCAACCATAAAAGGTCCCCGGTTCAATTCCCAGTCATACCTCGTTGGTTTATCTCAGCCCGAGCAATGATACAATTGGCCTCACTGCCTCGGAGTTAAGGAGAAGAAAATCAGCCAGGGTTGAGCAACCTTGCTGGAAGTGCAATGCAGACAACCAGTTCAGAACAAGATTTGGCTTTACTGTGATGTCCCCAATAATCAAATAAGCTGCCAGCATTCGCCATTAAAATTAAAATGAATATTGGGCACTTGGACAAGTACTGGAGGGCAACCAGCACCCTGAAACCATACTCCCACAAAGACAAAGCCTTCAGGACAGCAGAAAATTCTCTAAACATTTTTACTATGTGGAAAATTAAGTCTTTCCTATCCCAAGTAATAAATACAGAATACCCCGTCTGCAAATCCCAGAGCTTTTCCCAACAGAGAAAGAACGCAGCATGGTACTGGATTACTATTTTATACTTCTACCTCATCTGTACTATCAGTACAAACAAGACATTCCTAGCACCAAATGATCCGGAATTCCCTCCCTAAATCTCTCCGTTTCTCTCCTCCTTAGACCTCTTTGACCAAGCTGTCTTGTCACCTGCCCTAATAGAAACTAGGAGCAGGAGTAGGCCATTCGGCCCGTCGAGCCTGCTCCACCATTCAATACGATCATGGCTGATCATCCAAATCAGTACCCTGTCCCTGCTTTCTCACACAGAATCCCCATCGAACCTGCACCGACACATATCCCACCCTATCCCCGTAACCCCACGTATTTAATTCCCCCTAACATATCCCATCCTATCCCCGTAACCCCACATATTTAATCCCCCCCTAACACTAAGGGTCAATTTATCATAGCCAAATCAACCTAACCCGCACATTTTTGGACTGTGGGAGGAAACCGGAGCACCCGGAGGAAACCCACGCAGACACAGGGAGAATGTGCAAACTCCACACAGACAGTCACCCGAGGCCAGATTCGAACCCGGGTCCTGGCCACCTTCGGCTCGGTGTCAGTTTCTGTCTGATTATGTTCCAGTAAAGCGCCTTGGGACGTTTTCCTACCTTAAAAGGAGCTATATAAATGCATGTTGTTGTTGATCTTGTACCTATAATTGTATCAAGATTTTTTTTGGTATTGAAATTCCAGGAAAATTCCTACAGTATTGTTGCAAACCTGATGATTTGGCTCGAAGATCTCGGTAGGCTTACACAATGTAATCCTAATTCAAAGCATCTGATAATTCCATTTTTAGTCCTAATTTCACATTTGCGTGTTATTTACATCACTTAATTTAAATTATTGGAATTCAACTTTTTTTTTTTAAACGCACTAAAAATTTACTGCATTAACAGAAGTATACAACATTTATGATCAACTGATTACCCCAACATCAGAAACACTTTAATATTGATTTCTTTTGAGTTCTCAAACCAAATTTATGCCACACAGAATTTCTACAAAGATTGTGCATAAAAAAGACAATTAACAACAACTTGCATTTATATAACACCTTTAACGTAGTAAAAAGTCCCAAGGCGCTTCACAGGAGCATATGAGCCTAACATTCATAATAATCTACAAGCTTTACACTTCCAGGTGTTAACCAGCATTAAAACCAGATATTCTGAAAACAGCTTTGATCTTTTATTGCAGAGTGAACTGCAGATTTTTTCAATATATGAAGGTAACCTAGTGTTATATCCGACTATGTAAGGAATGGAGCGGCCTTAATCCATAAAACAGGACTACAACGTAGCAAAGGAATTCCTCCAGCCTTATAGTAACTCCTCAAACATAGAAGAAAGCAAAGCACAAGTTTACACTTGATTTCTCATACCGTGTTAACTGTTCCAGTCAGGTTTTGCCTTCCTGCTTGATTAAATTTTGGTGATAGTTCTGTTCGAGTAGCCATCATTTTTCAATTGAAACCAGCTCAGTAATTCCTGTAATTCTTACCATCTTCATCCTGAACTGGTATTCGAGAATCCAAACAAAATGGACTATCAACCGAAGCTCATCTCTTGTAATAAGTTTTTAAAAATGATTTCTTTTGTTTAAAACAATGATTTGGTTGTGGTAAAAAAGTAGCAATTTACTATCGGTCATCAATGTTCAACCATGATTTTCACCATCTTCTGCTGAATGGCATCAAAAGGAAGACATCAGCACCATCATTCATCCTCTGGGGCAAGCAGATTCTAGAAGATAAAAGAAAATATCTTTTAGTCGCCCATCAGCATTAGATTTAACAGACCGATGCCAATCTTGAACATTTATCAAAATGTCAATGTAACCTGTCTAGAGTTGGGCTGTGGGACAACAACATCACCAGTGCAGAAGAATTATTTTTGATTTCCAGCATCTGCAGTACAGTACTTTGCTTTTGTATTATTTTTGGTAACTTGAGTCTGTTGGGGTTTTTTTTTTAAATTGTGGGGCGGTTACAATCCAGAACAAATGCCAATTGAATGCCAGAGCTCCAAGGGGGGCACTGAACAATATTGAACAAGCGTGTGGAGCCAAGCATGCTAAAGTTAAAATGTAAAGGTATTTTGGCAGTGATTAGATGCAGAAGGTGCAGGGTCTGGGTCAGGTTGGTGGACAACCTCTCCTGACAGAAGGTGCAGGGTCTGGATCAGGCTGCTGGACAACTTCTCCCAACAGCTCGGGCCTTTGTTTTGTCACCAGAGGCGCTGCAATTGGCAGCTGTCACTCGCACGGATAGAATCATAGAATGGTTACAGCACAGAGGCGGCCATTCGGCCAGTCAAGCCCGTGCCGGCTCTCTGCAAGAGCACTTCAGCTAGTCCCGCTCCCCCACAGCCCTGCAAATTTTTTCTCCTTCCGGTACTTATCCAACTCCCTTTTGAAAGCCACGATTGAATCTGCCTCCACCACCCTCTCAGACAGTGCCTTCCAGATCATAACCACTCACTGCGTGAAAAAAAGTTTTTCCTCATGGCACCTTTGGTTCTTCTGCCAATCACCTTAAATCAGTGTTCTCTGGTTCTCGACCCTTCCGCCATAGGGCACAGTTTCTCTATCTACTCTGTCCAGACCCCTCATGATTTTGAACACCTCTATCAAATCTCCTCTCAACCTTCTCTGCTCCAAAGGAGAACAACCCCGGATCCAGACTGCAATACTTTCCTCACAAATCACCTCAGAATTTTTTTTTTTTTAAATGCAAATTTCTAAAAACATAAATGCAGGCTTTGACGGATAAAAATGTTGAAATGATTCACCTTTATCCCCAGAGGGAGAGGGAGGGCGGGAGTGGGGTGTGGGGCAGGGATCGAGCTGTCAAAGGGGAGCTCGACGGCACACCCACCCGCGCGCTTCAGAAACCGCTCCGAAAGTCAAATGGACGCCGGCCACCTGCTGCCAGATTGGGCACTTTTCTGTCAGAGAGTGCCGAAAGCTCCGGTGAAAGGATCCCACCGCCCGATTGTTCCCCCCTCAGTCCGCCGACGGACGATCTCCCCCTCACCGTCCGTCCACCGCCGCCCGCCCAGCCGACTGGCCGCTCGAGCTCCTTCGGCTGGAAATCGCAGCCTTTGATTGACAGCGGCAGGGGACGGGGGGGAACCAATCGGAAGCCGGCGGCTGGCTGATTGACGTAACCATTGACCAATCGGAGGCGTCAGTGAGCTGGGGGAGGTGGGACTACGACCGTTGCCCTCACCGTGATTGGGCAATTGCATCCTCCAATCATTGTACCGGGAGGGTGCCAGCAAGAAAGAAAGACTTGCATTTCGACAGCGCCTTTCAGGACCACGTTACAGCCAATTAAGTACTTTTTTGAAGTGTAGTCACTGTTGTAATGTAGGCAACACGGCAGCCAATTTGTGCACAGCAAGCTCCCACAAACAGCAATGTGATAATGGCCAGATCATCTGCTTCTGTGATGTTGATTGAGGGATAGATATTGGCCAGGACACCAGGGAGAACTCCCCTGCTCTTCTTCGAAATAGTGCCATGGGATCTTTTAAGTCCACCTGAGAGAGCAGACGGGGCCTCGGTTTACCGTCTCATCCGAAAGACGGCACCCCCGACAGCGCTGCACACCCTCAGTACTGCACTGGATAAAGGTTTGCAGTGGTCGGTGATATTCAATGCAATGATTCGTGAGATGCAGCAAGGAAATCAGAGGAAATAATTTTTTTTAATGCATTGTTAAAATAGAACGGTGCACATTCGTCCTTTGCGATTTGGTTCCACACAGGTTACAGTCAAAATAAGGGTGTGGTTGATTGATATTTCGGTTGGCAAATCACAATGAAAGGATATTAGGGGTGTGTATTAAAGAACCTGTGCAATTGATTGACATTTGTTTTGGCCAATGGGATTTGGCTGGTTGGGTTGGGCTGCACATAATAAAGCATAAGACAACAACAGAGTATTTAATCCAAAGCAGACCATGTGCAGAATGGTGTGTTGTGCACTCTACCCAACCTTAATTTACTGAGCAAAAGCTTTTTGCACTTTCTCCATGGATTTCCCCCTGCAAAGAAAATAAATCTAGCAATTCTTCAGAAGATACTTGTCTAAACCTGTATATTACTGACATGCTTGAGATTCTGGTTTATGAGTGCCTAAATCAACATTGCATATTTACTGCATAAAGACTTTAACCTCTCACCCACAGGCAATATGACTACAGTCATTCACTTATACACACATACATGACATTGACACTGCCTCTCCAGCTCCATCCCACCCTTTAAGACCACCATTAAAGCCCACCTCTTGGACTAAGCTTTTGGTCAACCATCCCAATATCTCCATTTTGTTGATAACGCCTCTGTGAGGCACTTTGAGGATTTTCTCTATGTTCAAAGTGCTATATAAATGCATGTTGTTTGTTGTTGTGGCAGCGTGGCTCAATGGTAGCATTTCCTGAGTCAGCAGGTTGTGGGATCAAGCCTCACTGCACGACCTGAGCACATAATCTAGGTTGATACTTCAGTAAATTATGAAGGGAATGCTTCATTGTTAGAGGTACCACCTCTTGGCTATTTGGTTAAACCAAAGTCCACCCTAATCAGGTGGATGTAGAAGATTGAATGGCACTATTTGAAGAAGAGCAGGACAATCTCCCAGTGTCCTGGTCAACATTGATCTTAACAACTACCACCAAACACAGATAACTGGTCATTTTTTGCTGTTTGTAGGACTTTGCAGTGCACAAACTGCCTGCCATGTTTACCTAAATAACAGCACTGATAACGCTTCAAAAGTAATTAATTGATTGTGAAGCACTTTGGAACATCTTGAAGATATGAAAGGTGAATACAAGTGCAAGTTCTTTCTTTAACAGAGAAGAAGAAAGACTTGCAATTTCTATAGCGCCTTTCACAACCACCGGACGTCTCAAAGTGCTTTACAGCCAATGAAGTACTTTTGAGTGCAGTCACTGTTGTAATGTAGGAAACGTGGCAGCCAATTTGCGCACAGCAAGCTCCCACAAACAGCAATGTGATAATGAACAAATCATCTGTTTTTGTTATGTTGGTTGAGAGATAAATATTGGCCAGGACACCAGGGATAACTCCCCTGCTCTTCTTCGAAATAGTGCCTTGGGATCTTTTGCGTCCACCTGAGAGAGCAGACGGGGCCTCGGTTTACCGTCTCATCCGAAAGACGGCACCTCCGACAGTGCAGCACCTCCCTCAGCACTGCACTGGAGTGTCAGCCTAGATTTATGCGCTCAAGTCCCTGGAGTGGGACTTGAACCCACAACCTTCTGACTCAGAGGAGAGGGTGCTACCCACAGCTGACACGGAATAAAGATGATGCAACAGTCAATCAAATTTGATACAACCAGCCCTGATGTTAAATCATAGAATTTTACAGCACTGAAAAAGGCCATTCCACACATCATGTTTGTGCCAGCTGTCTGAAAGTGATTTGGTTCCATCCACCCAGCCCTTTCCCCATACATTTTTTTGTTTCCTTTTCAACCTAATTAGAAAAAAAGACTTGCATTTATATAGCGCCTTTCATGACCTCAAGATGTCCCAAAGCAGTTTACAGCCAATGAAGTACTTTTGAAGTGTAGTCACTCTTGTAATGTAGGAAACGCGGCAGCCAATTTATGCACAGCAGGATCCCACAAACAGCAATGTGATAATGATGAGTTAATTGTTTTTAAGTGTAGGTTGAGGGATAAATTTTGGTCAGGAAACCAGGGGGGACTCCCCTGTTCCTCAAATTGTGAAGTATAAAAGTGCGTAAAATGAACCAGAATGCAACTTTATTACTGTAAGGATTCAAAATTTTCTAGAGGAATATGCCCAGGATAGCCTAGAAACACACCACTAACTTTGTTCCTCTAACATTTGGACTTTCCCTTTGGGCTTTCAGGAACTCATGTTTTATTCCCTCCAGTACAAGTGAAAGACTAAACAGAATAGTGCAGATGCTGGAAATCTCAGTCCTAAGGAACGTTTTTGGGTGTGATGGATGATGACTGACTATTGTTTTTCTACAGATAACTGCTGTGTATTTCCAGCTTTTTCTGTTTTTATCTTCAAGTGAAACAGAGTTGTTAATACCATGCACCTTAATTTTAACAATAAGCATCTTACATGGTATCTTATCAAATGTCTTTTGAAAATTAATATACACAACTTATCCTTTATCAAAATATTATACTATATCCTCAAAGAACTCTTAAATTTGTCAGACCCATGTCTTTCTAAGTGAGGATTAATTTTATGCTGTATAATGGACTCTGAAAGTGTACCCTCTACAGATGATAGGCTGACTGTTCTTTCGTTACTTGGTCCCTTTCTTCCTTTAAGAGCAGTTTGGGTGGAGATAAGGAATAATAAGGGGAAAAAGTCACTAGTGGGCGTAGTCTATAGGCCTCCTAACAGTTGCAACTCAATTGGTCGGAGTATTAATCAGGAAATAGTTGGGGCTTGTAATAAGGGAACAGCTATAATCATGGGAGATTTTAACTTTCATATTGACTGGACAAATCAAATTGGGCAGGGCTGCCTTGAGGAAGAGTTCATGGAGTGCATTAGGGATGGGTTCCTTGAGCAGTATGTTACTGAACCAACCAGGGGGCAGGCAATCTTAGATCTGGTCCTGTGTAATGAGACAGGATTAATAAAAAATGTCCTAGTAAAGGATCCCCTTGGAATGAGTGACCATAACATGGTTGAATTCCAAATTCAGTTGGAGGGTGAGAGAGTTGGATCTCAAACCAGCGTACGAAGCCTAAATAAAGGAGACTATGAAGGTATGAGAGCAAAGTTGACTAAAGTGAACTGGGAAAATAAATTAAGGTGTAAGACGGTACAGGAGCAGTGGTGTACATTCAAGGAGGTATTTCACAACTTTCAAGAAAAATATATTCCACTGAGGAAAAAGGGGCGTAAAAGAAAAGACAGCCATCCGTGGCTAAGTAAAGTAATAAAGGATAGTATCCGACTAAAAACAAGGGCATTTAAAGTAGCCAAATCTAGTGGGAGGATAGAAGATTGGGAAGCATTTAAAAACCAGCAAAGAATAACTAAAAGATTAATTAAGAAAGGGAAGATAGATTATGAAAGTAAACTAGCAAAAAATATAAAAACAGATAGCAAGAGTTTGTACAGTTATATAAAAAGAAAAAGGGTGGCTAAAGTGAATGTTGGTCCCTTAGAGGACGAGACCAGGAAATTAGTAGTGGGGAACATGGAGATGGCAAATACGCTGAACAAATATTTTGTATCAGTCTTTACAGTAGAGGACACTAAAAATATCCCAACACTGGACAAACAAGGGGCTATGGGGGGAGGAGCTAAACACGATTAAAATCACTAAGGAGATGGTACTCGGTAAGATAATGGGACTTAAGGCGGATAAATCCCCTGGACCTGATGGCTTACATCCTAAGGTCTTGAGAGAAGTTGCGGTAGGGATTGCAGATGCATTGGTGGTAATTTTCCAAAACTCCCTGGATTCAGGAAAGGTCCCAGCAGATTGGAAAACTGCTAATGTAACACCCTATTTAAAAAGGGAGGTAGACAAAAGGCTGGAAACTATAGACCAGTTAGCCTAACATCTGTGGTTGGTAAAATGTTGGAGTCCATTATTAAGGAAGCAGTAACAGGACATTTGGATAAGCATAACTTAAATCGGACAGAGTCAGCATGGTTTTATGAAGGGGAAATCATGCTTGACAAATTTGCTTGAATTCTTTGAGGACGTAACAAACAAGGTGGATAAAGGGGAATCAGTGGATGTGGTGTATTTGGACTTCCAAAAGGCATTTGACAAGGTACCACACAAAAGATTACTGCACAAGATAAAAAATCACGGGATTGGGGGTAATATACTGGCATGGGTGGAAGATTGGCTATCTAACAGAAAACAGAGAGTTGGGATAAATGGTTCATTCTTGGGTTGGCAGTCAGTAACTAGTGGTGTTCCGCAGGGGTCAGTGCTGGGACCCCAACTCTTTACAATCTATATTAACGATTTGGAGGAGGGGACCAAGTGCAACGTATCCAAGTTTGCAGACGATACAAAGAAGGGAGGAAAAGCAGTGAGTGAGGAGGACATAAAAAACCTGCAAAAGGACATAGACAGGCTAAGTGAGTAGGCAGAAATTTGGCAGATGGAATATAATGTTGGAAAGTGTGAGGTTATGCACTTTGGCAGAAAAAATCAAAGAGCAAGTTATTATCTAAATGGAAAGAAACTACAAAGTGCTACAGTACAAAGGGATCTGGGGGTCCTGGTGCATGAAACACAGAAGGTTAGTATGCAGGTACAGCAGGTGATCAGGAAGGCCAATGGAATCTTGGCTTTTATTGCAAGGGGGATGGAGTATAAAAGCAGGGAAGTCTTGCTTCAGCTATACAGGGTACTGGTGAGGCCACACCTGGAGTACTGCGTACAGTTTTGGTTTCCATATTTAAGAAAAGATATACTTGCTCTAGAGGCAGTTCAGAGAAGGTTCACTCGGTTGATTCCGGAGATGAGGGGGTTGACTTATGAGGAAAGGTTGAGTAGGTTGGGCCTCTACTCATTGGAATACAGAAGAATGAGAGGCGATCTTATCGAAACATATAAGATTGTGAGAGGGCTTGATCGGGTGGATGCGGGGAGGATGTTTCCACTGATGGGTGAGACTAGAACTAGGTGGCATAATCTTAGAATAAGGGGCTGCCGTTTCAAAACTGAGATGAGGAGAAACTTCTTCACTCAGAGGCCAGTAAATCTATGGAATTTGCTACCTCAGAGAGCTGTGGAAGCTGCGACATTAAATAAATTTAAAACAGAGATAGACAGTTTCCTAGCTGATAAGGGAATTAAGGGTTATGGGGAGCGGGCAGGGAAGTGGACGTGAGTCTAGGTTCGGATCAGCCATGATCCTATTGAATGGTGGAGCAGGCCCGAAGGGTCGTATGGCCGACTCCTGCTCCTACTTCTTATGTAATTATGTTATGTAATAAATTGGCAGCCCTCCAGTCCTCTGGCACAACTTCCATATCCAAGGATGTTTGAATGATTGCAATCAGGGTCTTTGCTATTTTCTCTCTAACTCCTCAACATTCCAAGATGCTGCCATTAGGCCCCTGGTGCCTTTGCCACTTTGAGCTTCACCAACTTTTTCAATACTAATTCCTTTACTATCGTTAGGCTATTTATTTGGACAGAGAGGCAGTCAGTGCCCATTGGAAGGAGCACTTCGAAGATCTCCTTAACTGAGACTCTGTCTTCGACGCGAGTGTCCTCAACTCCATCCCGCAGCATACTACCCGCCACCATCTCAGCACAACCCCAGCCCGGCATGAGGTTGAAAAGGCCATCCGACAACTGAAGAACAACAAGGCCTCAGGAGCAGATGGAATCCCCGCCGAGGCACTAAAGCATGGCGGAGAAGCACTACTGGCGCGAATTCACGAACTCATTTCTCTTATATGGAAGGAGGAGAGCATGCCAGGGGATCTCAGAGACGCCATAATTGTGACCATCTTCAAGAAAGGTGACAAGTCCGATTGCGGTAATTACAGAGGAGTTTCCCTGCTGTCTGCCACAGGGAAAGTCATCACAAGAATCCTCCTCAATCGCCTTCTCCCAGTGGCCGAAGAGCTCCTCCCAGAGTCGCAATGCGGATTCCGCCCACTAAGGGGCACAATGGACATGATCTTCACCGCACGTCAATTACAAGAGAAATGCAGGGAACAGCACCAACCGCTGTACATGGCCTTCTTTGATCTCACAAAGGCCTTCGACACTGTCAACCGTGAGGGATTATGGAGTGTCCTCCTCAAATTCGGCTGCCCTCAAAAGTTTGTCACCATCCTCCGCCAGCCTCACGACGACATGCAAGCCGTGATCCTGACCAGCGGTTCCACCACAGACCCAATTCACGTACGAACCGGGGTCAAGCAAGGCTGTGTCATCGCACCAACACTCTTCTCGATCTTCCTTGCTGCAATGCTCCATCTCACCCTCAGTAAGCTCCCCGCTGGAGTGGAGCTAATTTACAGAACAAACGGGAAACTGTTCAACCTCCGTCGCCTCCAGTCCAGATCCAAGGTCGTCCCATCCTCTGTCGTCAAATTACAGTATGCAGACGACGCTTGCATCTGCGCTCACTCGGAGGTTGAACTCTAAACCATCGTCAACACCTTCACTGAAGCGTACGAGAGCATGGGCCTTACACTAAACATCCGTAAGACAAAGGTCCTCTACCAACCTGCCCCCGCCACACAGTACTGCCCCCCGATTATCAAAATCCACGACAAGGCCTTGGACAACGTGGACCACTTTCCATACCTCGGGAGCCTACTGTCAACAAGGGCAGACGTCGACGACGAAGTCCAACACCGCCTTCAGTGTGCCAGTGCAGCCTTCGGTCGCCTGAGGAAAAGAGTGTTTGAAGACCAGGACCTCAAACCCAGCACTAAGCTCATGGTCTACAGAGCAGCAGTGATACCCGCCCTGCTGTATGCCTCAGAGACATGGACCATGTACAGCAGGCACCTCAAAGCACTGGAGAGGTACCACCAACGCTGCCTCCGCAAGATCCTGCAAATCCATTGGCAGGATAGGTGCACCAACGTCAGTGTTCTTGGTCAGGCCAACATCCCCAGCATTGAAGCTTTGACCACGCTCGATCAGCTCCGATGGACGGGTCACATTGTCCGCATGCCCGATACGAGACTCCCAAAACAAGCGCTCTACTCGGAGCTCCAGCACGGCAAGAGAGCCCCGGGTGGGCAGAGGAAACGCTTCAAGGACACCCTCAAAGCCTCCTTGAAAAAGTGTAACATCCCCACCGACACCTGGGAATCCCTGGCCCAAGACCGCACAAAGTGGAGGAGAAGCATCCGGGAAGGCGCCGAACACCTCGAGTCTCTTCGCCGGGAGCAAGCGGAAGCCAAGTGCAAGTAGCGCAAGGAGCGCACGTCAACCCAAGCACCCCACCCACCTGCTCCTTCAACCACCGTCTGCCCCACCTGTGACAGAGACTGTAGGTCCCACATTGGACTCATCAGTCACCTGAGAACTCATTTTTAGTGTGGAAGCAAGTCATCCTCAGTTCTGAGGACTGTCCTAAGAGAGAGAGAAGAGAGATTTATTTGCGCTGGTACCCTTTAGTCCCACTATCACATACAAAGCAATGAGCGTCCAATCAAAATGGAGAAACAATGTCCCAAGGAGTGCCAAAGGTCAATCATAACTGGAAGGGGTCAGGACAATAAAAGATCGGTTGTGGTAGCAATCAGCAGCAGGCATGTCCAATATCTTCATGTCTTGCTGGATAAGCCATCCATTTACTGAAGTCTGTCTAACTTTGAAACCAACACTACTTCCCCTGCATGGCACAACATTTAAAAAAAAGACAGACTTACATTTCTATAGCGCCTTTCACAACCACCGGACGTCCCAAAGCGCTTTACAGCCAATGAAGTACTTTTTGAAGTGTAGTCACTGTTGCAACGTAGGAAACGCGGCAGCCAATTTGCGCACAGCAAGCTCCCACAAACAGCAATGTGATACTGACCAGATAATCTGTTTTAGTGATGTTGATTGAGGGATAAATATTGGCCCCAGGACACTGGGGATAACTCCCCTGCTCTTGTTCAAAACAGTGTCATAGGATCTTTTATGACCACCTGAGAGAGCAGACAGGGCATCGGTTTAACATTTCATCCGAAAGACGGCACCTCCGACAGTGCAGCACTCCCTCAGCACTGCACTGGGAGCGTCAGCCTGGATTTTTGTGCTCAAGTCCCTGGAGTGGGACTATGAACCCACAACCTTCTGACTCAGAGGCGAGAGTGCTACCCACTGAGCCCCGGCTGACACACAACTTTCCATCGGTTCAGCAGTTCAAGCCCATCAAATTACTCACAGTATCTGTACTTGTACTAATACACCACATCCACTGGTTCTCCCTTATCTATTTTACCAGTTACATCCTCAAAAAATTCCAGTAGATTAGTCAAGCACGATTTACCTTTTGTAAATCCATGTTGACTTTGTCCAATCCTGTCATTGTTTTCCAAGTGCTCTGCTATTACATCTTTTATAATGGACTCTAGCATTTTCCCCACTACCGATGTCAGGCTTACCAGTCTATAATTCCCCATTTTCTCTCTACCACCTTTTTTGAATAGTGGGATAACATTAGCTACCCTCCAATCCATGGAAACTGTTCCAGAGTCTATAGAATTTTGGAAGATGACCAGCAATGCATCTACTATTTCTAGGGCCACTTCTTTAAGTACCCTAGGATGTAGATTATCAGGCCCTGGGGATTTATCGGCCTTCAATCCCATCAATTTCCCTAACACCATTTCCCTACAAATACTGATTTCATTCAGTTCCTCCCTCTCATTAGACCCTATGGGGGAAAAATTCAGTATCGCCCCAATTGGGGCGCAATTATCGGCCGGGCGCAAAGATTAGCGCCTGGCGCTAATTATCGCCACTGACTGCAAACTTGACTTTTATCGCCCCGGGAGGTGATTGGAGCGCTAAATCAGGCGCTGCACACCTGTCTTAAGGCGCAAAGGCCGAGGAGTGAGGCGCTAACTCAGAGCGCGGGCGCAGCGCAGGTGATGTCAGTTAGCGATGGAACACAGACACACTGGCGCCGGCCAGTTCTTAAAGGGGAGGGTCGATCTTGCTCTCCAGCCACACCCTGCTCATTGGAGCCTTGAATCTCGACCTGGAGAGACCTGTGATTACATTTTCAAGCCAAGGACTATGGAGAGGGTGAGAGAACGAGCTCAGCGCTTCAGCGAGCGGGCCTTGGATGCTCTGGTTGGCGCGGTGGAGCACAGAAAATCTATACTCTTCCCTGAGAGTGGCAGGAGGCCTTTGCCGCGCGAGTACAGAAGAGTGTGGAGGGAGGTGGCTCAGAGCGTCTCCTGCAGGAGCATGGTGCCCAGGACCCATGTACAATGCCGAAAAAAGTTCAACGACCTCACTCGGGTCGTCAGGGTGAGTGGCTTTTTTTCAATACCTCTCCATCCCTCCATCTCAACCTCACTCTATGACCAGAGGGTCTTAAAACCCCAATTAACAACACTCATCCAACACCTATGGCCCTTTCATGAAACACACACACACATTCCACACTTTGCATACAGTAAGGGCTATTCACCTATGGGAGGCACATCAGGCAAGACCATGGCTGCATACAGTAAGGGCTATTCACCTATGGGAGGCACATCAGGCAAGACCATGGCTGTATATTTACTCAGACGCCGTCCTTTTTCTTGCAGGCCAAGCTGTCTCATAATAGAAGACAGCAGCAACGGACGGGTGGAGGGCGGCCTCAGCTGCAATCCCTCAGCGATCTTGAGGAGCGCGTCCACAGGATTGTGGCAAGCCGGGTGATCGGTCCCGTCACCACTGGAGACGCTGACCCCGTTCTGGACAGCAATGGTAAGGTCAATACCTTTTTGTCCTCTGTCCTTCCACTTGTCCCTCACAACACCAGCCTTTGACACTTTCAATCCAACTTACTAAATCGCTGCACTTATTCCTCCCTTAGTGCCACCCTGTCCTCACGCTAAAGCCACTCTTGTACCTCCCTGCTTTCAGATGGTGATTCACCAGCTGAGGAGACGGGCCTTCAAGCTGCCAGTGGAAGTGAAGCCGCAGCCGAGGAGGAAGATGAAGGCGGAGCATCAGTGCCACCCTCTCCCGAGGAAGCCCATGCCCACACTGAGAACACGCCTTCCCTGGAGGGGAGCAGGGGGGAAGGGTCTGATGAGGGTGAAGCTCCAGGACCCAGCGGGCTGCAGCAACGCCATGGGGGTAGGGAAGAACGGGGGCCTTCTCCCCGGAGTGAGAGTAAGCCAGCGAGTCCTACTGCACTGGACGCAGAGGAGGAGCGGCTGATCACTGAAATGAACACCCAGGCGGTGGACATGCACACTGAGCTCATGGGTGCAGTGGGAAGGGTGCCCGAATGCATTGAATCACTGGCAAGGAGTGTGGAGCACTTCGCTGTAGCACAGGCGGATGCCACACTAAAGCTTAGTGCTGCAATTCAGTCACTGGCTGCCGTGATCCCATCTCTGACTGCTCTCATGCAGACTCAGATTGAGGCCACGCGAGCACTGACTGCTGCCATCCTCTCTGGTTCGTTCACATTTCCTCGGGGCTCTCACCGCGCCGCAGCAGGCCAGCAATCTGTGCTCCAGCAGATTGCTCCGGATGCTGAAGTGCTGCCCCGTGGGAGTGCCAGTGTGTCGGTCGAGCACGGAGTTGCTGTCCTCTCTCAAGATGACAGCATTCCTGCTGCCAACACTGTCACTTCTCCACTGCACTTGCCACCGCCTGTAGGACAGACTGCTGCCGCCCATGCAGAGTTGGTGCAGTCTGCAGCCGGGCCCTCCAGGCCCAGAACTGGTCGAGGCCGTCCTTCAAGGGCATCTGCAGTGTCAGGGTCTGACAATCAGCAGCCTTCCACCAGCCTTGCTGCAGCCACTGAGGTCCCATTACGGAGGAGCAGTAGGGTAAGAAGGGGGGAAGTGCGCAAGGGAAGGAGATCACCCTCGAAGGGCAAAAAGTAGGAGGTGTGACAAAATGTTGCTCATTTTTTTATTAAAGGCCGAGGTTCGTGGTCAAACTTTTGTTTAGTGTTTTGGACATTATCTCCAGGTTGTGAGAACCAGTTATGTTAATGACTGTTTTTTTGTGTTTATTTCTATGAGTTTGTCATGAAGAAATGACACACACAGAGTTTGTAAAATAAATAAGTTTTTGTATTCAAAATATACATGTTTGGTGTTTGGAATCATTGGTGCCTTGGCCGGCTTAGGGGTTGCGTGTTGGGTTCATTCATGTTGTTCTCAATGGCAGAAGCCATTTCCACAGCAGGGGCCTAGAAGCGGCTTGCTATCAGCCGTTGACGGACGGCCCTTGCAGTTTCACCATTGTGGGCCGCCCTCACGCCTTGGTGCTGCTGATGATCATCCTCCTCCTCCTCTTCCTCCTCTTCCTCCTCCTCCTCTGGTGGTGCTCCAAGGCCTGGTGGCATTGGCTGGGTCCTGAGGATTGCCATGTTATGCAGCATGCAGCACACAACTACGAAGTTGGAAACTCGCTCAGGCGAGTACTGCAGGGCTCCTCCAGAATGGTCCAGACAGCGGAACCGTTGCTTCAGCACACCGATTGTGTGCTCAACGATGTTCCTGGTAGCTTGATGGCTCTCGTTGTACCGCAGCTCAGCAGGGGTGTTGGGCGTACGGAGCGGTGTCATCAGCCAGGTGCTCAGTGGATACCCCTTGTCCCCAAGAAGCCAACCAACTGGCTGATGCGGTGCCTCGAAAAGTTCTGCCACAGTAGTCTGGCGCAGGATGAAAGCATTGTGGCAGCTGCCAGGATAGTGGGCATTGACAGCGAGTATCAGCTGTCTGTGGTCACAGACCAACTGAACATTCAAGGAATGGAACCCCTTTCTGTTCCGGAAATCCTCGGCATTCTCATGCGGAGCACGCAAAGCCACATGCGTGCAGTCAATGGCGCCCTGCACCATGGGGAAGCCCGCTATCCTGGCAAAGCCCAGAGCGCGTTCATGCTGCTTGTCTGGGGTCATGGGGAAAGAGATGTACTCTCGTCTCCTTTTAAAGAGGGCATTTGTGACGTGACGGATGCAGCAATGCACCGCGAACTGGGAGATATTGGCGAGGTCCCCAGCAGCAGATTGAAATGAGCCAGTAGCATAAAAGTTCAGAGCCACTGTGATCTTCACTGCCACCGACAGAGACGTCCTGGACCTCAGTTGAGGCTGCAGATCTGGCTGCAGCAGGTGGCAGAGCTCAGTGAGCACCTCCTTGCTGAAGCGCAGCCTTCGCAAACACTGCTCATCAGACATATGAATGTAGGAGAGCTGGTCACGATATACCCTGGGAGGGTAAGCTCTCCTGTACAGACGCCTGTTGGCCCTCCTCCGTCTGGCCATCATTGCCACTCTCTCTCTGCGTCTCTGTGTCCTCCGATTCAGCTGGCGCAGGACGACGCCCCCAATCAGTGCAGCCCCCATAGTCTCTTAGCAAGCAAAGTTATGAAGGCCAAAAACCAAAGTACCAGCGAAGTTATGATCAGTAGCCAAAACTATCTCACACAGCGTTGACTCAATGCAGAAGTCTCTCTTTCTCTCTCTCCGAATCTCTCTCTCTCTCTCAGAACGAGTGGTGCAAAAATGTCAACCACAGAGAAAGACAGGAAGAGGCCCCCTTTAAATAGCGCCCCCCCCCAGCCCCACAGCGATTGATAGCATTCCAGTCTTCCGGTCGTTGGATGCGCCAGGCGGTAAGGATGGGGGCGCCACTCAATTTCTGCTCCGGGGCGCCACAAGGGCGTTGCACCCTCGTATGACGTCAGAATCTGCGTGCGCAGGAGAGCGCGGCGATTAAGTTTAGCGCCGCCGCAAAATGTCTAGTTAAGTTCGCGAGCGGCGCAAACTTCGGCGCGCCTGCGCGCTAGCTGCTTTACACCCCATTAGCGCCCTCTTAAGGCGCTAACGGGAGGCGCAACCAACTGAATTTTTAGCCCTATGTTCCCTGACATCTCTGGGAGTTTATTTGTGTCCTCCTTTGTGAAGACAAAACCAAAGTATGTATTTAATTGTTCTGCCATTTCTTTGTTCCCCATTATAAATTCCCCTGATTCTGACTGCAAGGGACCTACGCTTGACTTCACCAATCTTTTTCTCTTCACATATCTATAAAAGCTTTTACAGTCAGTTTTTATGTTCCCTGAAAGCTTACTCTCATACTCTATTTTCCCCCTCTTAATTAATCCCTTTGTCCTTCTTTGCTGAATCCTATACTGCTCCCAATCCTCAGGTTTTCTGCTTTTTCTGGCCAATTTATATGTCCTCTCCTTGGATCTTATGCTATCCCTAATTTCCTTTGTTAGCCACGGTTGAGTCACCTTTTTTGTTTTATTTTTATGCCAAACTGGGATGAACAAATTCTGTAGTTCATTCATGCGATCTTTGAATGTTTGCCATTGCCTATCCACCGTCAACTCTTTGAGTGACATTCCCCAATCAATCCTACCCAACTCGCACCTCATACCATCGTAGTTTCCTTTATTTAAATTCAGGACCCTAGTCTCTGAGTCAACTACTTCACTCTCCATCTTAATGAAGAATTCTATCATATTATGATCGCTCATCCCCAAGGGGCCTTGCACAACAAGATTGCTAATTAATCCTTTCTCATTACATAATACCCAGTCTAAGATGGCCTGATCTCTAGTTGGTTCCTCAACATATTGGTCCAGGAAACCATCCTGTATACACTCCAGGAATTCCTCCTCCACAGTATTGTTACTAATTTGGTTAGCCCAATCTACATGTAGATTAAAGTCGCCCATGATAACTGCTGTGCTCTTATTGCACGCTTCTCTAATTTCCTTTTTAATGCCATCCCCAACCTCCGTATTACTGTTTGGGGGTCTATACACCACTCCCACTAGCGTTTTCTGCCCCTTGGTATTTCTCAGTTCTACCCATACAGATTCCACATCATCAGAGCTAATATCCTTCCTTACAATTGTGTTAACCCCTCTTTAACCAGCAATGCTACCCCACCTCCTTTTCCTTTTTGCCTATCTTTCCTGAATATTGAATACCCCTGTATGTTGAGTTCCCAGCCTTGGTCACCCTGGAGCCATGTTTCCGTAATCCCAATCATATCATATTCGTTTACCTCTATTTGCGCAGCTAATTCATCCACCTTATTCTGAATGCTCCCCGCATTAAGACACAAGGCCTTCAGGCTTGTTTTTTTAACGCTCATAGACCTTTTAGAATTATTATTTACTGTGACCACGTTTGATTTAAACCCTTGATTTCTCTGACTGACACCTTTGTTTTTTTCCTTCCTGACATCCTGGTGAATCTCCTCTAAATAATATACTTGTATCTACATTATGCATTCCTCCCAGTATCTTAATTCCTGGATTATGACACTTTTCTGTCTCTTTTCCAATAAAAGAAGTTGAAATCATAGAATCATACAGCACAGATAGAGACCATTCAGCCCATCGTGCCTGTGTCGGCTCTTTGAAAGAGCTATCCAATTAGTCTCGCTCCCCTGCTCGTTCCCCATAGCCCTACAGATTTCTCCTATTTATCATTCCCTTTTGAAAGTTACAATTGAATCTGCTTCCACCACCCTCTCAGGCTGCACATTCCAGATCACAACAATTTTCGCTGCATTAAAAAATTCTCCTCATTTCCCCCGTGGATTTTTTGCCGGGGGAGGGGAAATGAGGGGGGCAATTGCAGAAATGTTTTTAAACTGAGGACTTTTTAATAAAGGCAGATATTATTAACCATTCGAATTATATTTAAATTAACTACCTGGTTATTTTGTCACTGATAGATCTACACTCCTGTCCGCAGTGTATCTCACCATCTTATCTTCACAAGTAAGGAGACTGAGGTCGGTTAATTTAAAACTAACAATAGCTCTTGTGAAATTGTTCCTTCCCCCAACCTATATTCCGCACCTAAGCCCACCCCCTCCCAGCCAATATGCCTGGCCAAAAATCTTTTTCTAGACTTCAACTTTTTTATTCATTCACGGGATGTGGGCATTCTGACGAAGGGTTTCGACCTGAAACGTTAACTCTGTTTCTCTCTCCACGGATGTTGCCTGGCCTGCTGAGTTTTTCCAGCGTTTTCTGTTGTTGTTCCTAATTGAGAAGATGTTGGTAATCCACCTTATGCAACTGAATGGCTTGCTAGGCCATTTCAGAGGGGCAGTTAAGAATCAACCACATTGCTGTGGTTCTGGAGTCACATATCGGCCAGACCAGGTAAAGACGGCAGATTTCCTTCCCTAAAGGACATTAGTGAACCAAATGGGTTTTTACGACAATCCGGTAGTTTCATGGTTACTAGCTTTCTATTCCAGATTCCAGCTGCCGTGGTGAGATTATGAACTCATGTTCATTAGTCCAGGCCTTTGGATCACTAGTCCAGTACCCTAACCACTATGCTACCGTACCCCGCATGATTATTATCTGAATGGCAATAGATTGGGAGAAGGGGAAGTGCAACGAGACCTGGGTGTCCTTGTGCACCAGTCGCTGAAGGTAAGCATGCAGGTGCAGCAGGCGGTTAAGAAGGCAAATGGTATGTTGGCCTTCGTAGTGAAAGGGTTCGAGTACAGGAACAAGGATGTCTTGCTGCAGTTGTACAAGGCCTTGGTGAGACCACACCTTGAGTATTGTGTGCAGTTTTGGTCGCCTTATGTTCTTACCATGGAGGGAGTGCAGCGAAGATTCACCAGACTGATACCTGGGATGGCAGGAATGACGTATGAAGAGAGATTGGGTCGATTGGGCTTATACTTGCTGGAGTTTAGAAGAATGAGAGGGGATCTCATTGAAACTTATAAAATTCTAAAACAGGACTAGACAGACTAGATGCAGGAAGGATGTTCCCGATGGCCGGGGAGTCCAGAACCAGGGGTCACAGTCTAAGGATAAGGGGTAAGCCATTTAGGACTGCGATGAGGAGGAATTTCTTCACCCAGAGAGTGGTGAACCTGTGGAATTCTCTACCACAGAAGGCAGTAGAGGCCAATTCATTAAATATATTCAAGAAGGAGTTAGATATATTTCTTAAAGCTAAAGGGATCAAGGGATATGGGGAGAAGGCAGGTACAGGGTACTGAGTTTGGATGATCAGCCATGATCTCATTGAATGGCGGAGCAGGCTCGAGGGGCTGAATGGCCTACTCCTGCTCCTATCTTCTATGTTTCTATGAGTCTAAATGAGGTAAAGGAGCAAAGGGATCTAGGGGTATCTATACTCAAATCAGAAAAAGTAACGACGCAGGTTAGCAAGGCCATAAAAAAAAGCAAACCAAGCTTTATTTCTAGAGGGATAGAATTGAAAAGCAGATAAGTTATGTTAAACTTGTAAATAACCTTGGTTAGACCACTCCGAGTACTGTGCAGAGTTCTGGTCTCCATATTATAAAAAGGAGGCACTGGAGAAGGTGCTAACAAGATTCATAGGGATGATACCAGAACTGAGAGAATATATTTATCAGGAGAGGCTGAACAGGCTGGGGCTCTTTTCTCTAGAATAGAGAAGGCTGATGTATTTTAAGGTTATGAAGGGGTTTGATAGGGTAGACGGAGGGAAGATGTTTCCAGTTGTGGGGAGAGACCAAAACTGGAGGTCATAAATATAAGATAGTCACTGATAAATCCAATTAGGCATTCAGAAGAAACTTCTTTACCCAGAGAGTGGTAAGAATGTGGAACTCACTACCACAAAGAGTAGTTCAGATGAAGAGCATAGATACATTTACTGGGAAGCTAGATAAGTACATGAGGGAGAAAGGAATAGAAGGTTATGCTGACGGGGTGAGATGAAGTGGGGTGGGAGGAGGGTCACGTGGAACATAAACACCGACATAGAGCAGTTGGGCCGAATGGCCTGTTCCTGTGTTGTAGACTCTGTAACTAACGCTGCTCTGAAAGCGGCGACTAGGAGTTACACATGAGTGAGCACATTGGGCGACCCTTCCTCTGATCTTCCCTCCACATTGGTGGGTGAGCACCTTGGCTACGCTCCCCACTTCTTCTGGTGTCAAGGCTGAGCTCAAGAACACACCGTGTGTCTTACCGCAGTTGTGAGGCTGCACTTTCCCACACACCACTTCACGGCACAGCGTGCCAGAAAGAGCAAGTGAAACATGTTTTTTTAAGTTGCACTGACTTTGCTCAGTAATAATAACTAATTAAAAATACAAACACGTACAACACAATAATACCTATAGAGATTTTAATTGATTTTATAACTCCACGGTGCTGATTGATTTGAGGAAAAGTACACTGATTATTTTTTTTGGAATGGAAATACTGCCAGGAAATTATCATAATAAATATAAATTAATAAAGATATACCTACTGCTGCACAATAGTTTAATTAAATCTATCCACCAAATGGAAAAGCCGATGCACTGAAGTAATAACATAAGAAGTATGTACAATGTAATGATCGATTGACATGCCCTGTTTAAGAGAACGATTAAATTTATTATTGTGTAACATTTGACTCCCTTCAGTCCCTTGTGCTTTTGCTTTTCCAGGCAAACATCCTTGTACTGATATACTGGTCTTCTTACACTTAATGAGCAGTCATAAGTCATTAATGCCACCCCCTCCTCCCCCACTCCCAGTGGGGCAGTTTGAGGACTCTATCCTGCCCTCGGTCTGAAAGAATAATCAAAATATGTTCTGTTTTTCAATTTACCTTGAAAGGAGGAAGCAGATAACCTGAAATGAGAACGTTTTGAGTAACCATTAGCTCCGTCGCATTGTCCATGGTGCATGCATGCACACTCGATTTGCGACGGTGCATGCCGTGTCAAAACCAAGCATCATTATTGGAAACAGTCCATTGTTCTGGGTTATACTAATAACAACTCACGAGCTACAAACTCAGGTCTCTAATTTGCTGTACAGTAGGAACAATTGGCAAAATTATCTCTGGATAATTACATTTTGACTGCCACTCTGCAATTCCATGGGAATAATGTTTTGGTGCTGTTTTTCATATGGCGCAGTGTAGACTCTATTAACACCGTGACGGTATAATAATTAAAATGGATCTGCGATTGTTGCCGGTTGAACTGTCAATTTCTCAACTCCAAGGATCGGCTGTCAAGAGGCACTGGGAGAGGAGGTACAGTCACAGCCTCTCCTTATTCCCTGTCAGAACATGCCATATATCATATTAGCTACAAATTATGAGAATTTTAAGAAAAAAAACCTTGTAATGCCCTTATGGCAGTCACGTGACCAAATTTATGCCAGGCCATTTTTTCCCAGGAGTTCGAAACTGGAACTCTTCTCTCTCCCTCGCCTACCTTCCTCTTACGATCCACAAGCTTTCAAGACCCAATCTTGGTGCCACCTAACCATTACCTTGTGATTTAACTCATCCTCTCTCCTACTTTTTCAACTTGTTGTTCCACATCTTGATCCTTGGCCTTCATGTGCCTTTCTCAATTTAGAAAACTAACTTCACTTCCAGCTGGATATGAGGCAGTTCAAATCAAACCACAGGCTCCCACAGATAAAGATCGAGAGTGTTCGTACTGCTAATGAGTTGGATAGTGAGTGGAGGTCGTCACACCATTGGTTTTGTCCAATCAACATCCGACCTTATCTACTCTTTTCCTGGTGATTCATTCATCAACTTCCTTCAGATTGCACACCCTCAGTGCAGGCAACTTCCATTAGCCGCTCGATGCAGTGCCTGAATTACACCATCTCGACCTGTTCTATAACAATCGATAGGACCCCGCAAATCTTTAAGTTCTTCAGAGGCACAGTTTCTTCTAGTTAGTCGCTTGCAACTTTAACCTACAGGTATCACCTTTCACCTTTGACATCTCCATCTTCAATCTGTCTTCATTTAGCAACATTCTTTGCCTACCATCTCTGATCTCAAATGAAATTTGGACATCACTAAAGCCCTCCAAGAAGTTCAATTTTCTTCTTCATCCAAACACTCCTCTTCCCCTCACCCTTCGCACAGCTGGACGGGCTACAAGAAAAATATGTTGTCTGACAGGCCATCTCTCTTTTTCACTTCTGGGTTCCAACCTTTCTTTCTTCCCATCACATTTCTCACCCCCCACCTCATTCTCGGGATGTGGGCGTCGCTGGCAAGGCCGGCATTTATTGCCCATTCCCTCGTTGCTCTGGAAAGGTGGTGGTGATGGTGGTGGGTCTGCTTCTTAAACTGTTGCAATTTTCTTTGTAGCAGTTTGATACAACTGAGTGTCTTACTAGGCCACTTCCGAGCATAGTTAAGAGTCAGTCTACGTTGGTGTGGGACTGGAGTCACATATAGGCCGGACGGACCGGGTAAGGACGGCAGGTTTCCATCCCTAGAGGACATTGGGGAACCAGTTGGGTTTTAATGACAAACCGACAGCTTCATGGTCATGTTTACTGAGACCAGCTTTCGATTTCCAGATTTTTAAAAACTGAATTCAAATTCTCTAACTATCATGGTGGTGTTTGAACTCCTGTTCTCTGGATTATTAGTCCAGGATTACTACAGTCAATGTTCCGATAAAATTTCCGCTCTTGTTCCCCCAAAACGGTAAATTAGCTGTCATGTACACGCTTCATCCTCCCGTGACCTCTATCCCTATTTCTGTAATCTCCTCCAGCCCCACAACCCCCCGAGTTGTCTGCGCTCCTCTAATTCTGCCCTCTTGAGAATCCCTGATTATAATCGCTCCACCATTGGCGGCCGTGCCTTCAGCTGCCTCGGCCCTAAGCTCTGGAATTCCCTCCCTAAACCTCTCCGCCTCGCTACCTCTCTTTCCTCCTTTAAGACGCTCCTTAAAACCAACCTCTTTGACCAAGCCCTGCCCTAATTTCTCATGTGGCTCGGTGTCAAATTTTTTGTCATGTAACACTCCTGTGCAGCGCCTTGGGACGTTTTACTACGTTAAAGGTGCTATATAAACACAAGTTGTTGTTATATGTTAAATATAAGACTCATCGCACAGGCTCCTACTGCAACCCGTTCTTTCTCAAGACCTCAGACCTGTGGAATTCCTCACCTAAACAGTCTTTCCTCCCGCACACAATGTTTAAACCTCAAGCGGTGTGTTATCTAATCATTATTTCTTAACTGGTCTCTTCTCCCCTGCTCCTTTCAATATTGCAGGTGGGCTGCACTGTGACCTTTGACCTTAAAATAAAGTTTGCACGAATAAAAATCAGAACTCTACGTACTGACAACTGGCAAAAGTAATCATTCCAGTCAGCAGTGAAGCGCATTAGTGTTCAGCGCTGGAGTTCATACCTCTGATTCCCCCATGCTATGAATTCTTGATACCACCTACATTACAACAGTGCCTACACTTCAAAAAATACTTCATTGGCTGGTAAAGCACTTTGGGACACCTGGAGGTCATGGAAAAGAAGAAAAAAAAAGAAAGACTTGAATTTATATAGTGCCTTTCATGACCAGGGGTCATAAATATAAGATAGTCACTAATAAATCCAAGAAGGAATTCAGGAGAAACTTCTTTACCCAGAGAGTTGGTGAGAATCTGGAATTTGCTCCCACACGAGTCGAATAGCATAGATACATTTAAGGGGAAGATAGTTAAGTACACGAGGGCGAAAGGAATAGAAGGATATGTTGATGGGGTTAGTAGGGAGGGAGGAGGTTCACACGGAGCATAAACACCAGCATAGACCAGCTGGGCCGAATGGGCTGTTGCTGTGCGACGAATTCCATGTAATTCTATGGCTCCGAGGACATGTCTGTAGTTTGCAAGGCAGAAGTAGAATCCAGACCTCCTTATAATCTGTATTAACCACTCAAGCTTTGCACAGTTTCTAAACAGCCTATTTCCAGGACAGGGCTAAATAGCAGGGCAGCTCTTATGAGAGAGTTAGCAAACTTTGTTGAGGATACATCAAAGTTGTCAAATCCTAGGATGTTGTCGCAGTGTTAGATCTGACAACACATGTCCAACTGTTCAACGAATGACTGAGGTTCTGCCTAGACAACATAGAAAGGATGAAAGCCATTCCCGCTAACCCAATAAAAACAAAAGATGCTGTAGTATTTACCTTCTGCCACCAGATGTCAATATTACATTCAGTAAATTGATTGATCCTCCATTTATAGTTAATGGACATAAAATCCAGCCAGCTTGCGTATGATGACCTCTAGAGGCACAACACCAGCAGTACACCAGGTACTTAAGAACATAAGGATTAGGAGCAGGAGTCGGCCATTTGGCCCCTCGAGCCTGCTCCACTATTCGATAAGATCATGGCTGATCTGGTCTTGGCCTCAACTCCACTTTCCTGCCCATAACCCTTGACTCCCTTATCGTTCAAAAATCTAACTATCTCCACCTTAAATATATTCAATGACTCAGCCTCCACAGCTCTCTGGGGTAGAGAATTCCAAAGATTCACGACCCTCTGAGAGAAGAAATTCCTCCTCATCTCCGTTTTAAATGGGCGACCCCTTATTCTGAAACTATGCCCCCTAGTTCCAGATTCCCCCACGAGGGGAAACATCCTCTCAGCATCTACCCTGTTGAGCCCCCTCAGAATCTTACACGTTTCAGTAAGATCACCTCTCATTCTTCTAAAGTAGTCTCCACTTGAACCAACTCAACAATGGAGTGCTTCAGGAGTCTGAATGTACGGCTAATTTCAGAAGCCCGGAACAAAGAGACGGAGTCAACCTTACTGATCCATCCATTTCTCGCCTGCCGTGCTTGGCCTTGTCCCTTGCTCCCTCTCAGTGCTTTACAGCTCAGCCATTTATCTCCATTTGTCGCGCATTGCAAACCGTTGATTGAATTCGGTCAGCTGGTGCGTTGGGTTGGCAACTCTGGTTGGGCATAGTCCTGGAGGTTTCATCACATGACCTCCTGCCTCCAACCACCCGGCAGTCCTGCCATTGCCCATCCCCACGGCGACCCGCCTTCCCACGGCCAATCGGAAAGTCAATAGACCCTTCACTACCCCATTGGATGTTTTTCACCGTCAGTCAATAGTCTTTTCCCCCATTTTTATCATAGCTAATAAAAAGTGTTTAAAGAAAATGTAAAACTTTTTTTTTTAAATGTCCGTGATTTTTCTCCTGGGTGCCTCGCAGTCGTTTCTGGGAGATTTGTCTTCAATTCCTGGAGGCTCCAGGGAAATCCTGGGGGGGCGGTTGGCAACACTACTAGTGTGATGTAAGTAGTTGACAAATATACTTTTTCAGATCCGTCTTCTTGGTTCAACTTCTGAAGTGTGTAATAAGCCAGACCAACATTATAAATCTGGGCCATCGGCTGACTGAGAAAGCAACGTGGATCAGGTAATTAAAACCCAGTTTTTCCTAAACTTGCTCCCACCGGGCTGAAGAAAGAGGAAGCCGGGTAAATAAAAGATTCAAAACTGAGGGGAATTAGCTTGTGGAAGGTAGATTAGGCTGAAAATATGAAAGCTGAAGATTAAAAATAGAGGACAGGCAGAAAATGGGCTGGAAGAGAGAACAGGAACAAAAGCCAAAGTGGCTGCTGGAAATCTGAACTAAAAACAGAAAATGCTGGAAATACTCAGCAGCTCGGGCAGCATCTGTGGAGAGAGAAACAGAGTTAACGTTTCAGGTCGATGACCTTTCGTCAGAACGCACAGATGAGCAGAATCAAGTGTTTATTTTTAATTTTTAGTTAAAATTGCCTTTTAAATGTACGTTTTATTTCAGTTGGTTTAATATTACTGTCAGCCGTGGCTCAGTGGGTAGCACTCTTGTCTCTGCGTCAGAAGGTTGTGGGTTCAAGTCCCGCTCCAGAGACTTGAGCACAAAAATCTATGCTGACACTCCCAGTGCAGTGCTGAGGGAGCGCTGCACTGTTGGAGGTGCCGTCTTTTGGTTGAGACCTTAAACCTGCTCTCTCAGGTGGACGTAAAAAAAAGACTTGCATTTCTATAGCGCCTGTCATGACCTCAGGACGTCTCAGCGCTTTACAGCCAATGAAGTACTTTTGAAGTGTAGTCACTGTTGTAATGTGCGAAACGCGGCAGCCAATTTGCACACAGCAAGCTCCCACAAACAGCAATGTGATAATGACCAGATAATCTGTTTTTGTTATGTTGATTGAGGGATAAATATTGGCCCCAGAACACCGGGAATAACTCCCCTGCTCTTCTTCGAAATAGTGTCATGGGATCTTTTACGTCCACCTGAGAGAGCAGACGGGGCCTCGGTTTAACATCTCATCTGAAAGACGGCACCTCCGACAGTGCAGCACTCCCTCAGCACTGCACTGGAGTGTCAGCCTAGCTTTATGTTCTCCAAGTCCGTGGAGTGGGCCTTGAACCCACAACCTTCGTGACTCTGAGGCAAGTGTACTACCCACTGAGCCACAGCTGACTCGCGGCACTATTTTGAAGAAGAGCAGGAGAATTATCCCCGGTGTCCTGGCCAATATTTATCAACATCACTAAAACAGATTATCTGGTCATTATCACATTGCTTCATGTGGGAGCTTGCTGTGTGCAAATTGGCTGCCGCGTTTCCCACATTACAACAGTGACTACACTCCAAAATAGTACTTCATTGGCTGTAAAGCGCTTTGGGACGTCCGGTGGTCATGAAAGGCGCTATATAAATGCAAGTCTTTCTTTTTCTTTTTAATATACTTTGGCAAACATACTCCTGATGTAGGGGTTGCTTTATTTCTACATAGTTTCTGACATTTTTAGCATTACAGTGATTTGAGAAAAAATCTGGTCATCCTATGGAGACAGGAGTTTTCCTGGACCTGTTGGCAGTCTATGGATTAATTGATTGGTACAGTTCAACGATATTGAAACTTTCAATTTATGAACACTAGGGTTGCCAACCCTCCAGGATTGGCCTGGAGTCTCCAGGAATTAAAGATCAATCTCCAGGACACGGCCGTGAGCCACACGGGAGAAAACTCATCAGGACATTTGTGTGTTTTTCTTAATTTTCTTCGAACATTTTTGTTTCTTAGTCATAAAATTTAGGAGTTGGGAACAAGGCTGTTTGACTGGGTGAGGCGGCTCGAGGCGGGCGGTCATGTGATGGAACCTCCAGGAATACGTCCAACCAGAGTTGGCAACCCTAATGAACTGAACCGATTGGTTAACCGAATGCTCTGTACTGCCACCAGCTAAATGCCGTCAAAACCAAAGGCACCGTTTGTTTTGGGCTCCTGTCACCTTTCTGTGTATTTCTACACTTAACTTCACCAACCTCCCCACCTGCCACCTCAGGCTCAGTGTGTGAGGCTCGCTGGTTCATCCCCAGCCGTGTCTCTTTCCCCACATCGGCTCCAACAGCAGGGCCGCCATCTTCCACCTTCCCATCACTGCCACCGAGACTCGAGTCCAAATAGTTACGCGACCCCCCCTCCGCCCACCGAGCTGGGGATAGCGCGGGAAGGTGGAGTTGAGGTCGAAGATCAGCCATGATCCTATTGAATGGCGGAGCAGGCTCGAGGGGCCGTATGGCCGACTCCTGCTCCTATTTCTTATGTTCTTATGTCATTACCTAGAGGCTCATGCACTGCATCAGCAGCATCCAATTTCATGGTCAATGGCCAATAAAATGGAGGTGAAGCCTATTTTAAGTGACCTCAGCGACCACACGCCATTTCCCCCAGCACCAGATTCTTGGCCCCCTGGAGAGCACCCCGTGCTCTTCTTCACGCTGTGCCGTGGGAATCGTGTGAAGCCACCTGATCTGAAGGACAACATCTCTGAAAGTCACTCAAGCATCAGGCTAGGTTACATGTTCAAGTACAAGAGCGGGGCTTCAATCAGAGGCGAGGGAGCTCGCACGGGTTGGTGAAGCAACAACAGTGACTGCCCTTCAAATGCTTTGGGACATCCTGAAAGAGGCCCTGAATAGAATGCAAACTCTTGCAAGTTGACTGCGAATTGGCCTCACAGCCAATTGAAAAGGAAGAACTTGTATTTCTATGGCGCCTTTCACAACCTCAGAATGTTCGCAACCTCAGAATGTCCCAAAGCGCTTTACAGCCGATTAAGTACTCTTGAAGTGTAGTCACTGATCTAATGTAGGAAATGTGGCAGCCGATTTGTGCACAGCAAGCTCCCACAAACAGCAATGTGATAATGACCAGATAATGAGTTTTAGTGATATTGGTTGAGGGATAAATATTGGCCTCAGGACACCGGGGAGAACTCACCTGCTCCTCTTTGAAATAGTGCCATGGAATCTTTTACATCCACCCGAGAGAGCAGACGGGGCCTCGGTTTAACGTCTCATCCGAAAGACGGCACCTCCGACAGTGCAGCACCTCCCTCAGTACTGCACTGGGAGTGTCAGCCTAGCTTTATGTGCTCAAGTCTCTGGAGCAGAGATTGAACCCCCAACCTTCTGACTCAGAGGCGAGAGAGCCACCCACTGAGCCACGGCTGACACGCAATTGGCAGCTCATTTTGCACCAGGCCCAATTAAAATTCGGGCGTGGTGTAAAAACAGGCTGCCGATTCACCATGATCCTAATTGGTGTAGACAGGTGTAAACCAATTTCACCCCCTCGCTGACTCTTCTTTCAAGTTGTAACAGTTAGGTTGCTCCACTAGGTGGCAGGCCCTATTCAGTTTCACACCAAATCTCAGGCAGGGGGCGAGAAGGGTGAAGGGACAAGATGCCTCTCCGTGTCTGCGGCCCTGCTGAAAATGGGCTCTTAAATAAGAATGACTAATCAACAAAAACAGCTGAGATTCAATCATCAAAAATAAAAATTGAGTTTAAAAAAATCAATTAAAAATTAATTGTGATCGCCGGTTATTGCTATTAATTGAATGGAATGTCCTTTAAAACTAGTTTTCTGTTGGTAACAGTTGGAGCTCTCCCAGCAGAGGCACGTTATACGACCCATCAAAAATGTCAACGAACAGGTTCTTGCTGAGGAGGCTTCAATTTACCCGATACACCCATTTCAGCCTCAGGTGAAACTATCTGAAATTGCCGGCAAGTTTCTGTTTTCTCACATTATTCTTCCCACTTGTTAAGTTTATTTTACCCGCCTTTTAAGCTCCCCAAATACTGCAAACCATTTACCGCGCAAGCAGACGATTAAGTTCACAGGCTTCGCCAAATGTGCTCTACTGTGTCAGCCAGTGGCTCAGTGGGTAGCAGTCTCTCATCTCTAAGTCAGAAGGTTGTGTGTTTGAGCCCCACTCCACAGACTTGAGCACATAATCCAGGCTGACACTCCCAGTGCAGTGCTGAGGGTGTGCTGCACTGTCGGAGGTGCCGTCTTTCAGATGAGACGGTAAACCGAGGCCCCGTCTGCTCTCTCAGGTGGACGTAAAAGATCCCACGGCCACTATTTCGAAGAAAAGCAGGTGAGTTCTCCCCAGTGTCCTGGCCAATATTTATCCCTTAACCAACATCACTAAAAAACGGATTATCTCATTGCTGTTTGTTGGACACTGCTATCCACAAATTGGCTGCTGCATTTCCTACATTACAACAGTGGCTATATTTTAAAAGTACTTCATTGGCTGTAAAGCGCTTTGGGACGTCCTGAGGTCGTGAAAGATGCTACAGAAATGCAAGTCTTTTTTTTTTCTTTTTTAAGCAATTTTCTCCATTCAAACAAGTCAAAAGTTTAATCAGATTGCAGGATTCACAGTCTGTATATTTCTATCCTGAATTCTGAGTCCGGGCCCATTCACAGGAGTTAATAAAGTTAGTAATATTGGGGGTGAAACATGGTCAAAGGCAAATAGTGCTAAACGGGCTGGCACTGAACCGGCAGCTCGTTCTGCATCGCGCCAGAGGTTTTCTCCATTGACTTCAATGAGAAACGAACATTGGGCATGCTGGAAAACCGGCCGCCCGTTCACTATCAGCTCATTTTGTACTGACCTTGACCAATTTCACCCTCATTGTAATTACAGCAAAATGCTGTAAACAGACAGCTTTCGCTGGGGATGTCCAGACTTCATCCCTGCGGCTCGCTAAGTACCATCGAGCCCCAGGTAGGGTTGCCCACTCTGGTTGGATGTATTCCTGGAGGTCTCGTCACATCCTCCTGCCCCCAACCGCCCCCGCACTCCCACCATTGGCCGCCCAACATGTCCATCATCGCACGCCCCCGCCTTCCCGCACCAATCGGAGATGATTTTTGACTGTCAGTCTGACAGCCTTTTCTCCCACCTCTAATATTTTTATCACTAATAACCAAAGTGCACCAAGAATTTTTCTTTAAAAACACAATTTTTTAATGATTTTTCTCTCCCTGGGTTTTGCTCGCAACAGTGTCCTGGAGATTTGACTTTAATTCCTGGAGACTCCAGGGCAATCCTGGAGGGTTGGCAACCCCAGCCGCATGGCCACCTAGAAAGAATTTCAGTACAAAACACTGAATTCAATGGATGTGATTAAAAGCCAATGCCCACTCCTAGTCTAAGTCACAGAGTAGCTGTTGGAAATTGCGGTTCTGGTTCAAGATTGGACCGGTAGGAGGGTTTAATCACAGCGGATTTGCAGGCCACATGAGACTGGGCTTAGTTGGAGACCATGGACTGTAGTCTAGATGGCTCTGTTTTACGCCTCAAAAGAATGCAACAATAAAAAAAAAATGCATGATCAATATTTCTTCCTTGCCCTTTAGCTTGTCAGTACTTACATGAATGTGAGAGTGAGCCGGGAGAATGAGATCAAACATCAGTGCAGAAATCTCACATTCCCCATAAGCCTCTAACCAGACTTGACAAGTGTCACTCAGTAGAAGTTACAATCATTCATTTCCATTTCAAACTGTCACCAAATTTGATGCCTTATTATTAAAAATAAACACAGCTCCCCATCTTTATGTGGGTTATCAACACGTGCCACCCTTGTCAGTCATAAATGTCAGTCCCAACACTTGTCTACTTTTAACAGCTCTGTTCAAAGTAGTTTCATCTCGATTGTACTGTACTTCTTCTCCTTAGGCAGTCCCTCGGAACCGAGGATGACTTGCTTCCACACTAAAAATGAGTTCTCAGGTGACTGATGAGTCCAATGCGGGACCTACAGTCTCTGTCACAGGTGGGGCAGACGGTGGTTGAAGGGGCGGGTGGGTGGGGTGCTTGGGTTGACGTGCGCTCCTTGCGCTGCTTGCGCTTGGCTTCCGCTTGCTCCCGGCGAAGAGACTCGAGGTGTTCGGCGCCTTCCCGAATGCTTCTCCTCCACTTTGTGTGGTCCTGGGCCAGGGATTCCCAGGTGTCGGTGGGGATGTTGCACTTTTTCAAGGAGGCTTTGAGGGTGCCCTTAAAGCGTTTCCTCTGCCCACCTGGGGCTCTCTTGCCGTGTTGGAGCTCTGAGTAGAGCGCTTGTTTTGGGAGTCTCGTATCGGGCATGCGGACGATGTGGCCTGTCCATCGGAGCTGATCGAGCGTGGTCAAAGCTTCGATGCTGGGGATGTTGGCCTGAGCGAGAACTCTGACGTTGGTGCGCCTATCCTGCCAATGGATTTGCAGGATCTTGCGGAGGCAGCATTGGTGGTACCTCTCCAGTGCTTTGAGGTGCCTGCTGTACATGGTCCATGTCTCTGAAGCATGCAGGAAGGCGGGTATCACTACTGCTCTGTAGACCATGAGCTTGGTGCTGGGTTTGAGGTCCTGGTCTTCAAACACTCTCTTCCTCAGCACACTGAAGGCGGTGTTGGACTTCGTCATCGACGTCTGCCCTTGTTGACAGTAGGCTCCCGAGATATGGAAAGTGGTCCACATTGTCCAAGGCCTCGTCATGGATTTTGATAATCTGGGGGCAATACTGTGTGGCGGGGGCAGGTTGGTAAAGGACCTTTGTCTTACGGATTTTTAGTGTAAGGCCTATACTCTCGTATGCTTCGGTGAAGGTGTTGACGATGGTTTGGAGTTCGGCCTCAGAGTGTGCGCAGACGCAAGCGTCGTCTGCATACTGTAATTCGATGACAGAGGATGGGACGACCTTGGATCTGGACTGGAGGCGACGGAGGTTGAACAGTTTCCTGTTAGTTCTGTAGATTAGCTCCACTCCAGCGGAGAGCTTACTGAGGGTGAGATGGAGCATTGCAGCCAGGAAGATCGAGAAGAGCGTTGGTGTGATGACACAACCTTGCTTGACCCCGGTCCGTATGTGAATTGGGTCTGTGGTGGATCCATTGGTCAGGACCTCGAAAGCCTTTGTGAGGTCAAAGAAGGCCATGTACAGCGGTTGGTGCCGTTCCCTGCATTTCTTTTGTAGTTGACGCGCGGTGTACTACACCGCTTAACATATACAGGTAGGACAGTCACTGTTCCTCATGTTGAGGAAGTTTCTGGATAACATTGAACTCTATGATCAACCACTTTTGCTTTACAGAGTGATTTCAAATAAAGCTGTTGGACTATAACCTGGTGTTGTGCGACTTCTCAGCTTTACAGAGTGACACTGAGTGATGTTTTTAATGCAAACAGGTTAGAAGTATTAAAAAAAAACCTTTCCAATTCCAATTCTCGTCTGGCTTCTCAAGGTAAGGAGAGACAGGAAGAGTGAGGCAGAGATGGAGACGGGAAGTTCAGACAAGGTGCACCATTTCTTGCATTGCCCCCCAAGGGTAAATACAAACTGATGAATATGTGTCAGCATTGTCCATCTAGTGTCGCTGTCACCAACTCCTCCAACAGAGACATTTATATTCATCCAATCAGCCTCGATGAATGACGCCTCAGCTTTTTTAAGGGGTCAGCCGAGGCTCAGTGGGCAGCACTCTCGCCTCTGAATCAGAAGGTCGTGGGTTTAAGTCTCGCTTCAGAGTCTTGAGCACATAATCTAGGCTGGCACTTCCCTGCTGCGGTGTCGGAGGTGCCGTCTTTCGAATGAGACGTTAAACCGAGGTCCCGTCTGCTCCTCTCAGGTGGACTATTTCACTATTTCAAAGAAGAGCAGGGGGAGTTCTCCCCGGTGTAATGGAAAAATATTTATCCCTCAACCAACATCACTGAAACAGATTATCTGGTCATTATATCGTTGCTGTTTTTTGGGATCTTGCTGTGCGCAAATTGGCTGCCACGTTTCCTACATTACAACAGTGACTACACTTCACAAAGTACTTCATTGGCTGTAAAGCGCTCTGGGACGTCCTGAGGTGGTGAAAGGCGCTGGAGAAATGCAAGCCTTTCTTTTCTTGACACAACTTATTGTTATGATCTCACTGAGGTTTGGTTGCTATGAGAAACAATTTGAAATGCTCCCAGGAATGTGGTCGTGTCTCATTGAGCAACATTGAAAAAAACAGACTCAGGCAAAGTGACGGCAGCTTAAATAAGTGAACCGAATGCAGAACAGGCAAACCGCAAGCCTCTGTGTGAGAGGAGAGGAAGCGATCCCAACAGGGAAACACGATGCTCCACGGATACGGGGATACAGTGGTGAGCTGTGCTGCCAACAGCAGACACCCAGTTATAGTCTCCCATTACCATCTCCTTTTGCCTTGCACCATCAGCCCTTTTGTCTCTTAATCTCTCCTGCCTTCCATCCTCTCACAGAACTTCCCTTTTGTTCTTTGCTCCCCTCCCCCCTTTCCCTGCCTCTGTACCTGCTTAAAAACCTGTTACATCTCCAACTTTTTCCAGTTCTGATGAAGGGTCACAGACCTGAAACGTTAACCCTGTTTCTCTCTCCACAGACGCTGCCTGACCTGCTGAGTATTTCCAGCATTTTCTGTTTTTATTTCAGATTTCCAGCATCCGCAGTATTTTGCTTTTGTACCCAGTTATAGTGCTGCGCAGCACACTAACACTGCAACCATATAGTGACACCACAAGTCCCGGCCAGAATGGAGATGATAGGGTCGTCAATCAAGAGACTCTGTTTGCTGTAGTTTAGGCCATGAGATTACAGGACAGTCATGAATATTTTAGCCAACCAATATGGCTGACACCAGGCTGGCATATGAATAACACAGAGCATATGAAATGATCCTGCTGTACTCGGGAGACTCTGTTTGCGACAGTTTCGGTCATGAGTTCGGAGACTGTCAAGTCCCACCCCGTCTCCAAATCATTGGCCGACACAGAGGTGTCAATATTCACTCTGTGTTTTGTTTCACTAAAACAGATTATCTGGTCATTATCACATTGCTGTTTGTGGGAGCTTGCTGTGCGCAAAATGGCTGCCACGTTTCCTGCATTACAACAGTGACTACACTTCAAAAAGTACTTCATTGGCTGTAAAGCGCTTTGGGACGTTCTGAGGTTGTGAAAGGCGCGATAGAAATGCAAGCTTTTTTTTATTTTTTTCCTTAATTCCCTCCCTATCTAGATTATTTCTCTGGAATGAACAGTGAAAAGGTTACATTTCCTTTGCTGTTATGCTCCCGTTGACTGTCCCATTGGCCCATCCGGTAATGTCAGAACTAACAAAACATAAGAATGTATGGAATAAGAAAAGGGTAACCAGTCCATCATGTTCACTTCTCCTACAGACTCTGTATAATCCGTCCAATCATGGACCCTACCCCATCTGTTTAAACTCCTGAGGGAAAGGTCTGTGTAACTATTCTCTGATTCCCAAACAAAGCCCAAGACTATTCATGCATCTCAAGTTGACTATTTAACTTTGGCTGATGTCCTGTCCAGCCCCCAGCAGCACAGGGACCATTGCGTCCCATAGATTATTTCATTGTCTTGGTCCACTGAGTGCGAGTCAGCAGAGAGTGCTGAGTTTGGGTAAGTGTGAGAGTTCTTTAATTGTTAGTTCTCTTTAAATCATTCTTGATAAGAGTACTTAAGTAGTTTAATGAAGGGGAAAAGTTAAATATTTGGGATTCTGTTGGTTTAAGAAGAGTAAAACAAGGTTACACAGCAGTAGGAGTAAATTGGCACAGCAGGCAGTGGAAACCAGTTTTCTAACCAATCAGCAGGGGTGACTCATTTGGCTGTAAACAAACAAACAGTATAAAAAGACCAGTGCTAGTGAGAGCAAGCACTGAGTGCAAGTCAGCAGAGAGTGCTGTGAGTTTGGGTGAATGGGGTGCTCTTTTCAAACTTTAACTCTGTGGGTTGGAGTTAATAAGGCCTTTCTGGTGCAGAGTGACTGTTGGTAAACCATTTAACTGGTGTAATTTAGAGGGATTGATTTAATTTGAATCCAATTAATTAGAGGGGATACTAGCATCTATAATCAGGCAGAGAGTGTCCATAACTAACAGTAAAAAATTTAATTAATTACATAGAATGGAGCAGGTGATGTGTTACTGTTGCGAGATGTGGGAGCCGGTGGACCCCATTGAGGCGCACGGTGATTACATCTGTGACAAGTGTCTGCTGCTACAGGAACTCCAGCTCCGTGTTGATGAGCTGGAGTCTGAGCTTCAGACACTGTGACACATCTGGGAGGGGGAGAAGTACCTGGACTCTGTGTTTCAGGAGGTGGTCACACCTATGAAATTAATTAATTCAGATGTAGCCCATGGTCAGGGACAGGACGGTGTGACTACGAGTGAGGCAGGTACGGGGATCACGTATGGGCAACACGGTGGCACAGTGGTTAGCACTGGTGCCTCACAGTGCCAGGGACCCGGGTTCGAATCTGGCCTCGGGTGACTGTCTGTGTGGAGTTTGCACATTCTCCCCGTGTCTGCGTGGGTTTCCTCCGGGTGCTCCGGTTTCCTCCCACAGTCCAAAAATGTGCGGGTTAGGTTGATTTGGCTATGATAAATTGACCCTTAGTGTTAGGGGGGATTAAATATGTGGGGTTATGGGGATAGGATGGGATATGCTAGGGGGAATTAAATACATGGGGTTACGGGGGTAGGGTGGGATATGTGTACTGTGGGGATTAAAGCAGGGACAGGGTACAGGACTTGGATGATCAGCCATGATCGTATTGAATGGCGGAGCAGGCTCGACGGGCCGAATGGCCTACTCCTGCTCCTAGATTCTATGTCTATGTTTCTATGATCCAGGAGGTAGTGTTGGAGGGGCCGCAGCCCTTGCTCTTGTCCAACAGGTTTGAGGTTCTTACTCCCTGTGGGGACAGGAGCAGGGACTGCAGGGAGGATGAGCAACCTGGCCACAGCACCGTGGAACGGGCGGCCATTCAAGAGGGGGGAGTAAATAGAAATGTTGCAGTGGTAGGGGATAGTATTATTAGGGGGATAGATAGAGTTCTCTGCAGCCGAGAGCGAGAGTCCCGTAGGCTGTGTTGCCTGCCTGGTGCCAGGATTAAGGACATCTCCTCTGGGCTGGAAAGAAACTTGCAGTGGGAGGGGGTGGCTCCAGTTGTCATGGTCCATGTTGGTACAAATGACGTAGATAGGACAAGGAAGCCGGTTCTGTTAAAGGAGTATGAGCAGCTAGGGGTCAAATTAAAAAACAGAACCTCAAGGGTAATAATCTCTGGATTATTACCTGAGCCATGAGCGAATTTGGCTAGGACAAATAAAATTAGAGTTAAATGAGTTGCTCAAAGACTGCTGTGGGAGAAATGGGTTTTGCTTCCTGGGACACTGGCACCAGTACTGGGGCAGGAGGGAGCTGTTCCGTTGGGACGGGCTTCACTTGGCCAGTGCTGGGACTAGAGTCCTGGTGGATCATATAACTAGGGCTGTAGAGAGGGCTTTAAACTAACTAGTGGGGGGGAGGTTCCGAGAGAACAAATAATAAAAATGACAACAGAATGTGTCAGGAAGGGGCAGAAGGTATGGAGTAAAAGGTAAAGTAATAAAAAGGGCAAAAGCAGGAACTAAGGGGGAGAAATTCAGTATCGCCCCATTTGGGGCGCAATTATCGGTCGGGCGCAAAGATTAGCGCCTGGCGCTAATTATCGCCACCGACTGCAAACTTGACTTTTATCGCCCCCTGGAGGTGATTGGAGCGCTAAATCAGGCGCTTCACACCTGTCTTAAGGCGCAAAGGCCGAGGAGCGAGGCGCTACCTCAGAGCGCTGGCGAAGCTCATGTAATGTCAGTCAACAATGGAACACACACACAATGACACGGGCCAGTTCTTAAAGGGGATGGTTAATCTTGCTTTCCATCCACATCCTGCTCATTGCAGCCTTGAATCTCGGCCTGGAGAGACCTGCACATCAAATCTGCTGGAAAGATCAATGGAGAGTACCAGGCAAAGAGCTCAGAGTGCAGCCCCCACAGTCTCTTCTAAATCGATACAAGGAATGGCAAATCAAAATGAACCTGCAAAGTGCTGCTCAGTACCCAAAACTCCTTCACACAACGTTGAATCTCTCCAGAAGTCTCTCTCTCTCTCGCTCAGAATGCGTAGTTCAAAAATGGCACCAACAATAAAAGGCAGGAAGTGGTCACCTTTAAATAGCGCTCCCCCTTTCCCTTCATGACTGCAGAACGCTCCCCTCAACCTGTCGTTGCTAGCGTCAGGCGGTAAGGCAGGGGGCGCCACTCAATATCCGCTCCGGGGAGGGTATGAAACAGGAAATCAGAGGTGCGTGCAAAAAAGGCACGGCAGTTATCATGGGTGACTTTAATATGCATATAGATTGGGCTACTCAAACTGGAAGCAATACGGTGGAGGAGGATTTCCTGGAGTGTTTAAGGGATGGTTTCCTAAACCAATATGTTGAGGAACCAACTCGAGGGGAGGCCATCCTGGACTGGGTGTTGTGTAATGAGGAAGGACTAATCAGCAATCTTGTGGTACGAGGCCCCCTGGGGAAGAGTGACCATAGTATGGTGGAGTTCTACATTAGGATGGAGAAGGAAACAGTTAAGTCAGAGACCATGGTCCAGAACTTAAATAAGGGCAACTTTGATGGTATGAGGCGTGAATTGGCGAGGTTAAATTGGCAAGCGATATTTAAGGGGCTATCAGTGGAAGGGCAATGGCAGACATTTAGAGATCGCATGGATGAACTACAACAATTGTACATCCCGGTCTGGTGTAAAAATAAAAAAGGGAAGGTGGCTCAACCATGGCTAACAAGGGAAATCAGGGATAGTATTAAAACCAAGGAAGTTGCATACAAATTGGCCAGAAGTAGCAGCAAACCCGGGGACTGGGAGAACTTCAAAACTCAGCAAAGGAGGACGAAGGGTTTGATTAGTGCAGGGAAAATAAAATATGAAAGGAAGCTTGCAGAGAACATTAAAATGGACTGCAAAAGCTTCTATAAATATGTAAAAAGAAAGAGGTTAGTAAAAACAAACGTAGGTCCCCTGCAGTCGGAAACAGGGCAAGTCGTAATGGGGAACAAGGAAATGGCAGATCAATTGAACAAGTACTTTGGTTCGGTGTTAACTGTGGAGGACACACACAACCTGCCGGAAATAAAAGGGGTCAGAGGATCTGGTAAGAGGGAGGAGCTGAGGGAAATCCTTATTAGTCGGGAAAAGGTATTGGGGAAATTGATGGGACTGAAGGCTGAAAAATCCCCGGGGCCTGATGGTCTGCATCCCAGAGTACTTAAGGAGGTGGCCTTGGAAATAGTGGATGCATTGACGATCATTTTCCAACATTCCTTAGACTCTGGATCAGTTCCGATGGAGTGGAGGGTGGCCAATGTAACCCCTCTTTTTAAAAAAGGAGGGAGGGAGAAAGCAGGGAATTATAGACCGGTCAGCCTGACATCGGTCGTGGGTAAAATGATGGAAGCAATTATTAAAGATGTCATAACAGACCATTTGGAAAGTGGCGACATGATAGGTCCAAGTCAGCATGGATTTGTGAAAGGGAAATCATGCTTGACAAATCTTCTGGAATTTTTTGAGGATGATTCCAATAGGGTGGACAGGGGGGAACCAGTAGATGTGGTGTATTTGGACTTTCAGAAGGCCTTCGACAAGGTCCCACACAAGAGATTGGTGAGCAAAGTTAAAGCACATGGGATTGGGGGTAATGTGTTGACGTGGATTGAGAACTGGTTGGCACACAGGAAACAAAGAGTAGGAGTAAATGGGTACTTTTCAGAATGGCAGGCAGTGACCAGCGGGGTACCGCAGGGTTCGGTGCTGGGACCCCAGCTGTTTACATTATATATTAATGATTTGGACGAAGGGATTAAATGTAATATCTCCAAATTTGCGGATGACACTAAATTGGGAGGCAGTGCGAACAATGAGGAGGATGCTAGGAGGCTACAGAGTGACTTGGACAGATTGGGTGAATGGGCAAATGTATGGCAGATGAAGTACAATGTGGATAAATGTGAGGTTATCCACTTTGGTGGTAAAAATAGAGAGGCGGACTATTACCTGAATGGTGGCAGATTAGGGAAAGGGGAGGTGCAACGAGACCTGGGCGTCATGGTACATCAGTCACTGAAGGTGGGAATGCAAGTGCAGCAGGCAGTCAAGAAAGCAAACGGAATGATGGCCTTCATAGTAAGGGGATTTGAGTACAGGAGTAGGGAGGTGATGCTGCAGTTGTACAGGGCCTTGGTGAGGCCACACCTGGAGTATTGTGCGCAGTTTTGGTCTCCTAACTTAAGGAAGGACATTCTTGCTATTGAGGGAGTGCAGCGAAGGTTCACTAGATTGATTCCTGGGATGGCCGGACTGACATATCAAGAAAGATTGGGTCAACTGAACTTGTATCCTCTGGAGTTCAGAAGAATGAGGGGGGATCTTATAGAGACATTTAAAATCCTGACTGGTTTAGACAAATTAGATGCGGGCAGAATGTTCCCAATGTTAGGGAAAACTAGAACCAGGGGTCACAGTCTAAGGATTAAGGGGAAGCCATTTAAGACTGAGCTGAGGAGGAACTTCTTCACCCAGAGAGTGGTGAATCTATGGAATTTTCTTCCACAGAAGGTTGTTGAGGCCAGCTCGCTAAATATATTCAAAAGGGAGTTAGATATAACACTCACAACTAGGGGGATCAAGGGGTATGGCGAGAAAGCAGGAATGGGGTACTGAGGTAGCATGTTCAGCCATGAACGCATTGAATGGCGGTGCAGGCTCGAAGGACCGAATGGTCTACTCCTGTACCTATTTTCTATGTTTCTATGTTTCTATGATACCGGGGCGTTGTGCACTCGACTGACGTCACGATCTGCTGGCGCAGGAGATCGTGGCGGTAGTGTTTAGCGCTGCCGCAAAATGTCTGGTTAATTTCGCGAGCGGCGCGAACTTCGCCGTGCCTGGGAGCTAGATGCTTTGCGCCCCATTAGCGCCCTCTTAAGGCGCTAACGGGAGGCGCAACCAACTGAATTTTTCCCCCTAAGTGTCACAAAACATATTTGAAAGTTCTCTTTCTGAATGCACGTAGCATTCGTAACAAAATAGACGAGTTAACGGCACAAATAACTACATATGGGTATGATCTTGTGGCCATTACAGAAACATGGCTGCAGGGTGACAATGCCTGGGAATTAAACATACCAGGTTATTTAACGATCAGGAAGGACAGGCAGGAAGGAAGGGGAGGTGGGGTGGCTATGTTAATAAAGGAAGGAATCACTGTAATACAGAGAAATGATATTGGGTCAAAAGATCAGGATAATGAAACAGTTTGGGTGGAGATAAGGAATAATAAGGGGAAGAAAACACTAGTGGGCGTAGCCTATAGGCCTCCGAACAGTTGCAACTCTGTTGGACGGAGTATCAATCAGGAAATAGTTGAGGCTTGTAATAAGGGAACATCTATAATTATGGGGGATTTTAACTATCATATTAATTGGACAAATCAAATTGGGCAGGGCTGCCTTGAGGACGAGTTCATTGAGTGTATTAGGGATGGGTTTCTTGAGCAGTATGTAACTGAACCAACCAGGGGGCAAGCAACCTTAGATCTGGTCCTGTGTAATGAGACAGGATTAATTAAAAATGTCCTAGTAAAGGATCCCCTTGGAATGAGTGACCATAACATGGTTGAATTCCATATTCAATTAGAGGGTGAGAAGGTTGGATCTCAAACAAGCGTGCTAAGCTTGAATAAAGGAGACTATGAAGGTATGCGAGCGGAATTGAGTAGAGTGGATTGGGAAAATAGATTAAAGGGTAAGACGATACATGATCAGTGGTGTACATTTAAGGAGTTATTTTACAACTTCCAAAAAATATATATTCCACTGAGAAGAAAAGGGTGTAAAAGAAAAGACAGTCATCCGTGGCGAAGTAAAGAAATTAAGGATAGTATTCGACTAAAAACAAGGGCCTATAAGGTAGCCAAATCTAGTGGGAGGATAGAGGATTGGGAAAACTTTAAAAGACAGCAAAAAATAACAAAAAGATTGATTAAGAAAGGGAAGATAGATTATGAAAGTAAATTTAGCAAAAAATATAAAAACAGATAGTAAGAGTTTTTATAGTTATATAAAAAGAAAAAGGGTGGCTAAAGTAAATGTTGGTCCCTTAGAGGATGAGACCGGGAAATTAATGGTGGGAAATATGGAGATGGCAAATACACTGAATGAATATTTTGTATCAGTCTTTACAGTAGAGGACACTAAGAATATCCCAACACTGGACAAACAGGGGGCTATAGGGGGGGGGAGGAGCTAAACACGATCAAAATCACTAAGGAAGTGGTACTCGGTAAAATAATGGGACTCAAGGCGGATAAATCACCTGGACCTGATGGCTTACATCCTAGGGTCTTGAGGGAAGTGACGGTAGGGATTGTGGATGCATTGGTAATAATTTTCCAAAACTCCCTGGACTCAGCAAAGGTCCCGGCAGACTGGAAAACTGCTAATGTAACACCCTTATTTAAAAAGGGCAGCAGACAGAAGGCTGGAAACTATAGACCGGTTAGCCTAACATCTGTGGTAGGTAAAATTTTGGAGTCCATTATTAAGGAGACAGTAACGGGACATTTGGATAATCATAATTTAATAGGACAAAGTCAGCATGGTTTTATGAAGGGGAAGTCATGTTTGACAAATTTGCTGGAGTTCTTTGAGGAAGTAAGACACAGGGTGGATAAAGGGGAACCAGTGGATGTGGTGTATTTAGACTTCCAAAAGGCATTTGACAAGGTGCCACACAAAAGATTATTGCTTAAGATAAAAAATCACGGGATTGGGGGTAATATTCTGGCATGGATAGAGGATTGGCTATCTAACAGAAGGCAGAGAGTTGGGATAAATGGTTCATTCTCAGACTGGCAATCAGTAACTAGTGGTGTTCCACAGGCGTCAGTGCTGGGTCCCCAACTCTTTGCAATCTATATTAACGATTTGGAGAAGGGGACCGAGTGTAACATATCAAAGTTTGCAGATGATGCTAAGATGGGAGGGAAAGTAGTGAGTGAGGAGGACATAAAAAATCTGCAAGGGGACATAGACAGGCTAAGTAAGTGGGCGGAGATTTGGCAGATGGAATACAACACTGGAAAGTGTGAGGTTATGCACTTTGGCAGGAAAAATAGTAGAGCAAGTTATTATCTTAATGGCAAGAAACTGGAAAGTACTGAAGTACAAAGGGATCTGGGGGTCCTGGTGCACGAAACTCAAAAGGTTAGTATGCAGGTGCAGCAAGTGATTAAGAAGGCCAATGGAATGTTGGCTTTCATTGCTAGGGGGATAGAATATAAAAATAGGGAGGTATTGCTTCAGTTGTACAAGGTATTGGTGAGACTGCACCTGGAATACTGCATACAGTTTTGGTGTCCATACTTAAGAAAAGACATACTTGCTCTCGAGTCAGTACAAAGAAGGTTCACTCGGTTAATCCCGGGGATGAGGGGATGGACATGTGAGGAGAGGTTGGGTAGATTGGGACTCTACTCATTGGAGTTCAGAAGAATGAGAGGTGATCTTATTGAAACATATAAGATTGTGAAGGGGTTGGATCGGGTGGATGCGGGGAGGATGTTCCCGATGATGGGTGAAACTAGAACTAGGGAGCATAGTCTTAGAATAAGGGGCTGCTCTTTCAAAACTGAGATGAGAAGGAACTACTTCACTCAGGGTGGTAGGTCCATGGAATATGCTGCCCCAAAAAGCTGTAGAAGCTACATCATTACATAAATTTAAAACAGAAATAGACAGTTTCCTAGAAGTAAAGGGAATTAAGGGTTACGGGGAGCGGGCAGGAATTTGGACATGAGTCTAGGTTCGGATCGGTCATGGCCCTGTGGGTAGCGTAGCAGGCCCAGGGGCCATGTAGCCTGATCCTGCTCCTATTTCGTGTGTCCAAGTCTGTTAGATTCAGGAGATGGTTCTGTGATAGTAGATTGGCGGTTAGGATCAGATCAGCCATGATCTTATTGAATGGCGGAGCAGGCCTCGAGGGGCCAATTGGCCTACTCCTGCTCCTATTTCTTATGTTCTTATACCTGTTCTTATAACCCTCAATCCCATTCCATATCAGATTTTTATCCAGCTCCATTTCGAAGGAGTTAAGTGATACAATGTCAACAGTTTTTGCTCTGAGTAACTTGTTGCCCAGGGGTCCATTCTTGGTCCCCTCTTGTGCATCACTCACTAACCCTTGGTGACATTATCAGGAAGCATGGAGTCACCTTCCATATATATTCTGACAATACCAGCTTTACCTCTCTGCCTCCTTCATCGATCAAAGGCTCTTGTTGCACTCTCCAACTGTCTATGCCACATCAGGATACAGAGAAGCAAGAATTTATTCCAGCTTAAATGTTAGCAAAACCAAAACCATCCTTTTTGGCACCCTCCAGGATCTACGTGCCTCTGGCTTCAATACCATTGACCACCAGTGCAGAAACCTGGCGTCCTGCGCAACCCTGCATTCACCTTCCTCCCCCACTTCCATGGCGTTGCCAAGGCAACTCTCTTTCACCTCTGGAGCATTGCCCACGTCCACCCTGCCTCTCCCTACCACCACCTAGTCAATGGCTTCATCACCTTGACGCTCAACTTGTCTAATGTTTTCCTAGCAGTCTTCGCTGCCTCAACCCTTCACAAGCTTCAATAGTAGGCGACCTCACCCACACAAAGTCCCGCACTCCCATCAACTCATACTCACCCGCACTCAGTCCTGCACTCTCACTCACCAGCAGTCGATTGCTAATTCCCCTCACCCTGTCCTCACCCGCACTCAGACCCACACTCCCATCATCTCTATCTACACTTGCACCGAATCACGCATTCCTGTCACTCTGTCCTCTCCTCACTCCACTGGCTCTCCATGCCCCAGAGAGTTGAATTCAAACCCCACATGACCTTATCCACCCGACATTCGTGATTTCCTCCTGCTTCATGTCTCCAGAAAGACCGTTTGCTCCTCGAACACTGGGTTTCTCCTTGTCCAGCTGGTCCTATTGATTGGCGCCAGGTATCCGCCCTCTGGAAGCCACCATCGCCGTTCTTCTCCTGTCCAGCTTCCTCTGCACTGTCGGAGGAGCAGTACTGAGGGAGCGCCACACTGTCGGAGAGTCAGTACTGAGGGAGCGCTGCACTGTCGGAGAGTCGGTACTGAGGGAGCGCTGCACTGTCGGAGAGTCGGTACTGAGGGAGCGCTGCACTGTCGGAGAGTCGGTACTGAGGGAGCGCTGCACTGTCGGAGAGTCGGTACTGAGGGAGCGCTGCACTGTCGGAGGGGCAGTACTGAGGGAGTGCTGCACTGTCGGAGGGGCAGGACTGAGGGAGCACGACATTCTCGGAGGGGCAGTACTGAGGGAGTGCCGCACTGTCGGAGGGGCAGTACCGAGGGAGCGCCGCACTGTCGGAGAGGCAGTACTGAGGGAGCGCCGCACTGTCGGAGGGGCAGTACTGAGGGTGCACTGCACTGTCAGAGGGGCCGTCTTTCGTATGAGACGTTAAACCGAGGCCCCGTCTGCCCTTTCAGGTGGACGTTAAAGATCCCATGGCACAATTTCGAAGAAGAGCAGGGGAGTTATCTCCGGTGTCCTGGACAATATTTATCCCTCAACCAACATCACAAAAACAAATTATCTGGCGCAAATTGGCTGCCGCGTTTCCCACATTACAACAGTGACTACACTTCAAAACTACTTCATTGACTGTAAAGCACTTTGAGATGTCCGGTGGTCGTGAAAGGCGTTATATAAATGCAAGTCTTTTCTTTCTCATCACCTTCCTCCCTGCCTTTAAAAAACCTTCTCAAAACCCTTCGGTCCATCCACCCGCCCTCTCCTTTATTCCCTTTTTCCTTCTTGCTCAGCATCAAATGTTTTCCTCTTTATATAAAGCACTCGGAGACATCTTCCGACATGTGAAGAATGATACAGAAATGTAAGTTGTTGTTACTGTTGAAATAGTGTCAAAACAATGACAATATATACAAGTCAGGATTAGCAAGATAAGCTTCTGTCTCCTCCCAAATCGCTACTTCGACCATCTTTATTTCTTCTCATTCCTTGCTCCAACAGAGTATTCCGAATGTCAGTGTAATCTTCCGATAAGCCAGTCTCAAAGGACAATGTCAGAGCGAATGAGTGAGAGGTTGAGATCTTAAGTTACCCCATTAAATGTCAGGATTCTTTTGAGAAATACAGACTTGCAGGCATGAAATACTTTCTACCATCCAGTAGATTGACGTGAAGGTCCTGTGCAGATTCCAGTATGCAATGTAGGTTAACGTGTAGACCTGGGCTACAGGTTCTGCAGTGAATGAATCAGATTTTAGATTATAATGGTTGTATAATCCACTTACAGAAACTCTCAACAGTGTTTAAAACCCTGTAAGAAGAAAAATTTACATTTTTAGAGCAACCTCATTGCACTTCTCAAAATACACAGTGAATTACTTTGAAATACTGTAACTGTTGTTATGTAGACATAGAATCATACAGCACATGAAGGAGGCCATTCGGTCCATCGCACCTGTGCCAACTCTTTGAAAGAGCTCTCCAATTGGTCCCACTCCCCGGCTCTGTCCCAAAACATGGGAGCTGTTTTGTGTACAGCAAGATCCCACAAACAGCCATCGGCTGAATGACCAGTTAATGTATTGCTTGGTTGAAGAAAAGAAAAGAAAGACTTGCATTTCTGTAGCGCCTTTCTTGACATTGGGGCGTCCCAAAGCGCTTTACAGCCAATGAAGTACTTTTGAAGTGTAGTCACTGTTGTAATGTAGGAAACGCAGCAGCTAATTTGCGCACAGCAAGCTCCCACAAACAGCAATGTGATAATGACCAGATAATCTGTAATCTGTTTTAGTGATGTTGTTTGAGGGATAAATATTGGCCAGGACATCGGGGAGAACTCCCCTGCTCTTCTTTGAAATAGTGCCATGGGATCTTATATCTTCAATTGAGAGGGCAGGAGGGACCTCGGTTTAACATCTCAGCCATAAGATGGAAGCTCCGACAGTGCAGCACTCCCTCAGTACTGCACTGGGAGTAGTGGCGTAGATTTTGTGCTCATGTCTCTGGAGTGGGACTTGAAAACCACAACGTTCTGACTCTGAGTCAAGAGTGCTGCCCACCGAGCCACGGCAGACACCTGGTTGAGGGAAGAATGTTGGCCAGGATACCGAGAGAACTTCCTGCTCTTCTTCAAATATTGGCATGGAATCTCGGACATCCACCTGAACCAGTGGAAGGAGCAGATTGGGACTCAGTTTCATGCTTTATCTGACGGATGGCATCTCGAAAATGAAGTATTCATTTAGAAAGGATGAACAGGCTAGGTTCTCATGTCTCTTGAAAAGAGAAGGCTGGGGGGTGATCGAATAGCGCTCTTCAAAATTATGAAAGGTTTTGATAGAGTAGACACAGAGAGAGTGTTTACACTTGTGGGGAAGAGCAAAACTAGAGGCCATCAATATAAGATAGTCACCAAGAAATCCAATAGGGAATTCAGAAGAAACTTCTTTACCCAGAGAGTGGTGAGAATGTGGAACTCGCTACCACAGGGAGTGGTTGAGGCAAATAGTATAGATGCATTTAAGGGGAGGCTAGACAAGCACATGAGGGAGAAGGGAATAGAGGGTTATGCTGATAGAGTTAGATGAGGGAGGAAGGAGAGGAGGCTCGAGTGGAGCATAAACGCCGGCATGGACTGGTTGGGTCGAATGGCCTGTTTCTGTGCCGTATACTCTAAGTAATTCGATGTATTCCTGTACTGAAGTGTCGGCCTAAATTACGAGCATGGTGCTCAAGTCCACAACCTTCTGACCCACAACCAGATTCACATATAGTAAGAAGCTGGGTGCAAACCTCCAGTTCACATGACATAGCTTGAAAAAGGCAGCACGTTTGAATATCTCTTGGGTTTGACCTAATGAAAATCTCTACATTGGAAATGCAGCTCTTGCTGTCGGAGCTCAATGGCCACTGGAAAATAATTATGTTAATATCTTATTAATTACTAATATTGTTCAAAGAAAATTCAGTATTCTTAAGGTCAGTTGAATGATGATGATTTGGAAAAGCTCTTTGAAATGTAACTTTCTCTCTTCTCCACGCTTTGAAACCAATTGCTGATGTCACCGATTTCGGCGAGCAGCTCAGTGTGTGTCTGATGTTTCACGCCGAAGAAAAAGCAGGTCATCTTCCCCAACAGATTAAAGATGAAATGAAGGCAGCGTCAGTGTTTGTTAATTGGATGGGCAGGGGGAGCCACCTGGGGCTGACATTTGGAAACCAGTCTCGTCATATTTAGACTGTGGAATTTCCACCATCAGAGCAGGTTAGGGATTTTTTTTAAACATTTCCTCTGGTCTCACTGCTCATTTACAACAGAAAGACTCATTTGTCGATTTTTACTGTCCGCACCATAATTAAACTCCTCGATGTGTTTTCCCCCCGCCCCCACTGGGATAGAACTGACAAGTGGGCAAAACGCTGCTAGTTATATTCCAGCCCTGGCTCTTGCTTCTGTTCAGCAATGCCGGTTTGACATCCATCACTTCTCCCATTAAAACTGGGATTTTAATTTCAGATATGACTGAGAATCGTCCACAGCTTTCAGCAGCAAGCTGACATAATGGCCTCAATGTGAGCAGCCTTAATAATATCACTTTGCCTAAATTCCCATCACTAAACTAATTGCAGTGAAACCTCGGAGGAGGGCAGATTAGAAAGTCGAATTTATCCGCGTGCTGCTCCCTTCTGCTGTTATCCGCTGGCTGCAGAGTAGCAGCCTTGAGTAGCTTTGAGCTAATTTCCTGCAGCTATCCTGGAGATTAAAGCGATAATCCCTGTCGTTTACAATGACGTGTAAAGAGAGGGGGAAAAAAAAACCACAGTGGTACGTTTTCCAGGGCATTATTCATCAACGCACCACAATAAGATACAAAACAGCATTGTCCAACCCGACAGAGTACAGCATGATCTAACCTAATCCATGAGAAGTCGCACAACACCAGGTTATAGTCCAACAGTTTTATTTGAAATTACGAGCTTTCGGAGCGCTGCTCCTTCGTCAGGTGAAGTGAGGGAATACAAATCAGTTACAAAGCATATATAGACAGAGAACAATGTGTCTGCACCGAATCGTATCTCTGCAGACACATTGTTCTCTGTCTATATATGCTTTGTAACTGATTTGTATTCCCTCACTTTACCTGACGAAGGAGCAGCGCTCCGAAAACTCGTAATTTCAAATAAAACTGTTGGACTATAACCTGGTGTTGTGCGACTTCTCATTTTTGTCCACCCCAGTCCAACACCGGCATCTCCGCATCATAACCTAATCCAACCCAACACCGGAGAACACAGTCCAACCCAACGCCACCCATTGTAACATAGAACAACCCAACAACCCCCATTGTAACATAGAACAACCCAACAACCCCTATTGTATATATCATTTTTTTTATTTATTCATGGGATGTGGGCGTCGCTGACAAGGCCAGCATTAATTGGCCATCCCTAATTGCCCTTGACAAGGTGGCGGTGAGCCGCCTTCTTGAACCGCGGCCGTCTGTGTGGATAGCTCTTCGTAGCGGTTTTGGTACAACTGCCAGTGGCCATTTCAGAGAGCTGGTAAGGGTCAACCACATGGCTGTGGGTCTGGAGTCACATTTTGGCCAGACCGGGTAAGGGCGGCAGATTTCCTTCCCTAAAAGGACATTAGTGAACAAGTTGCGTTTTTACGGCAATCCGCTAGTTTCATGGCCACCATTACTGACACTAGCTTTTTTTATTCCCGATTTATTTAATTAACTGAATTTAAATTCCCAACTGCTGTGGTGGGATTTGAACTCATGTCTCTGGATTATTATTACAGCATAGACCAACCCAACACCACGCATCACAGAATAATTCAATCTAACCTAACACAACACAGTACAGGATAGCCAAACCCAGCACAGTGCACGACACCATACACCAACTCAACGCAACACAACACGGAAGCAAAATACTGCGGATGCTGGAAATCTGAAATAAAAACAGAAAATGCTGGAAATACTCAGCAGGTCAGGCAGCATCTGTGGAGCTTCCAGTCGCCTGTCATTTAACTCTCCGCCCCACTCCCACTCTAACCTCGGCCTCCTTCACTGTTCCAATGAAGCTCAATGGAAACTCGAGGAACAGCACCTTATTTTTTGATTAGGCACTTTACAGCCTTCCCGTCTCAACATACAGTTCAACAATTTCAGATCATAACCTCTGCCCTCATTTTTTCGGACAGCAGCTGTTGTTGGTGATTCCACTATTCCCATTTACACCTCTCTAGAGCCATCTTTTGTTTCTTTACTTGTCCCATTACCATCGCCTTTTGCCTCACACCATCATCCCTTTTGTCATTTAATCTCTCCTGCCTTCCACCCTCTCACAGACCTTTCCCTTTTGTTCTTTCCTCCCCTCCCCCCTTTCCCTGCCTCTGTACTTGCTTAAAATCTGTTACATCTCCAACTTTTTCCAGTTCTGACGAAAGGTCATCGACCTGAATCGTTAACTCTGTTTCTGTCTCCACAGATGCTGCCTGACCTGCTGAGCATTTCCAGCATTTTCTGTTTTTATAACACAATACAGGATAGCCCAACACAACCCAGCAAAATCCAGCACATCACAGTCCACTCCAGCACAATCCACCATAGTATATAGTCCAGTCCAACCCTGCACAGAACATCAGACCCAGTACAGTCCAGTCCAACCCAGCACAGAACATCAGACCCAGTACAGTCCAGTCCAACCCAGCACAGAACATCAGACCCAGTCCAGTCCAGTCCAACCCAGCACAGAACATCAGACCCAGTACAGTCCAGTCCAACCCAGCACAGAACATCAGACCCAGTACAGTCCAGTCCAACCATTTGCAGACATTTAAACCCAACAGGACAATAAGTACTTGTAGATGCCAAAATTCATAGTAATAGAGTCGGCTCATGTCACCAAGATGTTAACTGACCAACTAAATTTCAAATATTAACAGCCTAGTTGGCTTCAATTTTTGTTTGTACATTTAAAGTAATTTTTCTTATCCTGCTGGTTAAGTCACCCTGTGCTAACCACTATTGACCGGTCACCAGTCCGTGTAGACAAGTGACCTGGTCAATGATCAGTGCCACTCTTACATAGAATCATAGAATGGTTACAGCACAGAAGGAGGCCACTTGGCCCATCGAGCCCGTGCCGGCTCTCTGCAAGAGCACTTCAGCTAGTCCCACTCCCCCGCCCTTTCCCCGTAGCCCTGCAAAAAAAATTTCCTTCAGTTTCTTATCCAACTCCCTTTTGAAAGCCGTGATTGAGTCTGCCTCCACCACCCTCTCAGGCAGTGCATTCCAGATCATAACCACTCGCTGAGTAAAAAAGTTTTTCCTCATGTCGCCTTTGGTTCTTCTGCCAATCACCTTAAATCTGTGTCCTCTGGTTCTCCACCCTTCCGCTAATGGGAACAGTTTCTCTATCTACACTGTCCAGACCCATCATGATTTTGAACACCTCTATCAAATCTCCTCTCAACCATCTCTGCTCCAAAGGAGAACAACCCCAGCTTCTCCAGTCTATCCACGTAACTGAAGTCCATCATCCTTACCTTTCAGTTTTGTTTCTGCAACTTGAATCTGCCATTTTGACTTACGCTCTCTCCTCGGGGGAGGGGTGGGGGGTCTCCACCTCTGCATTGCCGCTTGGCCAAGATCATGTTTTTGTTGCCGTCGGTGATTATTGTGCAGGTAAGTACGAGTTGAGGGCAAGTGGGAGTAAGCTTTTAAGTTCCACGTTTTACCTCTCCTGCCCTCTGGACAGGACACTGCTGCTCATGAAATGCTCAGCCCTGCAGCAGCAACAACAACAACTTGCATTTATACAGCACCTTTAACGTAGTAAAACATCCCAAGGCGCTTCACAGGAGCGTGATCAGACAAAAATTGACACCGAGCCACATAAGGAGATATTAGGGCAGGTGACCAAAAGCTTTTGTCAAAGAGGTAGGTTTTAAGGAGCGTCTTAAAAGAGAAGACAGAGGCGGAGAGATTTAGGGAGGAAGTTCCAGAGTTTTGGGCCCTGGGTAGCTGAAGGCACGGCTGCCAATGGTGGCGCGATGAAAATCGGGGATGTTAATGAGGGGCCCAACGCCTGTTGAAGGGCCTGTCAATGAAATTGGTTGGCACTGAGTGGAGCAGAATTCAGGCATTGCACTGCTCGGTATTTTGGTTCTACAAACAGCCTTAAGGTAAGTTTTGTAACACTTACCTATATGTGGATCCGGCTGGTGGGGTGGGGGGGGGAAGCAGGGTTGTCCCCCTCTTAACCCCACGTTAAACCTGCTCAGGTGGATGTAAAAGATCCCAAGGCACTATTTAAAGAGCAGGGGAGTTCTTCCCTGGTGTCCTGACCAACATTTATCCCTCAATCAACATCACAAAAACAGATAATCTGGTCATTATCACATTGCTGTTTGTGGGAGCTTGCTGTGCGCAGATTGGCTGCCGCGTTTCCTGCATTACAACAGTGACTAAGATTCAAAAAGTACTTCATTGGCTGTAAAGCGCTTTGGGTCGTCCCAAGGTCGAGAAAGGCGCTGTAGAAATGAAAGTTCTTTCTTTTCCACAGCCACTGCCAGCCCACGATTGGCTCACCCCTCGTCCCGTTCTGCCGCCCCTCACCCTCCACTTTCTCCCCCTCCCCTCCCCCCGCTCGACCCTAGGACCAACCTGACTGCTGCTGCCGGCAAGGTAATCGACCAAACATTGTCCTTGTAGAACCGCCAAGCTGCCTCTGGTCACCCAAAGTGGCGTCCACAGCTTGCCGGCAATATGCTGATGAGGCTCAAGGTCCAAATTTGGGTGAGCCTCGGGCTTCCAGCTTCCGGCACGCGAATTCCCAACATAGACCGTGGCTGCAGTGTGTACCATCTACAAGAGGCACTGCAGCAACTCGCCAAGGCTTCTCCGACAGCACCTCCCAAACCCGCGACCTCTTCCACCTAGAAGGACAAGGGCAGCAGGCGCATGAGAACACCACCACCTCCAAGTCACACACCATCCTGACTTGGGAATATATCGGCCGTTCCTTCATCGTCGCTGGGTCAAAATCCTGGAACTCCCTCCCTAACAGCACTGTGGGAGCACCTTCACCACACGGACTGCAGCGGTTCAAGGCGGCAGCTCACCACCTTCTCAAGGGCAATTAGGGATGGGCAATAAATGCTGGCCTTGCCAATGAGGCTCACATCCCAGGAACGAATAAAAAAAAACGCTGGACACAATAACCAATTGTTTGGTAGAGATTCCAGTGGGACCCTGTGCTTTTAGTTCCATTCTGGTTCTTTGTCGATCTGACTGAAGTGACCTTCACTGATCACTTCACACAGAAGCCACCTTGCTCTGCAAATCAACACCTGTAGAATCTTGATCTTTTATTGTTGCCATAGTAACCGTTAACAGAAAGAGGAAGTGGCACCTTTAGCCCCAAACCGCATCACTGTCAGTACCAGAACCTTGTGCAGGGAGGCCACGTTCAGGCAGCTGAGCTTCCCTCCCACATAGTTTCTAGATCGAGCACTTACTGGAATCATTTGGTTTCTAGACTGGACACTTACTGGAGTCACACGGTTGTGGTTCTTGCACTAGAACTGGACCTTCACCTTCCAGCCTTGTGTTCATTCAGCTCTCCCACTCTCTAGGGTTTCCATGAAGCAAATAGTATCGGAATGAATTTCCTGAAATCTACTTCTACCCCAGTCAATAAATGAATGAAAAAGCAAAATACTGCGGAAGCTGCAAATCTGAATGAAAAGCAGAAAAATGCTGGAAACACTCAGCAGGTCAGGCAGCATCTGTGGAGAAAACTGGAAAAAGTTAGAGATGTAACTGGTTTTAAGCAAGTGCAGGGGCAGGGAAAGGGTGGGGGGGGGGGAGGAGAGGAACGAACAAAAGGGAAGGTCTGTGTTAGGGCGGAAGGCAGGAGAGATTAAATGACAAAAGGGATGATGGTGCGAGGCAAAAGGAGATGGTAATGGGACAAGTAAAGAAACAAAAGATGGATCTAGAGGAGGTGTAAATGGGAATAGCAGAATCATCAACAGCTGCTGTCTGAAAGGGAGCAGAGGTTATGGTCTGAAATTGTTGAACCGTATGTTGAGCCCGGAGGGCTGTAAAGTGCCCAATCAAAAGAGGAGGTGTTGTTCCTCGAGCATCATTAGAACAGTGGAGGAGGCCGAGGTCAGAGAGGTCAGAGTGGGAGTGGGGCGGAGAATTAAAATGACAAGCTCTGGAGAAGTGTGAGGTAATGCATTTGGAGGAGGGCTAACGAGGCAAGGGAATACACTGTAAATGGTAGGACACTGAGAAGTGCAGAAGATCAGAGGGACCTTGGAGTGCATGTCCACAGATCCCTGAAGGTAGCAGGACAGGTAGATAAGGTGGTTAAGAAGGCATACGGGATACTTGCCTTTAGTAGCCGAGGCATAGAATATAAGAGCAGGGAGGTGATGCTTGAACTGTATAAAACACTAGTTAGGCCTCAGCTAGAATACTGCGTGCAGTTCTGGTCACCACATTACAGGAAGGATGTGATTGCACCAGAGGGGGTACAGAGGAGATTTACGAAGATGTTGCCTGGACTGGAGAATTTTAGCTATGAGGAAAGATTAGATAGGCTGGTGTTGTTTACTTTGGAACAGAGGAGGCTGAGGGGAGACCTAATTGAGGTGTATAAAATTATGAGGGGCCTAGATAGAGTGGATAGAAAGGACCTATTTCCCTTAGCAGAGGGGTCAGTAACCAGGGGCATAGATTTAAAGTAATTGGGGGAAGGTTTAGAGGGGATTTGAGGAGAAATTTTTTCACCCAAAGGGTGGTGGGGGTCTGGAACTCACTGCCTGAAAGGGTGGTAGAGGCAGAAACCCACATCACATTTAAAAAGTGCTTGGATATGCACTTGAAGTGCTGTAACCTACAGGACTACGGACCAAGAGTTGGAAAGTGGGATTAGGCTGGGTAGCTCTTTGTCGGCCGTCACGGACAGGGTGGGCCGAATGGCCTCCTTCTGTGCTGTAACTTTCTATGATTCACAGCTCCTCTAGACCCATCTTTTGTTTCTTTACTTGTCCCATTGCCATCTCCTTTCACATTGCACCATCATCCCTTTTGTCATTTAATCTCTAACTTTTTCCAGTTCTGACGAAGGGTCATTGACCTGAAACGTTAACTCTGTTTCTCCCTCCACAGATGCTGCCTGACCTACTGAGTATTTCCAGCATTTTCTGTTTTTATTTCACTAAATGAATGTGCTCTCTACCCTTCTCGACAACAACACTGTAAGATAAAGAAACAGTTCTGCTCTAACTGATAAAAGCTGTGCTGATCTGCTGCAGTGTGAACTGTGGTTAACCCCAGAAGTACAACTGATTTTACTCTGCTTCAGAAAGGTTAGTCATGTATCTTAAACTGAACTCGACCCGACCAGATCGGGCACCCGGGTCCATTCCAGTCTCATTTCAATCTTATGTTCTTAAAGGCTGGTGACGTGGCCATTCGATTCCATCACCTACAAAACTCTGTCAAGAACAGAAAGAATGAAAGACTTGCATTTATACACGGAAACATGGCATGGCAACACGGTAGCACAGTGACCTCACCGCGCCAGGGACCCGGGTTCGAATCCGGCCTCAGGTGACTGTCTGTGTGGAGTTTGCACATTCTCCCTGTGTCTGCGTGGGTTTCCTCCGGGTGCTCCGGTTTCCTCCCACAGTCCAAAGATGTGCGGGTTAGGTTGATTTGGCTATGATAAATTGACCCTTAGTGTTAGGATTAAAATACGTGGGGTTATGGGGATAGGGTGGGATATGTGTCGGTGCAGGCTCGATGGGCCGAAATGGCCTCTATCTGCACTGTGGGGATTCTGTGATATATAGCGCCTTGCATGACCACCGGACGTCTCAAAGCGCTGTACAGCCAATGAAGTAGTTTTTGAAGTGTAGTCACTGTTGGAATGTAGGAAACGCAGAAACTAATTTGCACACAGCAAGCTCCCACAAACAGCAATGTGATAATGACCAGATCATCTGTTTTAGTGATGCTGATTGAGGGATAAATATTGGCCAGAACACCGGGGAGAACTCCCCTGCTCTTCTTCGAAATAGCGCCATGGGATCTTTTACGTCCACCTGAGAGAGCAGACGGGGCCTCGGTTTAACTCCCTCAGCACTGCACTGCGAGCGTCAGCCTAGAATTTCTGTGCTCAAGTCCCTGGAGTGGGGACTTGAACCCACAACCTTCTGACTCAGAGGCAAGGGTGCTACCCACTGAGCCATGGCTAAGACTACAGGACTGAACCTGGGGGGAGGGGATGGTGAGTGAGAAGGGAGGGGAGGGATGGTAGATATATCACTCAACTGCACAATAGAGCTGATTACAGCAGATCTGGTGCAGCTGATTGCAGCTTTCTCTGTACCCACTGATAGAAATTTCAGCACAGTAGGCGCTCATTTGACACATTGTGCCGTTGCAGTATTAGCTCCACAACAGAGCTCGACTCTCATCCCATTTCGCTGCTCTATCCATGTACCCAAGGCAGTAACGGAGCAGGTACCATTTGTGGAAGTAAGGCATGAATGAGGATTAAACAGTGCGTTACACTCAGTCCTCATGAACATATCTTCTATGCACATATACACACTGTATATTTAATCCCTATTACCCATATACAGTGTATAATTCACATTCAGATATAGGCCCCACTACCATTATTTACTGTGTATAATCCACATTCAGATATAGGCCCCATTACCAATATACACAGTGTATAATCCACATTCCGATACAGGCCCCATTACCATTATTTACTGTGTATAATCCACATTCAGATATAGGCCCCATTACCAATATACACTGTGTATAATCCACATTCAGAGATACCTTATATTAAAGCGTCGCTAGAATCAGGAACAGGTGGCTCACCAAACCAATACAGCCATTTCTTTTTAACCCAGGTTGGCTTCAGGTAAAGTGATCTCTTCAATAATGCGAAGTGTGAGGAACATAAACTCTGTAGACTGGAGCCCTGCTGTCTGCAGGAGAAACAGGGCTTAAAACGTGGAAACTTTAAGGTTTGGTCCGTCAGCATCTCACCAGAGAAAGGACGGGGTTTTCACTCCGGTCATTTTCTGTTTTCATTTCCGAGCCCGAGGCCGTGAAAGAGCCAGAGCCTCAGCCACTGGACTCTTAATCCGCCCTTAGTAAAATATATTTTAAAACTACTTAAGCCAAGCTTCACAACGATTTCTAGTCACTGGGGTTTGTGGGACGAGAAGGGTTGCTATGGGAGCAATGGAGGCAGGGGGGAACACAGGTGAGATGTGCAGAGGAGGTCACCTGGGACCAAATAAATGTGCCCCAATATAGGAGAAAAGTAAATCATGCTGGAGAGGCTGCTAACAAACCAAGTACACAAGAGCGAGAGCCTCCAAAATAGATGCGTCAACTACAGGTTGCGACAGTATTCAAAGAGTGCTTCTATATTACAGAATCTAATGGAGTGATACCTGAAGCACTAAACCGAGGCCTCGTCTGCTCTCTCAGGTGGACGTAAAGGATCCCACATTACTATTTCGAAGAAGAGCAGGAGAGTTCTCCCAATGGAGTACTGGCCAATATTTATCCCTCAATCAACAACATTAAAACAGATTATCTGGTCATTATCTCATTGCTGTTTGTGGGAGCTTGCTGTGCAAAAATTGGCTGCCACGTTTCCTACATTACAACAGCGACTACACTTCAAAAAGTACTTAATTGGTTGTAAAGCGCTTTGGGACGTCCTGAGGTCGTGAAAGGTGCTATAGAAATGCAAGTCTTTATTTTCTTATGACCCATAGAAACTTGGTCTTAAGTATTAAGCAAAACTGTGCACCAAGGCGTGTTTGACTGGACAAATAACCTCGCAGAAGCATCTACGAGGAAGCTGCATTGTATGAGGCACAAAAATACAGTCTTTGCAAAACAGATTGCGTCACCCTCCCCTTTATGCAGGGTGGGGGTGGGGAAGGTTGTTTTGCCCTAATGTGATCGAACACTTGAACCTGCAGCCCATGAATGGGAGGACAGCACTTCAGTCAATCGTCAGCCAGGGTCCTTTGGGGGATTGCGGACCAGAGCATCTCACCCCAGGAGAACCCACAAAGCAAACAGCAGGTGCGGCTTGTCTGAAGAGGCATGGAGCGGGGCCGGGGGCAGGGAGCGAAATAAATAAATCAAACCCGCACACCTCAAGCATTGGTTAAATTGGGGCGGGGTTGGGGCGGTGAGGGGAGTAGATGGTTTGGGAATATTCTGGTCTGGAGACTGATCCAGGGGAACCAATATGAAAGGATTTAATAAGGTAGACGTGTGGGGGAGTCCAAAACTAGAGGCCATGAATATAAGGTAGTCATTAATAAATCCAATATGGAATTCAGAAGAAACTTCTTTACCCAGAGAGTGGGGAGAATGTGGAACTCGCTACCACAGGGAGTGGTTGAGGCGAATAGCAGAGATGTATTTAAGGGGAAGCTAGATAAACACATGAGGGTGAAAGGAATAGCAGGATATGTTGATGGGGTTAGATGAAGTAGGGTGGGAGGAGGCTCGTGTGGAGCATAAACACCGGCACGGACCAGTTCGTGTGCTGTGTAATTATATGTAATGCAATAAAGAAACTTTTTAAATGCAACAGCCCTTAAGGAAACAAACCAAAAATGAATTCTGGCTCTCTTCCAAAAACCCAATAAATCCAACACTCACACCCCAACACAACTTGAAATCAATTGGTTTATAATTCAGTGAAGTTTTACTCAGACTCCGATCTGTACAAGTCTTTTTTACGCCAGTAGTTTCAAGAATAGAAATTCGATACAAATCCACAATACATAATCAATCGCCTCTTTTCAGCATTTACAAAACATGGGTTGAAACATTTACACTCGACTCCCCCTGACATCAGCACTGATTGTTCCAAGGTCCTGTATATACTGAGAGAGAACATACATGCTTATTAACAGAGTATGTACAACATAACAGTAGACTGGACGGTTACTGTCAGTCTGCATTGGTTTTGCATCAATCACAAAATATATCTAGATTTAACAGGCAAGGCCATTCTTAAAGGGATACAGCTTTTTGTTTTGTGGTTTGTCCGGGACTATGTTCACACAAGTGAAAAACTTCAGCTGGTCACACACACACTAAACCAATTTCTATGTTGTCCTTTGACATCTGTGACCATGGGCTGTGTTTTCTTGCCAGTCTGAAGGGACAATGTTCTCCTCTGGCTGCGCAGGTAGCTGTGGAATGAGTCTCTGGCAACTTCAGACAGCTCCTAGGCTCACAGTGCAAAACCCAACCTGCACCTAATTCACCAATCGAGTGGTATCAGGCTGGGAACGTCTCTGGTGAGAAAGGGCCGAATGGCCTTTTCCCATTCAGAGCTTGCTCGGGATGTTGATGTGGGAAATGGAAAAGCGTCACACGTGGTACAGGTAGGGTCTCTTCTGAGGTTGGATTCGGAGTGTTTGAGGGACCTTTGCTCTGCATCTAACCAGAAGACACAGATTTAAGACAATTGGCAAAAAAACCGGAGGGGAAATGAGGAGATATTTTGTTATTACGCAGCGAGTTGTCATGATCTGGAACGCGCTGCCTGAAAGGAAGCAGATTCAATGGTAACTTTCAAAAGAGAATTGGATATATGCTTGAAGGGGAGAAATTTGCAGGGCTACGGGGACAGAGGAGTAATTGGATAGCTCAAAGAGCCAGCACAGGAACGATGGGCTAATTGAACCATACAGCGCTGTATGGTTCAATGATAGCCATGCTTATATTGACCCTGGCGTGTTTGATGCTGGAGTCCCAAAGTTCCGGTGACCTGGAATCCACTGTAACAAAAAAATAAAAGTTTTTGAAGTTTTTGCAGGTCTGGCGATCTGTGAGCTTAGCCCGTGTGCAAGTATCTCCCTGAATCACTAACGTTACCAGCGGAAGTTTTTTTTTGGTGTGAGCATGAACCCGAGAGACCAGCGTGGGATGTCACATGTTCCCCACGGTACGCGGTCACCTTACGGAGAGGGCGGCTCAGTAAAAGGAACGGTCGTTAGTTCAAGGCAAATGAAACTCACTGGGCAAACATCCTCGCGAGTTTCGCAACAGAGCTCAAATAAAATTACAGCGCGGTACGAATAGGGTCGCCAACTCTGGTTGGATGGATTCCTGCAAGTTTCATCACATGACCTCCTCCCACCTCCAACCGCTCCCACCCAGTCCAATTTTTTTTAATAACTAATAAATGAAAGTGTTCAAAGAAAACACAAAATTTTATTTTAATACGCCCATGATTTTTCTTGAGAGTTGATATGGAGTGTCCGGGAGATTAATATTTAATTCCTGGAGACTCCAGGACAATCCTGGAGGGTTGGCAACCCTAGGTAGAAAGCGGGAGTTGTAAAAGGACATGTCCACATCACTGATCTTCTGAGGCAGGGCTGCTCCAGCGAGGCGATGTCCCAGGTCCCAGGCTCTGTAGCGATGTAGCCTCCGATCTACAAAGTTCAAACCATTCGGTGCCGCAGGCAATTAATATTTACCAATAATGCAGACACCGAGCTTCTTTGCGAGAGAAATTGTGGATTGATAGGATTTCCACGCCCTTTCCAAAGTCCGCAACTGGACTGGACAGGAAAGCCAATCATGGCTGGAGTTTTAGGATTTTCCTTCTCTTACTGAGGATTTCAGTTAGCGACACCTTCACATCCCAGAAGCCCAAGTGGAAGGGTGGTGGGGGAGGGGGGCCGGGGGGAGGAGAGGAAATGGAGTTTCACCTTAAAAACCAGACTTTAGTTTGGGTATAAAGGTCAGAAATTTCTGGACTGTCCAGTCGGGTTGCGCCAACTTTGGTTGGACGTATTCCTGGAGGTTATCATCAGATGATCTCCCACCTTCAATGGCACGACCAGGTCAAACAGCCTTTATTCTCATTTCCAATATTAATAAACAAAAAAGTGTTGAAAGAAAATGAAAACAAAACGCACAATTTTTTTTCCAATCCCCCGATGATTGTTCTCCCGGGCGATGCCGGCAGAATGTCCGGGAGATTACTCTCCAATTCCCGGACAATCCTGGAGGGTTGTCAACCCAGAGCAAAACCTGGACGGGCAGTGACCCCCCGTGATTCGATGCAATCGGGAAACGGGACGGCCCACAGTCGGGGATCAGCAGGTTGCGATGTCATCGCCGCCACAGCTGGATTCTACCAGACTTCACTGACCATGATTCAGTGAGCCGCCATTCCAGGAAACTGCGCGCGCGCACGGCCGGCGAATATCCCTCGAGAAGGATCACGAGCTGCGATTGCCTGCTCCCAGAATCGCCCCCCTTGAGTCCCACGAAGGGGGCTGAGAGTCACACACGGAGATGCAAGAGACTTTGAATTAAAAATATAAAAAATTGGGCTCTTTTTGGGAAGGCCGAGGGCTGACCTGATTAAAAGGTCTCTAAAATAATGAATGGGTTTGCTCGGGTAGACGTAGAGAAGATGTTTCCACTTGAGGCGATAAATATAAGATAGTCAGTAATAAATCCGAGAAGTCGCACAACACCAGGTTATAGTCCAACAGTTTTATTTGAAATCACAAGCTTTCGGAGCGCTGCTCCTTCGTCAGGTGAAGTGAAGAGATCCTGACGAAGGAGCAGCCGCTCCGAAAGCTTGTGATTTCAAATAAAACTGTTGGACTATAACCTGGTGTTGTGCGACTTCTCACATTTATCCCCCCCAGTCCAACACCGGCATCTCCGCATCACAGTAATAAATCCAACAGGGAATTCAGGGGAAACCAGAGAGAGGTGAGAATGTGGAACTCACTACCACAGGGAGTAGTTGAGGCGAATAGCAGAGATGTATTTAAGGGGAGGCTAGACAAACATATGAGGGAGAAAGGAATAGAAGGATCTGCTGATAGGGTGAGATGAAGAGGGGCGGGAGGAGGCTCGTGTGGAGCACAAACGCCGGCACAGACCAGTTGGGCTTTAAATTCTCTACAATTTAGAAAACTCCAGGAGAGAAAAAAAAAGCACCATCTGAATAAATTTCAAGCGGGTGCCTGCAAACTAAATGCTGGCTGCACAGAACACACCGAGGTGGCGGGGGTCAGGGGCTGGGTCGCACCGTTTGCCAATGTGAGCAGTTCGGGTGCTCTAGCCGCACCCTGTAAATACGATGCCGTGTTAGTCATGGGTTAAGGAAACGTCATAAACAAAGAGCAAACCCTGGACTCACTGATCATTTGTGGAATTTACCAGCAGGTTGCTGGAATTTTTTAAAAGTCGGTCGGCGCTGAGGGAAAGAGACCCAGAGTGTCACATTGCAAGGGGCGAGGGAAGGGGGTGGCGGGGAATGGAACTGAAGTCGAGGGTGTTTTTTGTGCTGGGTGACCAACAATGCTCCCTTTAAGCTGCACAGCACTCTGGACCTCCCGCGCAGCCGGCTCACTGGCTCTTCAATGGGGAAAAACCACTCATGCTCGATATTTTGAATGGGGCCGCGCACCCCCCCAAAAAAGATTAACGGGCACATTGGTTACCAACCCTCCTGGATCTCCAGGCATTGAAGATTAATGTCCCAGACACTGCTGTAAACAACCTGGGGGAAAATTCATAGTAGGCATTAAAAGTGTTTTTAAAAAAAGAAAAATTCTTTGAACACTTTTGTTTATTTGTTGTGAAAATATTGGAGATGGGGGAGAAATGACTGGATGATTCTTCACTTGTCAGTCAGTCAATGGGATGACGAAGAGTCCGCTTGCTTTCCAATTGGCCACGGGAAGGCGGGGCGTTAATGGATAGGTCAGGTGACCAATGGCGGGAATGTGTGTGGGGGGGGGTGGGGGGCGGGAGAGGCAGAAGGTCATGTGATGAAATCTCACTGAATAATTTCAGCCAGAGTTCGTAACCCCTTAAACTCCAGAATTCCCTTCCCTAACCTCGGCACTCTGCTAACAGCCTTGGGAAGGTCCAAAGGGAAGTTGGGCATTTCCACCCCTCTGCCCCAAAAAAAGTGTTGTGGGGGGGGGAGGGGAGGGGAGGGGGGAAAACAACATAAATTCAGGAGGGCAAGTCATGTCACACACCTTGCCTTGGAGGCTGGACTCTGGCGCTGGGAAGCGGTCCCCCAGACTCACTCCGAGAGTGGGACACGGAGAGAAAAAAGGAGATTCCAATCCTCCACAGTAAAACTAAAATCCTTCCTGATCAAGGAGTAACCTGCGAGTGATTTCCGTGAGTTACGCTTTAAACAGCCTGCGAATATAATCAGTAGTTTAATCCATACATTAACCAAAAGAAAATAAAAAGTTGTGCAATATCAACCCTTCCAGGCATTCATTCCGAGTCAGGCATCTCAGCACAAGAGACCTGGAATGTCTCTGGATTCGGGAGAACTGTTGCTTCTCCAGCACAAAGCTGCAAGTTACTAACGCCTGTCTTTCTCAGTAGAAAGTGCAAATCCATCGTCAATCGCTTGATTGTCCTGTCCCACCTTCACCATCCAGGGGGATCCCGGGAGGAATTCGGTCGTATTCTGGCTGCACCGCACATCCCCTCTTCCTCCTCCCCACCCCCCCCCCCCCAACCACACCATCTTTCCGAGCGAGCGACGGGTCTAAATAAGCATCGGGAATATGGAGCATTTCAGGAAAAATCGACGGGCCCCCTCAGTCACAAGCGGCTCCTGGCGTAGCGATCCCGTCAGACTGTGCCGTTCCCACCGCCCTCGGTAAACTTCCAACCTGTCACAAAGCAGAGAGGCAGCGTGAGTGGTCCTGCCGACATTCCCCGCCCCAACTCAACCGCAACGCGAGTTAGCTCCACAAACGGCCAAGCAATCGCGTGCACCTGATGTCCACAGCCCCCTCATTCTTTTTAAACAGAAAGCCCCCCCTGCAGAAACGAAGCAACATTTCAATTACATTGGAGTGAATGAGCAGGGCGAGCAGTTTCCCAGCGAGATAACTGAACCTGCTGCCTGTCCCAATATGAAGGCGACATTATAACAGATGCTAAAAATAATCGTTGTAGATACAACAGAGTGTTTGAGACATGGTGCCCGCATGAACCGCACGGCGGACAAAAGCCTGGATGGGAGCTATTTTATTTTTTTTCCACATCGAGTCTACAGCACAGAAAGAGGCCCTTTGGCCCAACTGGTCTATGCCGGCGTTTATGCTCCACAGGAACCTCCTCCCACCCTTTCCCACATCACAACAGTGACTCCACTTCAAAAAGTACTTCATTGGCTGTAAAGCGCTTGGAGACGTCCGGTGGTCGCGAAAGGCGCTATAGAAATGCAAGTCTTTCTTTCTTTCTGTCTTACTTCATCTCACCCTAACAGCATATCCTTCGATTCCTTTTTCCCCTCATGTGCTTCCCCCCCTTAAATGCATCTACACTATTCGCCTCAACCACTCCCTGTGGTGACGAGTTCCGCATTCTCACCACTCTCTGGGGGGCAACTGGAACCGTGGGCAGGACACAATTTGGGGAAGGGCCCGATTACGCTCGTCAAGGAGTTCTGGGGCAAAGTGGGGGCTGGCGTAGAATATTCGGGATGCCACGCAGAATGAAAGAAATAAAAGTCACGTGACAAACTCCCCGTCCTTGTTGCCCTAGCAATGCCAGGCACAAGGGGAGCGACTTTGCTGAGGGACCCCGGAGGGGCCGGGGGAGGGGTGGTGGAACTGAAAATTTAAAAAGCAATTGAAAGCAGAGCGAATGACTGCTTTCGGGAAACTGGTCCAATGCTTCACCACTCGAAAATGTTCTTCATTTGTCGAATCAGAACCGCAGGCCCAAGGTGGGTGGCAAGGTCCGTCCCGAAAAGGATCCCCGCCCCCCCCCCCCCCCCCACCAACCATTTCCCCGCACCCCCCCTCCCACTGGAAAGTCTGGGCCACTGTTTTTCAGGAGAGGAGGGGGTACTGGGTGAAACATCGACGCAGATAAAATCAAATCAAAATGAAACAATTCAATAAAAGCCGCAGAGCGAGTATCCGGCTCACTTACTTTAGACGATTCGAGTGGCTTTCCCGGGACAGCTACGTCTGGGTGTCCATGTCCTGTTCGTGGGCGATGCTGAGACGAGCTTCCCTCAGAGAAAGGTAGGTCTCCTCCTCGGGATCGTAGTAATAGAACTTCCGCAGATACGATATGAGAGGTCTGAACAAGATCAGTAACAGGCAATCACTCGGCAGCCAACCACACGCACGGAACTCGCTTTATCGAATCTCACCGCACAGAGGAGGCCATTCGGCCCATCGTGCCTGTGCCGGCTCTTTGAAAGAGCTGTCCCGTTAGTCCCACTCCTCACTGCTCTTCCGCCATTGCCCTGCAACTTTCTCCCCTTCAAGTATTTATCCAATTCCTTTTTCAAAGTTACTATTGAATCTGTTTCCACCGCCTTTCAGGCAGCACACAAGATCTGAGGGGCAATGGGATAGCCAAAACTGTTCGTGTTCAGCCAGTACCAGCACGTATCAGTGCCGTATCCACATTCCAGCTCTAATAAGTCACGCACTCGCTCCACCCATGCGTAGACTGCACCCCCGCCCCCCGCTGGCAGACCGCACACCCCTCCGTGCGCAGACTGGGCACCCTCCCCATCAGCAGACCCAACACCCCCTCCCCTCCCCACAGACCCCACACACAGACAACCCCCCACCCCACACACAGACCGCTCCCCCCTCCCCAACCCCCTCCGCAGACCACACCCCACACACAGACCGCTACCCCCTCCCCAACCCCCTCCGCAGATCACACCCCGCACACAGACCGCGCCCCCCCTACAGACCACACACCCCTCCGTGCGCAGACTGGGCACCCTCCCCATCTGCAGACCCAACACCCCCTCCCCCCCCCCACAGACCACACCCCACAGACTGCTCCCCCTCCCCCACAGACCACACCCCACACACAGACCGCTCCCCCCTCCCCAACCCCCTCCGCAGACCACACCCCACACACAGACCGCTCCCCCCTCCCCCCCCCCCCACAGACCACACCCCACACACAGACCGCTCCCCCCTCCCCAACCCCCTCCGCAGACCACACCCCACACACAGACCGCTCCCCCCTACAGACCGCTCCCCCCTCCCCTGCGCTGACCGCACCATCCCGCAGCAGTGAGTCTGCCCACTACTGACCGACGACTACTTACTTTGGGAGTGGGAGTTCGGGGATGTGGTCTATCCGGACAAGCTGCCGGATCCGGAAACGACAGAGGTGCTGCAGGGACTTCACGTTGCTGAAGCGAGAAACCGGATAGAGGAGCTGGACTGGGGTCGGAGGCAGACCTGAAAATGAGCAAAGAATCGTCAGGAAGCTCAGCCCAGAGCCGCACTAAAGTGTGGGGAGGTGTCTGAGGGACCACCGAGATCAACAACTTGTAAAACATCCCAAGGCGCTTCACAGGAGCGATTATCAAACAAAATTTGACACCGAGCCTACATAAGGAGATATTGGGACAGGTGACCAACAGCTTGATTTTAAGGAGGAGAGAGATCATAGAGATATGTTAAAGGCAAATCGTATTTAATCAACGTGGTTGAGTTCTTTGATGAGGTAATAGAGAGGGTTGATGCGGGCAATGCGGTTGATGTGGTGTACATGGATTTCCAAAAGGCGTTCAACAAAGTGCCACATAATCGGCTTGCCAGCAAAGTTGAAGCCCATGGAATAAAAGGGACAGCTGACAGCATGGATACGAATTGGCTAAGTGACAGGAAACAGAGAGTTGTGGTGAACGGTTGTTTTTCGGACTGGAGGAAGGTATACAGTGGTGTTCCCCAGGGGTCGGTTCTGAGCCACTGCTTTTCTTGATGTATATTAATTACCTGGATGTGGGTGTGCAGGGCACAATTTCAAAATTTGTAGATGACACAAAACTTGGAAGTATAGTGAACAGTGAGGAGGAAAGTGATAGACTTCAGGAAGACATAGACAGGTGAAATGGGCGGACACGTGGCAGATGAAATTTAACGCAGCCAAGTGTGAAATGATACATTTTGGTAGAAAGAACGAGGAGAGGCAATATAAACTAAGGATACAATCTGAAAGGGGGTGCACGAACAGAGAGACCCGGGGGTATATGTGCACAAATCGTTGAAGGTGGCAAGGGCAGGTTGAGAAAGCAGTTAAAAAGGCTTGCGGGATCCTGGGCTTCATGAATAGAGGTAGAGAGTACAAAAGTGTGGAAATTATGATGAACATTTTATAAAACACTGGTTCAGCCCCAACTGGAGTACTGTGTCCAATTCTGGGCACCACACTTTAGGAAGGATGTGATGGTCTCCAGCCCCACAACCCTCTGAGATCTCTGCGCTCCTCCAATTCTGGCCTCTTGCGCATCCCCAATTTCCATCGCTCCATCATTGGCGGCCGTGCCTTCAGCTGCCAAGGCCCTAAGCTCTGGAATTCCCTCCCTAAACCTCTCTCTCCTCCATTCAGATGCTCCTTAAAGCCTACCCCTTTGACCAAGCTTTTGGTCACCTGCCCCAATATCTCCTTATGGGACTCGGTGTTAAATTTTGTTTGATAATCGCTCCTGTGAAGCGCCCTGGGACGTTTCACTACGTTGAAGGCGCTGTGTAAATACACGTTGTTGTTGCCACTGTGGTGTTTTAGAATCAATAAGCTGCCTCCGTTGAAACCAAATGAACGGTGACCTGAGACAGCAGGATGAACGAGATTTGGGAGGGGAGCGGCAGGCTGTCCTCTCGGCCTACAAGGAAGGCCAAAGTGCGATGAGGAAGCTGGAAGACGGGTTAATAAAATAAATAAAGACACGATGAGGAAATTAAAAGGAAAAGCAGCAGAGCGACTGGGGGAAGTCTGAGGGGGAAAGAGCTGCCTCTCTGAGCTGGACTAGGGATTATTTCAGCTTGTGGTATGTGCCAATCTCCAATAGTTTAATCCTGCTCCTTTACTCCCGTGCAAAGAGGATCTGAAAGTGCGAAGGGTGCACAGCAGTTAAATATTCTCACAAATAAGGAAGTGGGCTGAATGAGTCATGCATGTGATGCAAGGACACCCGCTGATGCAATGCTGCGGTTTCCAGGGAAGGGATCTGAACGTCGAGAGCGAACGCCAGTGAGCTGATCGGCTGAAGCAGAGCAATATTCTGCTCCGTGCTCTCACCCTGACCCTCAAAAAACAGCAGCACAATTAAACATTGTTGTCAGCTGTGGCTCAGTGAGCAGCACTCTCGCCTGAGTCAGAAGGTTGTGGGTTCAAGTCCCACTCCAGAGACCTGTCACAAAAGTCCAGGCTAACACTCCCAGTGCAGTACTGAGGGAGCGCTGCACTGTCGGAGGGGCAGTACTGAGGGAGTGCTGCACTGTCGGAGGTGCCGTCTTTTGGATGAGAAGTAAAACCGAGGCCCCGCCTGCTTTCTCGGGTGGACGTAAAAGATCACATGGCACTATTTTGAAGAAAAGCAGGGGAGTTCTCCCCGGTGTCCTGGGGCCAATATTTATCCCTCAACCAACATCACTAAAAACAGATCATCTGGTAATTTATTTAATTGCTGTTTGTGGGAGCTTGCTGTGTGCAAATTGGCTGCCGCGTTTCCTACATTACCACAGTGACTACACTTCAAAAGTATTTCATTGGCTGTAAAGCGCTTTGGGACGTCCTGAGGTCGTGAAATGACCTCGCACAAACAGCAATAAGATAATGACCGGGGATAACTCCCCTGCTCTTCTTCGAAATAGTGGCCATGGGATCTTTTATGTCCACCTGAGAGAGCAGATGGGGCCTCTGTTTAACATCTCATCCAAAAGATGGCACCTCCGACAGTGCAGCACTCCCTCAGTACTGCCCCTCCGACAATGCAGCACTCCCTCAGTACTGGCCCTCCCACAGTGCAGCACTCCCTCAGTACTGCCCCTCCGACAGTGATGCACTCCCTCAGTACTGCCCCTCCGACAGTGCGGCACTCCCTCAGTACTGCCCCTCCGACAGTGCAGCGCTCCCTCAGTACTGCCCCTCCGACAGTGCGGGGCTCCCTTGGTACTGCACTGGGAGTGTCAGCCTGTCATGAATGGGACTTGAACACAAGATCTCCTGACTCAGAGTGCTACCCACTGACCCACAGCTGACCCCTATTTTACTTCCCTTTCTGTCTCCCAGGTCCCAGTGTCCAGTGTAAAAGTAGGACACCAGCTCCCATGGCTGTTCTTCACAACCAATCATAGAATGATTACAGCACAGAAGGAGGCCATTCGGCCCGTCAAGCCCGTGCCGGCTCTCTGCAAGAGCACTTCAGCTAGTCCCACTCCCCTGTAGCCCTGCAATTTTTTTTCCTTCAGGTACAAATCCAACTCCCTTTTGAAAGCCACGATTGAATCTGCCTCCACCACCCTCTCAGGCAGTGCCTTCCAGATCATAACCACTCGCTGCGTAAAAATTTCTTTCCTCATGTCGTCTTTGGATCTTTTGCCAATCACCTTAAATCAGTGTTCTCTGGTTCTCGACCCTTCCACCAATGGGAACAGTTTCTCTATCTATTCTGTCCAGACTCCTCATGATTTTGAACACCTCGATCAAATCTCCTCTCCACCTTCTCTGCTCTAAGGAGAACAACCCCAGCTTCTCTAGTCTATCCACGTAACTGAGGTCCCTCATCCCTGGAACCATTCTTGTAAATCTTTTCTGCACCCTCTCTAAAGCCTTCACATTCTTCCTAAAGTGCGGTGCCCAGAATTGGACACAATACTCCAGTTGTGGCCGAACCAGTGTTTTATAAAATGTTAATCATAACCTCCTTGCTTTTGTACTCTATGCCTCTATTTATAAAGCCCAGGATCCCGTATGCTTTTTTAACCATTTTCTCAACCGGCCCTGCCACCTTCAACGATTTGTGCACATATACAGCTAGGTCTCTCTGTTCATGCACCCCCTTTAGGATTGTACCCTTTAGTTTATATTGCCTCTCCTCGTTCTTTCTACCAAAATGTATCACTTCACACTTGTCTGTATTAAATTTCATCTGTCACGTGTCCGCCCATTTCACCAGCCTGTCTATGTCCTCTTGAAGTCTATCACTATCCTCCTCACTGTTCACTATACTTCCAAGTTCTGTGTCATCTGAAAATGTTGAAATTGTGCCCTGTACACCCACGTCCAAGTCATTAATATATATCAAGAAAAGCAGTGGTCCCAGAACTGACCCCTGGGGAATACCACTGTATACCTTCCTCCAGTCTGATAAACAACCGTTCACCACTACTCTCTGTTTCCTATCACTTAGCCAATTTTGTATCCATGCTGCCACTGTCCCTTTTATTCCATGGGCTTCAACGTTGCTGGTAAGCCTATTAAATGGCACTTTATCAAACACCTTTTGGAAGTCCATGTTCACCACAACAACCGCATTGCCCTCATCAACCCTCTGTTACCTCATCAAAAAATTCAATCAAGTTAGTTAAACATGATTTGCCTTTAACAAATCCATGCTGGCTTTCCTTAATTAATCCACACTTGTCCAAGTGACTGTTAATTTTGTCCCGGATTATCGTTTCTAAAAGCTTCCCTACCACCGAGGTTAAGCTGATTGGCCTGTAGTTGCTGGGTTTATCCTTGCACCCTTTTTTGAACAAGGGTGTAACATTTGCAATTCTCCAGTCCTCTGGCACCACCCCCATAGCCAAGGAGGTTTAGAAGATTATGGCCAGTGCTCTGCGATTTCCACCTTAACGTCCCTCAGCATCCGAGGATGCATCCCATCTGGTCCTGGTGACTTATCTACTTTAAGTACAGCCAGCCTTTCTAGTACCTCCTCGATCAATTTTTATTCCATCCAGTATCTCCACTACCTCCTCTTTCACTATGATTTTGGCAGCATCTTCTTCCTTGGTAAAGACAGATGCAAAGTACTCATTTAGTACCTCAGCCACACCCTCTGCCTCCATGCGTAGGTCTCCTTTTTGGTCCCTAATCAGCCCCAACCCCCCTCTTACTGCCCGTTTACTATTTATATGCTTATAGAAGACTTTGGATTCCTTTTTATGTTAGCTGCCAGTCTATTCTCATACTCTCTCTTTGCCCCTCTTATTTCCTTTTTCACTTCCCCTCTGAACTTTCTATATTCAGCCTGGTTCTCACTTGTATTCTCAACCTGACATTTGTCATACACCCCTTTTTTCTGCTTCATCTTACTCTCTATCTCTTTCATCATCCAGGGAGCTCTGGCTTTGGTTGCCCTACCTTTCCCCCTCGTGGGAATGTACCTCGACTGTACCCGAACCATCTCCTCTTTAAAGGCAGCCCATTGTTCGATTACAGTTTTGCCTGCCAATCTTTGATTCCAATTTACCCGGGCCAGATCCGTTCTCAACCCACTGAAATTGGCCCTCCTCCAATTAAGTATTTTTACTCTAGATTGCTCCCTGTCCTTTTCCGTAGCTAATCTAAATCTTATGATACTATGATCACTGTTCCCTAAATGTTCTCCTTCTGACACTTGATCCACCTGACCCACCTCAATCAAATGGCAAAGATTGCATGATTGATGCGTTGGGGTAACTTTTACTTTTGATGTTAGCGAATCAGACGCTCGTGATACACCCCGCTTAATCTTCCTTTCGGTCGAAGTCAATGGACAGGAATATCGGGCGGGGTGTGGAACGGAAGGGGCGGGGGAGAGGCGTGGGGTGAGGGGGGGGAAGAGAGAGTGGTGAGGCGGGGAGGTGAGAGGAGGCAGGGGGTTAGGGGGGCAGGGGGGAGGAGAGAGTGGAGAGGGGGTATGGGCGGGGGGTGAGGGGGGAGGAGAGAGTGGAGAGGGGAGAGCGAGGCGGGGGGTGAGAGGGGTCGGGGGTACGGGCGGGGAGGAGAGAGTGGAGAGGGGAGGGCGAGGCAGGGGTGAGGGGGGCAGGGGGTATGGGCTGGGGGTGGGGGGGGGAGGAGAGAGAGTGGAGAGGGGAGGGCGAGGCGGGGCAGGGGGTATGGGCGGGGGCTGGGGGGGTGAGAGGTGGCAGGGGGGAGGAGAGAGTGGAGAGCGAGGCAGGGGGGTGAGAGGGGGCAGGGGGTGAGGGGGGGGGAGGAGAGAGTGGAGAGGGGAGGGCGAGGCAGGGGGGGGTGAGAGAGGGCAGGGGGGTGAGGGGGGGGAGGAGAGAGTGGAGAGGGGAGGGCGAGGCAGGGGGGGTGAGAGGGGGCAGGGGGGTGAGAGGGGGAGGAGAGAGAGAGAGTGGAGAGGGCGAGGCGGGGGGGTGAGAGGGGGCAGGGGGTGGGGGGGAGGAGAGAGTGGAGGGCGAGGCAGGGGGGTGAGAGGGGGCAGGGGGGGTGAGAGGGGGAGGAGAGAGAGAGAGAGTGGAGAGGGCGAGGCGGGGGGGTGAGAGGGGGCAGGGGGTGGGGGGGGCAGGGGGTGAGGGGGGAGGAGAGAGTGGAGGGCGAGGCAGGGGAGTGAGAGGGGGCAGGGGGTGAGGGGGAGGAGAGAGTGGAGGGCGAGGCAGGGGGGCGAGAGGGGGCAGGGGGTGGGGAGGAGAGAGTGGAGAGGGGAGGGCGAAGCGGGGGGGGGGGGTGGATGAGAGGGGGCATGGGCGGGGGGACGGCGAGGGGCTGGTTCAGTTCTGGCAGTGCTCAGCACCCAGAGTGAAAACGACTCCCTGTCGAGCCTACGATCAGTCTCCGCGTGTCTTCCTGGTCGAACAGGGAGAAGCTTCCGACTGACAAGCCCCAGAGTGAACAAACCCGTCCACAGCACAGTTAAGGGTTAAACCCCACCGTGTACTCGGGAAGATGTGGGTAGGGCAGAGCCGATCAAACCACAGCTGCTTCTTCTGGTCGATTCTTGGTGCTGGTTGAAGTTGGTGTGTGTTTGGTGTTTAATTCCAGAGATTTGAGGGGGGTCAGACGGGTGGGGTGCAGGGCAGGGGGGGGGGGGGGAAGGCACTGCCAGGTTTAAGCTGCCTTGGGCTGTACGCCGTTAACTGTCCCTGGAGGAGCAGCACAATTAAAGCGGGTGGGGGGGTGGGGGGGGGGGGGGGAAGAACTCACGCGCATCGACCCCCATCGCACCTCCCGTGTGCAGCCGAGGGGACAGAATCTCTGCTCAGCAAAATAAACGTACAGAGACTCGTTCCCATCAGATGTAATCTGACAGAAATAGGTCAGTAGTTTGAAAGCCTGAAAGGTCAATCAGTCCTTAAAGAGCTAATGGCTTGCAGTGAAGAGGAGCATGGCCGCCCTTAGTAAGTGCTGCGAGGGAGAGTGCAGCCGGGGCCGGGAGTGTACCAGGGCCCAGCAGTACAGTGGGGCCCACATCTTTGACTGCCCCCCCCGCCATGTCTAGGGATAGATTAGTTGTCCGCTGCACAGGACCAGTGAGCTACACAGCCGGGCCATGCAATTATGAATCCATTTTTAGTCCTGTCGCCTTCAATCTGGAATTCACGCACTCACAGCCTGTTTGCAGGGAATGAGATTTACCCTCATACAGTTAAACACTTCAAGCGACGCTCTCATTACCTGCACTCGCTTTTCAAAGGCAGACACGTTTATTACAGGCAGTAATTATGGAAACAGGGCAGCACATGGGATTAGGACCGGAGCTCGGGTGGAGGATAAACACCATCACCGACTGGTCGCACCCAACGGGCTGCCTCCAGCTTGGAATTTCTATATTCCACAGCAGTTTACAGCACAGGAGGATGGCCGCCTTTCGGCCCATCAGAACTGTGCTAGCCCTTTTCTGCAGCAATTGTAAACGAGTCCACTGCCCCACTCTCTCCCCGTCACCCTGTATCTTACTTTGCATCAAATGATTAATCCTTAATTACTTATATTTTAAAAAAAAGGCCCCGAGATTAAAGACGAGCGGAAGTTAGTGTCCGAATACTCAAGGCATCTGCAGATAATATCCTTGGCTTAAAACCTCCATTAAAATAACAGGCAGAGAAATTGCACATGAGTATTTCTACACTGTCTATGGTCTAACTTCAAAGGGTGAATGTTTTGGACCAGGCATCATTTTAAATGCATTTTCCTCCTACAGATCAGCCATGATCTTAATTGAATGGTGGAGCAGGCTCGAGGGGCTGAGTGGCCTCCTACTCTGCTTCCTGTCCCTGCACAGTGCGTCATATCCTGGGGAGACGGGACCTCCACACACACACACACACACACTCCGCACAGTTAGACCCTGCTGCGGGGAGGTGGGGGGGAGGGAGGGTGGGGGGGAGGGAGGGAGGGAGGGAAGAAGAGAAGAAATTCACCTTCTGTGGCGAAGTGCTTTATCTCAATACAAAAGCAAAACACTGCGGATGCTGGGAATCTGAAACATCAACAACAGAAAATGCTGGAAACACTCAGCAGGTCAGGCAGCGTCCGTGGAGAGAGAAACAGAGTCAACGCTTCAGGTCGGTAACCCTTCGTTAAGAGTTCTGACGAAGACTCATTGACCTGAAACTTTAACTCTGGAGCAGGAGGTTAGAGAGATTTCCGCGAGAGAAAGAGTCTCCTGAAATTCAACTGCTGAGTGTTTCCAGCATTTTCTGTTGCTTTATCTCAGTGCCTCAGTTGTGCTGGTGGTATAAGGATCAGAGACTTGCAGTGGGCGGGGGTGGGGGGGGGAAGTGTGGGCGTAAATCTGAGTGAGGCTCCAACAAACCAATGGCAAGACCCCGCTTTAAGATAATGGCCTAGAAATTCGGAAGCCCCATTTTTGGGCACTGAGGGGGGGGGGCGGCGTGCAGGATATATACCCTACGGAAGAATGGTGAGATCCGAGGCCTCGTACACCCACTCTAATAGAGCCATGGGATCTTTAGCACAACAACAACAACAACAACAACTGTATTTATATAGCACCTTAACGTAGCAAAACATCCTAAGGTGCTTCACAGGTGCGTTATCGAACAAAATTTGACACCGAGCCACACAAGGAGATATTAGAGACAGGTGACCAAAAGCTTGGTCAGAGAGGTCGGTTTTAAGCACCTTCTTAAAAGGAGGAGAGAGAGGCGGAGAGGTTTAGGGAGGGAATTCCAGAGCTTAGGGCCCAGGCAGCTGAAGGCACGGCCGCCAATGGAGGAGCGATTAAAATCGGGGATGCGCGCGAGGCCAGAATTGGAGGAGCGCAGAGATCATGGCGGGGTGGGGGGGGGGTGGTGGGGGGTTGTGTTGTGGGGCTGGAGGAGATTACAGAGATAGAGGGAGGGGGCGAGGCCATGGAGGGATTTGAAAACAAGGATGAGAATTTTAAACACACCACTGAATGACTGGAACAGGAGGTTCGAGAGATTTCACCTGGTCTACTGCAATTCACAAAGGGGGATGATTTCCTTTGCTTGCTGTCTGTACATCCGTCACACTCACCCTTTAACAGTTGTGGTACAAACAGCAAAACAGAGCGAGCTCAGTTCTGAGAGAGTTAACATCAATACCAAAAACAAGACTGGAGGAGACGGGGTGTGGCTGAGCAGTCTGCCAAGGAGATTAGAGAAAGAAAAATCTAAACTGCCTCAGACTGGGTATCAAACTGACTGATGCGAGTTCAGTGAAGGCTGTTTAAAATTTCAGTTTGAAGGTGGAGTTGCTTCTGACAGACTCGGAGATGAGGCAGTGGCAGCTTCCTGCAGATCTGTGGTTAACAGGTCGACGACAGACTTCACAACAGTGAGAGAGTCTTTTTTTTTATATAAAAGAAAGGCCTTTTCCTCTCCTCTCCTCCCCCGAAAGCCTGGGCTCCCATTACAGTTTGGTTTCCAAGCGTACCAATAACCTTCTGACAGCTTCTCCAATCCCTCTTCGCGCGCGAGCCTGGGCAACGCGCGACAGCGAGCTATTCGCACATGGGAGGCCCTACCAAGCCAGATCCTCATCCTCACCCATTGTCCGTCCACAATTTCTAGCCAGGGGTCACTCGGCTGCAATCAAGCTCGGAAAGCCTGGCTGATTTATCTCCTCCCCTGGACCAGGGGCACTGACGCCAACTGTGACCCTCCTGCTGTCCTGGGCCAATACTTATCCCTCAATCAATCAATCTCACGATAAAAACGCAACAGATTATCCGGTCATTTATCACATTGCTGTTTGTGGGAGCTTGCTGTGCGCAAATTGGCTGCCGCGTTTCCTACATCACAACAGTGTCTACGCTTCAAAAAGTACTTCATTGGCTGTAAAGCGCTTTGGGACGTCCCGAGGTCGTGATGGGTGCTATATAAATGCAAGTCTTTCTTTTGCTGCCCCTCAGCTGAGCTTAGTTGACTCGCGAGCAGCATCTGGAGAGGCCTGGGGAAAAGGCCCCCTCGCCTGAGGCACAGTGCCCGAGCCAATGTTACCCGGAGGGGCGAACCAGGGAAATACACACCGTTCAGTTTAACACAGAGGGGGGTTGCCCAATCAGGGTCGATAGTCCCACAATACGAGGCTCACATCGGCTGTTAATTTTTGTCCCACTTGGCCCTCTGTGAACTTTTCAGTTCCTCGCCCGAGCCAAAGGAGCCAGCCATCCTCAGCATCCAGCTCCACTCTGCCCGTGATTCACACTCGCAGGGTCACCAGAAAGATACCGGAGCAAAAGGGGTTAAATTCGGAGGTTGCATAGGCGAGGCTTGTATTCCCTCGAGTGTAGAAGACCAAGGAGTGATCTAATTGGGCTGGGGCTCTTTTCTCTAGAAAAGAGAAGGCTGAGAGGACTTTAAAATTATGTCGAGGTTCGATAAGGTAGATGTAGAGAAGATGATTCCACTTGTGGGGGAAACCAGAACTAGGAGCCATGAATATAAGACAGACAGTCACTAATAAATCCAATAAGGAAGTCATGAGAAACTTCTTTACTCAGAGAGTGGTGAGAATGTGGAACTCGCTACCACAGGGAGTGGTTGAGGCAAATAGTATAGATGCATTTAAGGGGAAGCTAGATAAACATATGAGGGAGAAAGGAAATAGAAGGATATGCTGATAGGGTGAGATGACGAGGGGTGGGAGGAGGCTCGTGTGGAGCATAAACACCGGCACGGACCAGTTGGGCCGAATGGCCCGTTTCTGGGCTGTAAATACTGTGTAAGGGTTGGCGACAGTGTGTAAGAGCATCAGTAAAGAGAGAGGAGAGAAAGACAGGAGCAGAGAGAGGGGGAGAAATATTAATATAGCGCCTCGTCACTTCTCTCAGAAACATCTCAAAGTGCTTCGCGTACAAATGAAGTGAAGTAACTGCTGCTAGATGGGCAAATGTGGCAGCCATTTTCCACACAGCAAGATCCCACAAACAGTTGTAAGATGAGGGATCAATAGAAGTTAGGAAAGAGCGAGGGACGTGAGGAATTCTCAGATCCCAGGAATGCCCAGGCTCAGTGGCTGCACTCGGACCAAAGCCTGCTGGACGCACAGCCCTGGACACGCCTGCGGCCCTCCCTTGGAGGTCAAAGGTTACACAAAGCATGCGCTTAAAAAGAGAGGAATAAAAGCTGGGAGAGGGGGTGGGGGGGGGGGGGTGGAAAAAGAGGCACAAACTTACCAGGAACTCGCGAGCGTAGAAAATACAGAAATTTCCCGTTTTTGGAATGCATGATGGCCCTTTCGATGAACTCTACCACAGACTGGCAGCGGTCTTCAAACTTCGGATGACACCAGAGGCTGAAAGTACCTGTCAGCAAAAGAGAAGACACAGTGAGCATCCTCTCTAGATCAGTTCGACAAGACAATGGCATCAATAATTTTAATGATCGAGTGCAATTAGTCGCAAGCAGTAACAAGGCAGTAAGTGCAAAAGATGGATATTGCCTCCAACCCTTTGAAGAACAGGCGACCATGTGTTGAAACTATCTGTTACCTTTGTCCTTTCCTCCTGTTCTGCCCTTTATATAACCCCCCAACTCCATGCGGCAGCCACATGACCATGTCATCAACCAATCACTGACATAAATACTGTGCCTACAAGAGCAGGTCAGAGGCTGGGTATTCTGCGGCGAGTGTCTCACCTCCTGACTCCTCAAAGCCTTTCCACCATCTACAAGGCACAAGTCAGGAGTGTGATGGAATACTCTCCACTTGCCTGGATGAGTGCAGCTCCAACAAGACCAAAGAAGCTCGACACCATCCAGGACAAAGCAGCCCGCTTGATTGGCACCCCATCCACTACCTTAAACATTCACTCCCTCCACCACCGGCGTACCGTGTCTGCAGTGTACACCATCTACAAGATGCAGTGCAGCAACTCGCCAAGGCTTCTTCAACAGCATCTGCTAAACCCGCGACCTCTACCAGGGCAGAAGGACAAGGGCAGCAGACGCATGGGACCACCACCACCTCCAAGTTCCCCTCCAAGTCCTGACTTGAAAATATATCGGCCGTTCCGTCATCGTCGCGGGGTCAAAATCCTGGAACTCCCTCCCTAACAGCACTGTGGGAGCACCTTCACCACACAGACTGCAGCGGTTCAAGAAGGCGGCTCACCACCACCTTCTCAAGGGCAACTAGGGATGGGCAGTAAATGCTGGCCTCGCCAGCGTCGCCCACATCCCATGAATGAATATATTTAAAAAAATAATGTAGCCTCTTTAACCCATATATGGACATGCTTCCATAGACTAGGCTTGTATTCCTTCGAGTATAGAAGATGAAGGGGAGAACTAAATTAGGTGATGATTAAAGGAGTTGATCGGGTAGTTAGAGAGAAACTATTTCCTCTAATGGGGGAGTCCAGAACAAGGGGGCGTAACCTTAAAATTAGAGCCAGGCCGTTCAGGGGTGATGTCAGGAAGCACTTCTTCACACAAAGGGCAGTGGAAATCAGGAACTCTCTCCCCCAAAAGGCTGTTGATGCCGGGGGTCAATTGAAACTGAGATTGATAGATTTTTGTTAGGTAAGGGTGTTAAGGGTTACGGAACCAAGCCGGGTAGATAGAGTTAAGATACAGATCAGCCTTGATCTAACTGAATGGCGAACAGGCTCGAGGGGCTGAACGGCCTCCTCCTGTTCCTATGTTCCCTTTTTGTTTCTTCCCGACTCTTTTCAGCAGACACGATTTAAAACAAACTGCAGTAAAACAGTTGAAGATTACACACTGCCAACCCGAGTAACGGGTCAAAACTCTATGCGGCTCAGAGTCAGGATTGGGGACCAGTAAATAGAACGAGAGGGGGAAAAAAAGCCCTCAGATCTGAAACAAAATGCTGGGATTACACAGCAGACTAACCCCCACCGGTAAAGAGAAACGACAGGTTAAGGTTTGAAGTCGTGTCACCCAGCGGCACAATGTGTTACACACATCAATGGAGCCCAGGCTCAGATTGCAATGCAGACCTAGTTTTTTTATGGTTCTGCCGGCCTGTGTTAGAGTAACGGCCTGTTGCTCTGTCTCACCAAAAACCCAGGTTACCAACCCTCCAGGATTGGCCTGAAGTCTCCAGGAATGAGAGATTAATCTCCCCGACACTGCTGTGAGCAAACCAGGTGAAAAACCATAGGAGCATTTAAATTACACAATTGTGTGTTGTTTTCATTCGCTTGCAACACTTACTAGTTATAAAAATTACCGGAGATAGGGCAAGAAAAAAGGCTGTTTGACCTAGAGTCACGAAACATCCAATTGGGTAAGGAAGAGTCGGCTCGCTTTCCGATTGGCTGGGAAGGTGGTGCATCGCGATGATGGACGAGTTGGGCGACCAATGGCGGAAAGATAAAGCGGGACTGTTGGCGGAGGGAGGCCATGCGATGAAACCTCCAATCAGAGTTGGCGACACCACTAAAGACACCACAGCTGGTTTCATGCTTCTGCGCGCACGCGTCTTGATTCAGGATAGGGCCCTGACTCAAGCATAGAGGCACAGAACCAGCTCGGCGTCCGTTCCCAGGCCCCCTCTGCGCATTCCCAGCCCGCCCCGCTCGTATTTCAAAACCGCTTTTAAACGTGCATCACGTGCCTTTACTTTAAATTCAAAGACCTGACTCCTTGAGCACGTGCAGAAAAACATGTCTCGAGTATTACGGACTGCCCTCCAATGGGCCAACAGAGAGAGAGCTGCAGTAGAACTGGCCTGATCACGACATAAATCAGAGAGGGAGGTCAGTGGACCATCATAAGAACATTAGGATCAGGCTATTCAGCCCCTCGGGCCTGCTCCACCATTCTATTAGATCATGGCTGATCTGCACCTCAACTCGATTTTCCCACCATTGCTCCATATCCCTCAATACCCTTACCCAACAAAAGTCGATCAATTTCAGCCTTGAAAGCTCCAATTGACCTCCAGCATTCAAAGCCTTTTGGGGGAGAAAGTTGCAGATTTCCACCACCCTTTGTGTGAAGAAGTGCTTCCTGACATCACCCCTGAACGGCCTGGCTCTAATTTTAAGATTATGTGCCCTTGTTCTTGACTCCCCCCACCAGAGGAAGTAGTTTTGCTGTATCTACCCTATCGAATCCTTTTAACATTTTAAGCACCTCGATCAGAGTATTTTCTATACTCAAGGGAATACGAGCCAAGCTTATGCAACCTGTCCTCATAATATAACCCTCCAAGACATTTCAGGGGACCTCATCAATAATCTAAATGTGACTTCACATCACTCCCGAGGCCCAACAGTACTAGTTCGGCTGGCCAGACATACACTACACGCTCTTCATTAATACTCCCCGAGCTCCCTGCAATCTTTGACACAAAAGGACTTGGAGAGGGTACAGAGGAGATTCACTAGAATGGTACCAGGGATAAAAACATAAGAAATAGGAGCAGGAGTCGGCCATTCGGCCCTTCGAGCCTGCTCCGCCATTCAATAAGATCATGGCTGATCTTCTACCTCAACTCCACTTTCCCGCCCTATCCCCATAACCCTTGATTCCCTTAGTGTCCAAAAATCTATCGATCTCTGTCTTGAATAGACTCAACGACTGAGCCTCCACAGCCCTCTGGGGTAGAGAATTCCAAAGATTCACCACCCTCTGAGTGAAGAAATTTCTCCTCATCTCAGTCCCAAATGGCCGACCCCTTATCCTGAGACTGTGACCCCTGGTTCCAGACTCCCCAGCCAGGGGAAACATCCTCTCTGCATCTACCCTGTCAGGCCCTGTAAGAATTTTGTATGTTTCAATGAGATCACCTCTCATTCTTCTAAACTCTAGGGAATATAGGCCTGGTCTACTCAATCTCTCCTCATTAGGACAATCCCCCCATCCCAGGAATCAGTCTGGTGAACCTTCGTTGCACTCCCTCGAAGGCAAGTATATCCTTCCTTAGGTAAGGAGACATCAGAGAAGCAGGGATAGTTCTCCTTACAGCAGAGAAGGTTAAGGGGAGATTTGATAGAGGTTCAAAATCATGAATATTTTTGATGGAGTAAAGAAGGAGAAACCTTTTCCAGTGGCAGAAGGGTCAGTAACCAGAGGGCACAGATTTAAGGTAATTGGTAAAAAAAGAACCAGAGGCGACAGGAGGATAAAAAATTTACACAGCGAGTTGTTGTGATCTGGAACGCGCTGCCTGAAAGGGCGGTGGAAGCAGATTCAATAATAACTTGCTGAAGGGAATTGGATAAATACTTGAAAAGGAAAAATTTGCAGGGCTGTGGGGAAAGAGCAGGTGGAGTGGGACTAATTGGAGAGCTCTTTCAAAGAGTCGCACAGGCACGATCGGCCGAAAGGCCTCCTTCTATGCTGTATCATTCAATGATTCTATATGAAGTGATTAAAATCTCCTCGACTATCACTCACAGAAACTCAATCCAAGCGCACACAGCCTCAGGCACAGTGCCTACTTCTGCCAATCAGCCCCAAGCAAAGAACAACATTGGAGGCTGTACTGAGAGAAGTTATTTATTATTAATTCCGGGGTTTCGTGAATCTTCGTGCTCACTGTGGGGAGAGAGATGTCACGTCACATCAGCACATGGATGGAACTCTTTTATTCCCCCTCCTTTTTGTCGGCGTCGAGCACATGAAACTCCCCCAGTGTCAGCCGTGGCTCAGTGGGCAGCTCCCTCGCCTCTGAGTCAGAAGATCGTGGGTTCAATTCCCCACTCCGGAGACTTGAGCACAAAATCTAAGTTGACACTCCCAGTGCAGTACCGAGAGGGGGCTGCGCTGTCGGAGGTGCCGTCTTTCAGATGAGACGGTAAACCGGAGACCCCGTCTGCTCTCTCGGGTGGACATTAAAGATCCCATGGCACTATTTCGAAGAAAAGCAGGGGAGTTCTCCCCGGTGTCCTGGACAATATCTATCCCTCAAACAACATCCCAGAAAAAGATAATCTGGTCATCATCACATTGCTGTTTGTGGGATCTTGCTGTGCTCAAAATGCGCCTGCATTTCCCTACATTACAACACTTCAAAAGTACCTCACTGGCTGTAAAGCGCTTGTGGATGTCCGGAGGTCATAAAAGGCGCTATAGAAATGCAAGTCTTTCTTCTCCCCCCATCATCACGCCCTAAGTGGACACGGCTCTGAGGTCACTGGTCCAAGCTGGGTGACAGTAGCTGGTCTACAATTGGTCTCTGGGTTGGGGATGGGGGAAATCAGCCTGGGTTCCTGCTCCCGATTGCTATTCAGTGACCCCTGTTGTAAGGTGCGTGGGCGATAAGTGCCCATCAGCACTGCACAGGGAGTGTCAGCCAAGATTATGCGCTGCAGTCTCTGGAGCGAGGCTTGAACCCACGACCTTCTAACTGAAAGGCGAGGACTTTCCTTTGTGGTTTTAAGCCAGTGCTATTTTCTGCAGAGGCTCTGCTGGGTACACGAGCTGAGCAAGTCCGACCGAATGAATTTACTCAGCTCGGTCTGTCAAGTTCTGATAGGACGACCTCACTTTCGAATTCTCCCATAGCTCGATCACAAACCCCAGGCCCTCCCCCTCGAGCAGGACAGGCCCTGCAGGGCAGTGCTGAAGCGTGTCGGGAACTATGAGCACCCCCTCGTACAGATACACCCGCAGAAAGATACACCCACACCAGACACGTGTCCCGAGACAGCAGGATATTGAGAGTCACCAAACCAAACCTTAGTGACGACACACACATTTACAGCGTGCATACAGTTGTAACTCTCATAAAGACTGCACTTCTTTAATTTTATTCCGGGGTGAGGGCGATATGTACACATGGTCTAAATGTCTGCCAACGTGGCGCACAACTGGCCCCGTCTCTTCTCTACAAGCACCAAGTGTTGCATATTAACGGGCAGCATTACCGTACCACCCCTGGCTGCGATACGATCGACTGGGCATCCCTTTAATGGAGAGAGATGTGAACTTGCTGCTTCTGACGATCTGTTTACCCTACTTCCTTTGAAGAACATTGCTTTTTCCCCTCCACATTTCACTGAACCATCTCCGTTTTGGTGCTTCAGTGTTGAAGTTCACAGATTGTGACCCTGTGGACACTGTTGATGTGAACTTGCCAGTAGGTGCAACAAAATTATAAAATCAAGTATTTTATGACCAACCAACAAAATGGCAGCTAGTTGACATTAATCTCAAACAAGTTCCAAACCAGCACCCGCACCCCACCCCCCCCCGCCTCCCCGAAGAATGGACGAACTGCTCATTTGCCCCGTTGATGTTTGTGGGATCTTGCTGTGTACAGAACGTCTGCCACATTTGCCTACAGGACAAAGTCGCTTCACTCCAAAGTAACAGACTGTAACGTGAAGCAGGTTTGAGGGGAGTGATGTGGTGCCATGTAAAAGCAAATCTGTCTTTTAATTCTGGCATAAAATGGGACTCAAATCATTTAGAATTCTTTTTGCCGCTGGTTTTGTGGTCGAGGCTGAAGAGGACGTAGTTCTGTTTTGACAAGGAGGGCGAAATAATAAAGAAACCACATTCTGATAACCATCTTGCACCTGGGTATAAATATCTCCAGCCAGTTTGTTCTTGTACGGCAGCAGCACTGTGTCGCAGCCTGTTCCCAGCAGTCAGACCTCTAACCTGCGGGGGTTAGACCAGCTCTTGGGAAAAAACAACACCTTGCACTGATATAGCACCGTTAACGGAATAAACCATCCCGAGGCACTTCACAGGAACCAAAATCAGACCAAAACTGACACCGAGCCAAAGAATGAGACATTCGGACAGGTGACCAAAAGCTTGGTCAAAGAGGCAGGTTTTAAGGAGCGTCTTAAAAGGAGGAAAGAGAGGTAGCGAGGCGGAGAGGTTTAGGGAGGGAATTCCAGAGCTTAGGGCCTAGGCAGCAGAAGACACGGCCACCAATGGTGGCTCGAAGGAAGTGGGTAACGAGCAAGAGGCCAGAATTGGAGGAGCGCAGAGATCTCGGGGGGGTTGTGGGGCTGGAGGAGGTGACAGAGATAGGGAGGGGCGAGGCCATGGATGGATTTGAAAACAAGGATGAGAATTTTTTAAAATCGAGACATTGCCGGACCGGGAGTCAATGTAGGTCAGCGAGCACAGGGGCACATACGAACATATGAATTAGGAGCAGGAGTAGGCCACTCGGCCCCTCGAGCCTGCTCCGCCATTCAATAAGATCATGGCTGATCTGATTACTCCACATTCCCACCTACCCCCGATAACCTTTCACCCCCTTGCTTACCAAGAATCTATCTACCTCTGCCTTAAAAATATTCAAAGACTCTGCTTCCACCGCCCTCCGAGGAAGAGAGTTCCAAAGACTCACGACCCTCTGAGAAAATATTTCTTTTCATCTCTGTCTTAAATGGGCGACCCCTTATTTTTAAACAGTGACCTCCTAGTTCTAGATTCTCCCACAAGAAGAAACATCCTCTCCACATCCACCCTGTCCAGACCCCTCAGGATCTTATATGTTTCAATCAAGTCACCTCTTACTCTTCTCTAAACTCCAGCGGATACAAGCCTAGCCTGTCCAACCTTTCCTCATAAAACAACCTGCCCAACGCATTTACATCCTTCCTTAAATAAGGTGACCAATACTGTACACAGTACTCCAGATGTGGTCTCACCAATGCCCTATATAACTGAAGCATAACCTCCCTACTTTTGTATTCAATTCCTCTCGCAATAAACGATAACATTCTATTAGCTTTCCTAATTACTTGCTGTACCTGCATAGTAACCTTTTGCAATTCATGCACTAGGACACCCAGATCCCTCTGCATCTCAGAGCTCTGCAATCTCTCACCATTTAGATAATATGCTCCTTTTTTATTCTTCCTGCCAAAAATGGACAATTTCACATTTTCCCACATTATACTCCATTTGCCAGATCTTTGCCCACTCACTTAACCTATCTATATCCCTTTGGAGCCTCCTTATGTCCTCTTCACAATTTACTTACCTACCTATCTTCCTGTCATCAGCAAATTTAGCAACCATACCTTCGGTCCCTTCATCCAAGTCATTTATATAATGACGATGAGTGAACGGGACTGGGTGCGAGTCAAGGCACGGGCTAGAAGTCTGGATATAAAAGATCTGCCAACTACTCAGCCAGTGTGCCAGGCGGGGGAAGGAAATGAAAACAGAAGCGAGAGGAAAAAAAAACAAGGGAGTTCAATGCTGGCACGACATCACCCAGTGCTTCAGTGAGCTTGTGATGACTGAGAACAAAAAGTAGAGATTGGATGGACGGGAGAGAAATCAAACGGTCAGCTTCAATCAACAGCTCCTCTTCGCCAGGAAGCGCTGCGACCAGTGTTCCCATTCTGTCACCGAGATCTGATCCAAGGCCACTAGAACATTATTTTCTAGCCTCCTGGGTTACATCGGCACCAAGTCCCTGCTGCTAGTGCCGTTGCATTTATCCGCTGCACACAACTTCCCCTCTTAATAGAAGCATCACCCGCTCAGTCACAGGTTGGAACTGATCTGCTCCATAAACTTGAGCTCATCCAAAACTCTGCTGCCCGGATCCTGACGCGCACCAAGTCCGGTTCACCCCATCGCCCCTGTGCTCGCCGACCTAAACTGCCTCTCGGTCCGGCAAAGCCTCAATTTAAAAATTCTCATCCTTGTTTTCAAATCCATGGCCTCGCCCTTCCCCATCTTTCTAGCCTCCTCCAGCTCTACGACCCCCCCCCACCCCCCGCGCCGAGATCTCTGCGCTCCTCCAATTCTGGTCTCTTGCTCATCCCTGATTTCCATCGCTCCACCATTGGCGGCCGTGCCTTCAGCTGCCTGGGCCCCAAGCTCTGGAATTCCCTCCCTAAACCTCTCCGCCTCTCCCTCTTCCATTAAGACGCTCCTTAAAACCTAACTCTTACCTGCTCTAATATCTCCTTATGTGGCTCAGTATTACATTTTGTTAGATAACCTCTCCTGTGAAGTGCTTTGGGACGTTTTACTACATTAAAGGCGCTATATAAATGCAAGTTGCTGTTGTGGGTTTAGGACTGATCAAGACCAGCTTTTCAATGAGCTGTCCAACTGATTGGCCTACATGTTAAATGTTTTGAGGATTCGATTTTCAAGGTGGTTTCCGACCCTCTGTAACTATGTGTATGTCACTGGTGTGTCTGGGAGTGGCTTCAGAATCGTTGAGGTCCAAGTCACTCTGGTTAATGTGGTTGGTTGTTTTTGAACATCTTAGATAGATCATAGAATCATAGATACTTACAGCACAGAAGGAGATCATGCAGCTCGTCGTGCCTGTGCCGGCTCTTTGAAAGAGCAGTCGTGTTCAGTCCCATTCCCCCGCTTTTTGTCTGTAACCCTGTCAGTTCCTCATCCTCCAGAACCCGTCCAACTCCCTTTTAAAATTATTGATGGAATTAGCTTCCACCACCTTTTCAGGGAGAGCGTTCCAGATCCCCACAACTCTGAGTGAAAAAATTTCTCATCTCCCCTCTAGATCTTTTGCCATTGATTTTGAATCTCTAACCTCTGGTTATTGACCCACTCGCCAGAGGGAACAGCCTTTATCTATTAACTCTATCAAAACCCCTCATCATCTTGAAAACCTCTATTAGGTCACCTCTTAACCTTCTCTGATCCAAGGAGAACATCCCTAACTTTTCCAACCTCTCCTCAAAGTGTCAGCTGTGGCTCAGTGGGTAGCACACTCGCCTGTGAGTCAGAAGGTTGTGGGTTCAAGTCCCCACTCCAAGGACTTGAGCACAGAAAGCTAGGCTGACACTCCAGTGCTGTGCTGAGGGAGTGCTGCACTGTCGGAGGTGCCGTCTTTTAGATGAGATGTTAAACTGAGGCCCCGTCTGCTCTCTCAGGTGGACGTAAAAGATCCCATGGCACTATTTTGAAGAAGAGCAGGGGAGATCTCCCCGGTGTCCTGGCCAATATTTATCCTTCAATCAACATAACAAACACAGATCATCTGGTCATTATCACATTGCTGTTTGTGGGAGCTTGCTGTGCGCAAATTAGATGCCGTGTTTCCTACACTACAACACTGACTACACTTCAAAAGTGCTTCATTGGCTGTACAGCGCTTTGAGATGTCTGGTGGTCATGAAAGGCGCTATAGAAATGCAAGTTCTTTCTTTCATAACTGAAGTCCCTCATCCCTAGCAACGCCCTGGTAAACCTCCTCGGTACCCTTTCTCAGCATGTTTTTCATGAGTTTGGCTCGGGTTTCCAGGGATTTAACCCACTCAGAACCCAGGGCATGTTACTTCCTTGCACACTGCTTTTTCTGTCAAGTTCTTTCACCCCTGTATCCTTTTAGATACAGTCGATCTCTTCACCGCAGTCTTGGGGGAGTCGCAAAGCAGTGCGTTTCCAACGAGGAACTTTGAAATAGTTACTGCATCCGTAAACAGCACGTATTATATGGCAGGCTGTGTTGTAAGAGTGTGTTGCAGGCAGTAATATATCAGATGAAGCTGTGGCGCGGGGTATGTAGCATATCACAGTACTAACTGAAGTCACAATTGACATCCTCGGTGACTATGGTGCATTATCCCTCCTCATCCTTCTCGATCTGTCTGCAGCCTTTGACACAGTTGACCTCACCATCCTTCTGTATCAGTGCATTCCAGGAAGGGATATATCAGAATTTCAGTGTGGGATGGGTCCCACTGTTCCCTCTTTTTGAGATATTAAGGGGTAATTCCGAGTGGCATTGCCCATGATTTGCTGACCGTTCATTTAGTGGTTGGAAGAGTATACACAGCGCACCCCAGAATATCTGATACATGTTCACCAGATTGATCCCTGGGATGAGAGGGCTGTCCTATGAGGAGAGATTGAGTAGATTGGGCCTATACTCTCTGGAGTTTAGAAGAATGAGAGGTGATCTCATTGAAACGTATAAGATTCTGAGGGGGATTGACAGGGTAGATGCTGAGAGGTTGTTTCCCCTGGCTGGAGAGTCTAGAACTAGGGGGCATAGTCTCAGGATAAGGGGTCGGCCATTTCATAGAGTCATAGATTCATACAGCACAGAAAGAGGCCCTTCGGCCCATCGTGTCCGCGCCGGCCATCAAGCCCTATCTATTCTAACCCCATTTTCCAGCACTTGGTCCGTAGCCTTGTATGCTATGGCGTTTCAAGTGCTCATCTAAATGCTTCTTGAATGTTGTGAGGGTTCCTGCCTCTACCACCCTTTCAGGCAGTGTGTTCCAGATTCCAACCACCCTCTGGGTGAAAAAGTTTTTCCTCAAATCCCCTCTAAACCTCCTGCCCCTTACCTTGAAACTATGCCCCCTGGTTATTGACCCCTCTACTAAGGGGAAAAGTTCCTTTCTATCTACCCTATCTATGCCCCTCATAATTTTGTACACCTCAATCAGGTCCCCCCTCAGCCTTCTCTGCTCTAAGGAAAACAACCCCAGCCTGTCCAGTCTCTCTTCATAGCTGAAGTGCTCCAGCCCAGGTAACATCCTGGTGAATCTCCTCTGCACCCTCTCCAATGCAATCACATCCTTCCTATAGTGTGGCGACCAGAACTGCACACAGTATTCCAGCTGTGGCCTAACTAGCATTTTGTACAGCTCCATCATAACCTCCCTGCTCTTATATTCTATGCCTCGGCTAATGAAAGCAAGTATCCCATATGCCTTTTTAACCACCTTATCTACCTGTCCTGCTGCCTTCAGGGATCTATGTACATGCACACCAAGGTCCCTCTGATCCTCTGTCCTTCCTAGGATCCTACCATTCATTGTGTATTCCCTTGCCTTGTTAGTCCTCCCAAAATGCATCACCTCACACTTTTCAGGGTTAAATTCTATTTGCCACTGTTCTGCCCATCTGACCACCCCGTCTATATCGTCCTGTAGTCTGAGGCTTCCCTCCTCGCTATTTACAACTCCACCAATTTTCATGTCATCTGCAAACTTACTGATCATACCTCCTACATTCATATCTAAATCATTAATATACACTACAAACAGCAAAGGACCCAGCACCTATCCCTGCGGTACACCACTGGACACAGGCTTCCAGTCACAAAAACAACCTTCGACCATCACCCTCTGCCTCCTGCCACTAAGCCAATTTTGGATCCAATGTGCCAAATTGCCCTGGATTCCATGGGCTCTTACCTTCTTGACCAGTCTCCCATGCGGGACTTTGTCAAAAGCCTTACTGAAGTCCATGTAGACTACATCAACTGCACTATCCTCATCCACACACCTAGTCACCCCCTCGAAAAATTCAATCAAATTGGTTAGACATGATCTCCCCCTGACAAAGCCATGCTGACTATCCTTGATTAATCCTTGCCTCTCCAAGTGGAAACGAATTCTGTCCCTCAGAATTTTTTCCAACAATTTCCCTACCACTGATGTTAGGCTCACTGGCCTGTAATTCCCTGGTTTATCCCTACTACCCTTCTTGAATAATGGTACTACGTTAGCTGTCCTCCAGTCCTCTGGCACCGCCCTTGTGGCCAGAGAGGTTCTGAAAATTTGTGTCAGAGCCCCTGCAATCTCCTCCCTTGCCTCACACAGCAGCCTGGGATACATCTCATCTGGGCCTGGGGATTTATCCACTTTTAAGCCCGCTAAAACCGCTAGTACCTCCTCCCTCTCAATACTAATTTGTTCAAGTATATCACAATCCCCCTGCCTAATTTCTATGCCTACATCGTCCTTCTCCATAGTGAACACAGATGCAAAATATTCATTTAAAACCTCACCCACATCTTCCGGCTCTACACACAGGTTGCCACTTTGGTCCCCAATGGGCCCTACTCTTTCCCTGGTTATCCTCTTGCCCTTAATATACTTATAAAACACCTTGGGATTTTCCTTTATTTTGCCCGCCAGTGTTTTTTCATGCCCCCTCTTCGCTCTCCTAATTTCTTTTAAGTACCCCCCTGCACTTTCTATACTCCTCTAGGGCTTCCACTGTTTTTAGTCCTTTGTATCTGCCAAAAGCCTCCCTTTTTTTCCTAATCCATTCTTGTATATCCCTCGACATCCAGGGTTCCCTGGGCTTGTTGGTCCCACCCTTGACCTTTACGGGAACATGTTGGCGTTGTACTCTCTCTATTTCCTTTCTGAAAGACTCCCACTGCTCTGATGTGGATTTTCCTACAAGTAGCTTATCCCAATCCACTTTGGCCAGATCCTGCCTTATCATATTAAAATCGGCCTTCCCCCAATTTAGAACCTTTATTTCCGGTCCATCTTTGTCCTTTTCCATGACTACCTTAAATCTCACCGAATTATGGTCACTATCACCAAAATGCTCTCCTACTGACACTTCTACCACTTGTCCGGCTACATTCCCGAGAATTAGGTCCAGTACCGCCCCCTCTCTTGTAGGACTTTCTACATGCTGGCTCAAAAAGCTCTCCTGGATGCACTTTAAGAATTCTGCACCCTCTAAGCCTTTCACACTCTGACTATCCCAGTGAATATTGGGGAAGTTGAAATCCCCTACTATTATTACCCTATTATTTCGACACTTCTCTGAGATTTGCCTACATAGCTGTTCCTCTATCTCCCCCTGACTGTTTGGGGGCCTATAGTACACTCCCAGCAAAGTGCTTGCCCCCTTATTGTTTTTAAGTTCTACCCATTTGGCCTCATTAGAGAAACCTACTAAGATATCATCCCTCCTTACAGCAGTAATTGACTCCTTGATTAATATTGCGACACCCCCTCCTCTTTTACACCCCCCTCTGTCTCGCCTTTAGATTCTATACCCCGGAATATTGAGCTGCCAGTCCTGCCCCTCCCTCAACCATGTCTCTGTGATAGCAACAATATCATACTCCCATGTGTTCATCAACACCTTCAATTCATCTGCCTTACTCGCAAGACTCCTTGCATTAAAATAAATGCCATCCAGCCTTGCCATACTCCCTTGTGCCGTTACATATTTGCTCTGCCTTCCAGGCCGACTTGTTTTATTCCTCTATATTTGCATCACCCCCTACTATAGCTCCACTCCGTATCCCATCCCCCTGCCAAGTTAGTTTAAACCCCCCCAACAGTACTAGCAAACCTCCCCGCAAGGATGTTGGTCCCGTTCCGTTCAGGTGCAACCCGTCCAACTTGTACAGGTCCCACCTTCCCCAGAAGCAGACCCAGTGATCCAGGAAACTAAAGCCCTCCCTCCTGCACCAACTCTTCAGCCACACATTCATCTGCTCTATCCTCCTATTCCTATACTCACTAGCACGTGGCACCGGGAGTAATCCAGAGATTACAACCTTTGAGGTCCTGCTTTTTAATCTGCTACCTAGCTCCCTAAATTCTTGTTGCAGGACCTCATCCCTCTTTCTACCTATGTCGTTGGTACCAATGTGAACCACGACCTCTGGCTGTTCGCCCTCCCCCTTCAGAATGCCCTGCAGCCGTTCAGTGACATCCTTGACCCTGGCACCAGGGAGGCAACATACCATCCTGGAGTCACGTCTGTGGCCACAGAAACATCTATCTGTTCCCCTTACGATAGAATCCCCTATCATTATTGCTCTCCCACTCTTTTTCCTCCCATCCTGTGCAGCTGAACCACTCGTAGTGCCACGGACTTGGCTTTTGCTGCATTCCTCTGAGAAACCATCTCTCCCAGCAAAACGGAAAATCTGTCGGAGAGGGAGATGGACCCAGGGGACTCATGCACTACCTTCTTAGTTCTTTTACTCTGTCTAGCGGTCACCCATTCTCTGTCTGCCTGTGCACTCTTTACCTGTGGTGTGACCACCTCCTTAAACGTGCTATCCACGAAGATCTCAGCTTCGCGGATGCTCCACAGTGACTCCAGCTGCAGCTCCAGCTGACTGAGATGAGGAGAAATTTCTTTACTCAAAAGGTTTGTGAATCTTTGGAATTCTCTACCCCAGAGGGCTGTGGATGCTCAGTCGTTGAGCATATTCAAGGCTGAGTTAGATAGATTTTTGGGCACTAAGGGAATCAAAGGATATGGGGATCGGGCAGGAAAGTGGAGTTGAGGTTGAAGATCAGCCATGATCTTATTGAATGGTGGAGCAGGCTTGAGGGGCCGTATGGCCAACTCCTGCTCCTAATTCTTATATCTGTGAAGCCTGTATCTTTCAGTATCAGTAAGGTGCGTGACGGTTTTTATCTTGAGTGAGTTAGTCATGCGATATATTGCTTCAGTAGATTTGCTGTATGGGTTAGGCTGTGACAAGGGCCAGAAAAAAGGTCAGCGCCTGCACTCCAGGTCCTAGCGTATCCAGGAGCAATGCCACGGCAGATCTGCTAAACTAGCTCCAATGTTCTCCAGTGGCAATCTCTACGCTGCTCGTACGTTTTACAGTCGCCTTTCTATTCAGTCATCGGCTATCCCTCCCTTTGTTCCAGTGATCTATGAAGGTGGAGTTGTGAAGTAATGAAGCTCTTCTTAATATCCGTATTAAATATACTTTTCACTCATTTAAATTTATGTCTTGTGGTTCTGTTCTCACCCTTAATTGTAAAAATAAACAAGGTTATACTCATCTGCGCAAACACGAGCCTAGATTGCTGCTCGTTAAAAGCAATCCCCTCGTGAGCTTTCTCATCAACAGAGTGTAGCATCAGCCTGGCTTCTGGCTGCTTTGGGAATAGGAAGTAAAGTGCACTTGTGACAGCTTACATCTTATTAATGAGTTTTATAAAAATTAAATGCAAGCCATAAGTTTCATCGCGTGTACTTTGCAAGCCAACACACGCACAAAATCATTAAGAGTCTGGAAATAAAATATTGCACCTCTACCAGATATAGAAAGAAAGACTTGCATTTATATAGCGCCTTTCACGACCACCGGACGTCCCAAAGCGCTTTTCAGCCAATGAAGTACAGTGCGGTCACTGTTGCAATGTAGGAAACGCTGCAGCTAATTTGCGCACAGCAAGCTCCCACAAACAGCAAAGTGATAATGACCAGATTATCTGTTTTAGTGATGTTGATTGAGGGATTGGCCATGACACCGGGGAGAACTCCCCTGTTCTTCTTTGAAAATAGTGCCATGGGATCTTTTACATCCACCTGAGGGGGCAGACAGGGCCTCGGTTTAATGTCTCATCCGAAAGACGGCACCTCCGACGGTGCAGTGCTCCCTCGGTACTGCACTGGGAAGTGTCAGCTTAGCTTTTTTTGCTCAAGTCCCTGGAGTGGGGACTGTGAACCCACAACCTTCGTGACTCAGAGGCGAGAGTGCTGCCCACTGAGCCACGGCTGACACTGTATAGATTATACAATGTAAAGATTATATAATATACAATGTATAGATTATATCATATACAATGTAAAGATTATATCATATACAATGTAAAGATTAGATCATATACAATGCATAGATTATGTAGCATGCAGTGTAGATTATATAACATACAACCAGTGCACCTTCTGCAATGTTCATCTTCGGGCCATGAATTTAGCAGGAACCAGCTCCAAGTCAGTAACCTAATCTCGGAAGTTCAGACACAGCACGAACGAAATTTGCTCTTGCGGTTTCTGATGTCATCTGAATCCCTCAATTAGGTTAGTACCCTGTAATCACTACCAGGCATCCACAATTCTCATGTCGGTCTGTGTGTGTGTGTGTGTGTGTGTGTGTGTGTGTGTGTGTGTGCGCGCGCGCGCGCGGCCTGTTCTTTAACAATGAGCTGCTGTACTAGCGTGAGGCTCATCCAAACCGCAGCAGCAGAGGCTCCGCGGAGCGACGGTGCGTTCGATCTTAAACTCAAACTGCCGTCAAAGTGTCTTCGAGTCTTCAGATGATTGGAGAATTTTGTTGAAAGTTTGATGGGGTATTTAATTGATTGCCTTGGTTGCTTTGCACTGGTGTACAGGAGAGATTTACGAGAATGGTTCCAGGGATGAGGGATTACAGTTACGTGGATGGACTGGAGAAGCCGGGCTTTCTCCTTGGATCAGAGAAGGCGAAGAGGATATTTGATAGAGGTGTTTAAAATCATGAAGGCTTTAGGTTGAGTAAATAAAGAGAAACTGTTTCTAATGGCTGAAGGTTCGAGAACCAGAGGGCACAGATTTAAGGTGATTGGCAAAAGAACCAGAGGTGGCACGAGGAATGACTTTTTTTTTTTAAATACAACGAGTGGTTAGGATTCGGAATGCGCTGCCTGATAGGGCGGTGGATACAGAGTCAATAGTAGCCTTCAAAAGGGAATTGGATAAATACTCCCAGGAGAAAAAATTGCAGGGATATGGGGAAAGAGCAGGGGGAGTGGGACTGACTGGATTGCTCTTCGAAAGAGCCGGCGCAGACTCGATGGGCTGTACTATTCTGATTCGATGGTCCTTCATTCAGGTATAAAAATCCTGGAGTCTGATTGAGGTGTCTATGATGATTAAAGGCTTTGATAAGGTAGAGAGAAAAAAATTATTTCCACTGGTGGGGGGAGTCCAGAACAAGGAGGCATATCCTTTGAATTAGAGCCAGGCCATTCAGGGGTGATGTCAGGAAGCACTTCTTCACACAAAGGGTAGTGGAGATCTGGAACACTCTCCCCGAAAAAACTGTGCAGTCTGGGGGTCAATTGGAAATTTCAAAACTGTGATTGATAGATTTTTATAATAGCAAAATACTGCGGATGCTGGAAATCTGAAATAACAACAGAAAATGCTGGAAACACTCAGCAGGCCAGGCAGCATCCGTGGAGAGAGAAACAGAGTTAACGTTTCAGGTCTGTGACCCTTCGTCAGAACTGGAAAAGGTTAGAGATATAACAGATTTTAAGCAGGTGCAGAGACAGAGAAAGCGGGGGGAGGGGAGGAAGGAATTGAAGGAACAGTCTGTGCTAGGATAGGAGGCAGGAGTGGTTAAATGTTGCAAATGGGGATGGCAGAATGATCAACAGCCGCCTGAAAAAATAGGGGCAGGGATTATAGTCTGAAATTGTTGAACTCGATGTTGAGTCCAGAAGGCTGTAAAGTGCCTAATCGAAAGATGAGGTGCTGTTCTTCGAGCTTACGTTGAGCTTCATTGGAACAGTGTAAGAGGCCAAGGATGGTGAGGTCCAAGTGGGAGTGGAGCGGAGAATGAAAGTGACAGGCGACCGGAAGCTCGGGGTCACGCTTACGGACTGAACGGAGGTGTTCCGCAAAGCGGTCACCCAATCTGCGTTTGGTCTCCCCAATGTAGAGGAGATCGCATCGTGAGCAGTGATTACAGTATACTAGATTGCAAGAAGTACAAGTAAATCGCTGTTTCACCTGGATAGATTTTTGTTGGGCAAGGGTATTAAGGGTTACAGAGCCAAGGCGGGTCGATAGAGTTGAGATGCAGATCAGCCATGATTGAACTGAATGGTAGAACAGGCCCGAGGGGCTGACTGGCCTCCTCCTATTCCTGTGAGTCTTCTGCCTGGACTGTAGGCATCAATTCCCGCGGGAGCTATCCCGATCTTCCGTCATTATTTTGTTTTTTGTGGTTTCTGCGGATTTTCCACTGAAGTTACGGCGGAGAATCGGGAGAATCCACCCCCCCCCCCCGCGGAAATCAACAGCGTTTGCGTTTCTTGTAATAAATGACAATACAATATAAACTGCATGGGGGTAGCGTAGTGCAGTGGTTGTGTTACTGGACTAATAATCCAGTCAACCAGAGTTCAAATCCCAGCATGGCAGCTTGAGAATTTGAATTCATTTGAAAAATCAGTAAAAGTGATCATGAAGCTGTCAGACTGTCGAGATAACCCAACTTGTTCACTAATGTCCTTTAGGGAGGAAACCTGCCACCCTCACCCGGTCTGGACCTCTATGGTGACTCCAGACACACACCAACCCGGTTGACTCTTAAGTGGCCACTCACTAGGAACAGGAGGAGGCCATTCAGCCCTTCAAGCCTGTTCCGCTGTTAAATTCGATCATGGCTGATCTGTATCTTAACGCTGCAATACCACACGGACTGCGGCGGTTCAAGAAGAACATACGAATTAGGAGCACTGCGGCGGTTCAAGAAGAACATACGAATTAGGAGCAGGAGTGGGCCACTCGGCCCCTCGAGCCTGCTCCACCATTCAATAAGATCATGGCTGATCCGCTTACTCCACACTCCCGCCTACCCCCGATAACCTTTCACCCCCTTGCTTACCAAGAATCTATCTACCTCTGCCTTAAAAATATTCAAAGACTCTGCTTCCACCGCCCTCTGAGGAAGAGAGTTCCTAAGACTCACGACCCTCAGAGAAAATTTCTTCTCATCTCTGTCTTAAATGGGCGACCCCTTATTTTTAAACAGTGACCCCTAGTTCTAGATTCTCCCACAAGAGGAAACATCCTCTCCACATCCACCCTGTCCAGACCCCTCAGGATCTTACATGTTTCAATCAAGTCACCTCTTACTCTTCTAAACTCCAGCGGATACAAGTCTAGCCCGTCCAACCTTTCCTCATAAGACAACCCGCCCATTCCAGGTATTAGTATAGGCAGACCATCATCATCTCCTTCTCAGGGCAACCAGCGCTCGGTACCAAATGCTGACCTTTCCATTGAGCATAAATGGAAAAAAAAAAGATGGAACACGGAGAGTACAGATCGCTTCCTGCTTCTGAAAACACTCCCGGTAATAGCTTCATATTAATCACAAACACTGTCAGTGCCATCTGCTACCCCATTACCTACATATTGCAGCCTCTACCATACCCAGCATGGCTGCTGCACAAGTTATTAGAAATGAAAATTCATCAATTTTTAGCGCTGAAACTCACAAGAGCGATCCCTGCCAATGAGTTAATCTTTCACCTTGTTTTTAAAGAAAGATCTTGCATTTATATAGCGCCTTTCACAACCTCAGGACATCCCAACCAATTAAATATTATTTTTTTTGAAGTGTAGTAATGTAGGAAATGCACAGCAAGGTCCCACAAACAGCAATGAGATAATGACAAGATTATCTGTGTTTCAGTAATGTTGTTTGGGGGACAAATATTGGCCAGGACACCGGGTAGAACTCCCCTGCTCTTCTTCAAAATAGTGGCTGTGGGATCTTCTGCATCCACCTGAGAGAGCACTCTGTTTAACGACACAGCTAAAAAACGGCACCTCTGACAGTGCAGCACTCTATCAGTACTGCCCCTCCGACAGTGCAGCGCTCCCTCAGTACTGCCCCTCCGACAGTGCAGCGCTCCCTCAGTACTGCCCCTCCGACACTGCAGCACTCCCTGAGTACTGCACCTCCAACAGTGCAGCGCTCCCTCAGTACTGCCCCTCCGACAGTGCAGCGCTCCCTCAGTACTGCCCCTCCGACAGTGCAGCGCTCCCTCAGTACTGCCCCTCCGACAGTGCAGCGCTCCCTCAGTACTGCCCCTCCGACAGTGCAGCACTCCCTCAGTACTGCCCCTCCGACAGTGCAGCACTCCCTCAGTACTGCCACTCCGACAGTGCAGCGCTCCCTCAGTACTGCACTGAGAGAGTCAGCCTAATGGGGATATATCTGCGTAAACTGTCTCCTTTTACTTATCTTTATCCCTTTGCTTTGATGCCAGGGCCGCTACTGAGAGAGCAAGTCAGTGGGAGCGCCCACCTTCCCTGCAGAGACTGCGTTAGTGTAACGAGCTCCTCCATTTCTCCCTCTCCCCTGTTGCTGCAGCCGCCTTCACTGGGTTATTAGGCAATTAGGAACTGAGCAGAGCTGGGGACCGGAGTCTGGGCCCATCCCCACTCTGTGGCACTGAAAGGCCAGCCTTCCGATGGTCCATTCAACTCCCCAACCCACAAACGGGCGGCGAGATTAAGGCAACACCAGTGCTCATTAACTCGTTGAATTTCACGCTCATATTTGTGACCTGGTTGACTGAATTACCTGCCTTTCACATCACAAATCCCTTCATATCTGGGAAAACCTCAAGAACTACAAGTAGAATTAGCGTTTGGGCCTCGGGTAAAACCGTCCCCCAGGAGCTGAAGGCCGAGAAACAGGCCCCTGTATTTGGAACCTTGTCCCACCGCGGTTGCGTGACTGGAATGCACAGAGGTCCTCACCTCGATAATGTTCCATCCTGGTGTGATGCGTGATTCCTTGCGAGCGGAAGCTGAGGCTGAGGATGTAGCGTGGGTCCGAACTGTCCCGCACCAGGAACGAACCATCTGGCTTTCCCTTCAACTTCATTTCAGCATCGTCCCAGTTCATCGGACCCCAATACCAGCCGCACTGCAGGAGACAGAACAGCGGGCGTGAGATTGTTGAAGAATTTTCAATGTCTGCCATGGTAGGCACCAGGGTACAGAGTAGAAGAAAGAAAGACTTGCATTTATATAGCGCCGTTCAGGACATGCCAGAGCACTTTACAACCAATGACGTACTTTTGAAGTGTAGTCACTGTTGTAATGTAGGAAATGTGGCAGCCAATTTTCGCACAGCAAGCTCCCACAAACAGCAATGAGATAAATGACCAGATAATCTGTTTCAGTGATGTTGGTTGAGGGATAAATATTGGCCCAGGACACCGGGGAGACTCCCCTGCTCTTCTTTGAAATCGTGCCATGGGATCTTTTACACCCAACCGAGAGGGCGGACGGGGCCTCGGTTCAACGTCCCATTCGAAAGGCAGCACCTCCGACAGTGCAGCGCTCCCTCAGCGCTGCACCGATAGTGTCGGTCTGGATTATGCGCTCAAGTCTCTGGAGTGAGGCTGGGAGCCACGACCTTCTGACTCGGAGGCGAGAGGCGCTGCCCACTGAGCCACGATTTATGTGGGACACTTTTATTTTCCCCCTCCTTCTCTTTTCCACATTATAGAAGTCAGTGAACGTTTCACAGAATGCTACTGAACAAAACAGCGACGGCAGTAGGTTTGGACCTTTTCAAGCTCCCGTAAGCTGGCCGCAAAGCTGTTCGAGTCCCTCCTGCTCAACGGGCAATGCTGTGGCGGCACGGTCATCGGTCGGATTTGGGGCGAGTTCCTCTGTAACGTGTCTGCGAGAGATAAAAAGAAATCCAATCAGCGCCTGAAACAGAAGACACGTCTCCGCGCCCTCTCAACGAGGAGGCGGAGCACAAACGACCCTTCGTGGAGGGTTCCAGAGGAAGAACAACCAACCCCCTCATTCCGCCACTGAGTAGCTTCAAGAAAGAAGTGATTCTGTAATGTTCCTGGAGGTTTCTCTGGGATCTGTCTCATTTATATTGTGTTCAAAACTCTGCTGCCCGTATCCTGACTCGCACCAAGTCCCGTTCACCCATCACGGCCCTGTGCTCGCTGACCTACACTGGCTCCCGGTCCGGCAACACCGTGATTTTAAAATTCTCACCCTTGTTTTCAAATCCCTCCATGGCCTGGCCCCTCCCTATCTCTGTAATCTCCTCCAGCCCAACAACCCTCCAAGATCTCTGCGCTCCTCCAATTGCGAATCCCGGCTTTCGTCGCTCCACCATTGGCGGCCGTGCCCTCAGCCGCCTGGGCCCCAAGCTCCAGAATTCCCTCCCTAAACCTCTCTCTCTCCTCCTTTAAGACGCTCCTTAAAATCTCTCTCTTTGACCAAGCTTTTGGTCATCTGCCCTAATATCTCATGTGGCTCGGTGTCAATTTTAGTTTGATAATCGCTCCTGTGAAGCGCCTTGGGACGTTTTACTGTGTTAAAGGCGCTGTATAAATACAAGTTGTTGTGTGACAGATTGACGGTACAGGAGAAACAACAAACACATACTGCTCGGATATCCTGGTTTTAACTAAAGGTGCAACAGCTCCGTTGACGGAAGAATCGAGGGATTGTCGGTAAATCCGCCATAATCAACAACTCGTTAGTGAAATCGCAGCAATGAGCAACTTCAAAATGCTCGATTCCTGAGGATGAGATTCCTTCATCAGATCGTTTAGAATCAGAGAATCTCACAGCACAGGAGGAGGCCATTCGGCCCATCGTGCCTGTGCCGGCTCTTTGAAAGAGCTATCCAATTAGTCCCACTCCCCCCCTGCTCTTTCCCCATAGCCCTGCAAATTATTCCTCTTACTTATTTATCCAATTCTCTTTTGAAAGTTACTATTGAATCTGCTTTCACCGCCCTTTCAGGCAGCGCATTCCAGATCACAACAACTCGCTGCGTAAAGAAAATTCTCCGCCTCTCCCCTCTGGCTCTTTTGCCAATTACCTTCAATCTGTGTCCTCTGGTTACTGACCCTTCCGCCACAGTGTCTCCTTATTCCTGAGCAAAACCCTTCGTGATTCTGAACACCTCTATTAAATCTCCCCTTAACTTTCTCTGCTCTCGGGAGAACACTATTGTGGAGAAAAGCAGCCATTCTCCCAGTTTCTTCTTAAACAAGGAATTTAACCATTCTTCGTCTTTGTTTTTGGGCCTCCAGCATCACTCCCACGACTCCCTGTGTGGCTAGTTTCTCCGCTGCTGTGTAGATGCACTGAAGTGAGAAGTCGCACAACACCAGGTTATAGTCCAACAGCTTTATTTGAAATCACAAGCTTTCGGAGCGCTGCTCCTTCGTCAAGTGAAGTGAAGAAATACAAATGGGCACAGCATATATAGACAGAGATCAATGCCTGTGCAGTTCTGTCTATATATGCTGTGCCTATATGCATCTCTTCACTTCACCTGACGAAGGAGCAGCAGCTCCGAAAGCTTGCGATTTCAAATAAAGCTGTTGGACTATAACCTGGTGTTGTGCGACTTCTCACTTTTGTCCACCCCAGTCCAACACCGGCATCTCCACATCATAGATGCACTGAGGGGAGGCAGCAAACTAAAAACAAAGCGGGAAAAAAAAAAGCAACAAGTAAACCCGGCAGCTACGTGACTGCATGGGCCAGGTGGGCGGAGCAAGAGTCATTGGCTGTTGGATTGTTGGTTCCAACGATGAGTGTCAAAAAAAAAGGAGCAAGTTAAAAATGACTTTGATTGCCCAACTTTTGCCACTTTGATAAACGGTTTCCCCAGCTGAAGAGGAGGGCAGGGTCTTACCACTGAAGCTGAGACTGTGCTGGATGGCGGTGTGAGGCGGTGGAGGCGGCGGCAGAGGCAACGACTGCAAGCTGGCGGCGGCCGGGCTCACCGGGTAAGACGGAGGCTGCGGCCCGGCGATGTCATCTGAAAAAAAAACAGCACCAGTTTCCTTAGAAAATGAAAGCGAGACGCGCGTGTGGGAACAAGGCGGGCACCGACCCACCAGCTGGGCTTCAAACCTCGGCCGCTGGTTTATACCCACCCCAAGGTTTTTGATGAGATCATCAACGGGATGAATTACAGACACCCCCCACCCCACCCCCGCAACACGGTGAGCAAAGATCCCAAACTCCCCAACACTGATCAACTCCAAAATGACGATGGGCGATGTTGATTGCTGACTTTACATAATCCAGATAATAGACCCAGTACTTGGAGCCATAAGCCTTGGGACGTTTTGCTATGTTAAAGGCGCTATATAAATGCAAGTTGATGTTGTTGTTGTTGTTATTTGCTCACTATTTTAGCTGGTTCAAGAACAGCCCGGGCCTTTACAATCAAGCAAACTGGGCAAAATGCTACAAAAACATCATTCCGAGATTGGAAGATTTTTTTTTTTTTTTTTTTTTAAGTGAAATGAAGACACCCTCCCCTCCCCACGATTAGTTGCTCAAAGCTAAATGTGAGAAGCATCCTCATATATAACAGAAAATGGTACAGCGAGGATAAATTTGGGTCACAACTTCAAACGAAACCTTGACAGTAGGACAAAGAAACACAAGGGGCAATTTTGAATTCAATGCAAGTAAAAATGGGGAGCGGTGTTTAACGGGGTGAGGGGGTGGGAAAGCCACTATCACCCGTTTCACACTGTCATTCAAAGTTATCCCCACAGGATCAAACTAGTAAGAAAAAAAGAATTTCGGCCCGATATCAGGGTGTTCTTGTTCACACAAGCAGTGACCAACAGAGGCAATGAACTCTTGGTCGGGTAATGAGGCAAACCCACTGGATTGGTTTAAGAAACACCTGGATGCTGTGATGGGTCGGGGTTTTCTGGCCGGATGGGCTGAATGGCCCTCCTCATCCACATCGACCCTATGGCTTGTGTGGATTAAATATTTCACGTGAAGGGCTACAGCTGAACAAATAGCCGATTCCGAGTAATTCATACTCGGTTTAAGTGTAGGAATAAGCAGAGACATAAGGACATAAGAAATAGGAGCGGGAGTAGGCCATTCGGCCCCTCGATATCCCTGCTTCACCATTCAATAAGATCATGGCTGATCTTCTACCTCATCTCCACTTTCCTGCACTATCCCCATATCCCTTAATATTCGAATATCTATCAATCTCTGTCGTGAACATACTCAACGACTGAGCCTCCACAGCCCTCTGGGGTAGAGAATTCCAAAGATTCACCACCCTCTGAGTGAAGAAATTTCTCCTCATCTCAGTCCTAAATGGCCGAGCCCTTATTCTGAGACTGTGACCCCTGGTTCTAGGCTCTCCAGCCAGGGGGAAACATCCTCCCTGCATCTACCCTGTCAAGCCCAGAGAGAATTTTGTATGTTTCAATGAGATCACTTCTCATTGGAGGCTGTGTTACACTCTCCTACTTGGTGGTAAGGGCTCTGTTTCAGGTGCTGGATGCTGTATTGTCAGTGTTGGGGAATGGAACGCGTTTCAACTTTTGGTCCCAGGTGTCAGGTGAGCACCAGTTGAAGACGGATCACCAGAGATGGGTTCAGGAAAAGGACAGACCGCCACCCCACCAGATCTTGTCCCAACTCTCTGCTCTCCCGATTACAATCAGCTGTTTCTGAATTGAATCCAGTGTCCCTGCCTCAACTGGCATTCCAGCTGCTGATCACTCTTTGTGCAATGAAATATTTCCTGGCATCCTTCGCAATCCTGAACCTTGGTCCTCTGGTTCAGCTGTCCTGGCATATCGGAAAGTACTGCTGAGAGAGGGAGAGAGAGAGAGGAAGGAAGGGGAGAGAGGAGGGCGAGATCGCGTAAGACAGACAGATACAAAGACACATGCATGCGCACACGCACAGTTCCATTAGCCTGGGTTAAATTCAATCCCACATCCTAAAGATGAAAAGGTTAAGCTGTTAAACCCACTCTTCCAGCGAGAGTATAATTAATATCTCTTGAATCTTTCTCCTTTCTGATCCTTAAATCCTATCGAAGGTAATAAGATTTAATAAAAATTCATACGTGATTTTTTAATGGGACAAATTTTAATTGGACATGGCCCAGAAAGTCCATTTTTACTTCAAAAGCCTAGTGCTCGAAAAACGAGGTGGGTGTTCAAAAATTGACAACATCTAATTAAATGTCACATTGTGCAGACTAAGTTAATATATCTTCATTAGAACATTAGAAGGCAAAGAAGGAGGAGAGGCCACTCGGCCCAGCAAGCACGGTCTCTTCAACAGACCACGTGTAATCCGCTCCCTCATATCTCAGCTCTGACCTGAAACGTTAACTCTGTTTCTCGCTCCACAGACGCTGCCTGACCTGCTGAGTATTTCCAGCATTTTCTGTTTTTAACTCTAGAGAAAGGTTGTGCAAAGTTTCCCTTTGCCCCATCCCTCTAAAGGTAACTCCAGAATAACTTACGGTCAGACTTTATTACAGCGTCTTGTTGTCCCAATTTAACTGACACACAAAACATGCATCGCTGTACCTCCAGCCGATAGGTTATTGGGGCCTCAGTGCTGCAGAGGATTTTCTTTTTATTCATTCATTCTCGGAATATGGGCGTCGCTGGCATTTATTGCCCATCCCTAATTGCCCCTTGAGAAGGTGGTGGTGAGCCGCCTTCTTGAACCGCTGCAGTCCGTGTGGTGAAGGTGCTCCCACAGTGCTGTTAGGGAGGGAGTTCCAGGATTTTGACCCAGCGACGATGAAGGAACGGCTGATATATTTCCAAGTCAGGATGGTGTGTGACTTGGAGGTGGTGGTGTTCCCATGCGCCTGCTGCCCTTGCCCTTCCAGGTGGAATAGGTCGCGGGTTTGGGAGGTGCTGCCGAAGAAGCCTTGGCGAGTTGCTGCAGTGCATCTTGTAATTCAAACTTGCTTTATTCAAATTGTCCGAAAATTTAGAGTTGAATTTGCGCCAAAAAAAGTCTCCCGTTGAAAACTCGTGGTTTAATTCGCACGGCTTAATTCAAATCTTTTCATAATTCGATTCCGCCAAAATCACGAATATGGTTAAGACAGATTCCACAGCACCAGAACTACAAACTCCGCATGGAGGAGCTGGGAGAACCGCAGGTGTCTGAAAGTTGAGGCCTGAGAAGCGAGAGGGTAGGTGGGCAGAGGGTGGTGAACATATGGAACAGGCTGGCCCTGGAGGCTGCAGAGACAGTGTCGGGGAATTCAAGAGGGAACTGGATGGCTATCTGTCCGAGAAAGCGATTGAGGGATCCGACAGATTGAGTAGCGCACGGTATCTTTTGAACTATGGGATCTGGTCAGATGGGGTGAAGTGGTCGCCTGCAAACCTGTACTTCCCGTGTACCTGCTCATCAGACAACAACTTGTATTTAGACAGCGCCTTTAACGTAGTAAAACGTCCCAAGGCGCTTCACAGGAGCGTAATCAGAAAAAATTGACACAGAGCCACATAAGGAGATATTAAGGACAGGCGACCAAAAGCTTGATCAAAGAGGTAGGTTTTAAGGAGCGTCTTAAAGGAGGAGAGAGAGGTAGAGAGGCGGAGAGGTTTAGGGAAGAAATTCCAGAGTTTAGGGTCCAGGCAGCTGAAGGCACGGCCACCAATGGTGGAGCGATGGAAATCGGGGAGGTGCAAGAGGCCAGAATTAAAGGATCCGGGGGGGGCGGGGGGGGGGGGGGGGAAGGGGGTTGTGGGGCTGGAGGAGGTTACAGAGATAGAGAGGTGGCAAAGCCATGGAGGGATTTGAAAACAAGGGTGAGAATTTTAAAATCGAGGCTTGGCCGCACCGGGAGCCAGTGTAGGTCAGCGAGCACAGGGGGCGTGATGGGTGAACGGGACTTGGTGCGAGTTAGGATACGGGCAGCAAGAGTTTTGAATACAATATAAACGAGACAGATCCCAGAGAAACCTCCAGGAACATTACAGAATCACTTCTTTCTTGGAGCTACTCAGTGGCAGAATGAGGGGGTTGGTTGTTCTTCCTCTGAACCCTCCAGTGAGATTAACGCCTGGCGATCACTCTTGGTTGGTTTGTGTTCCCCTCCTGCCCGTTGAGAGGGTGCGGAGATGTGCCTTCTGTTTCAGGTGCCGGCTGGATTTCTTTTTCTCTCGCAGACACTTTGCAGAGGAACTCGGGGGATGTGCAAGAGAACTGGCCTCGGCGGGACAACCGCCTAAACACCGCATTTATATGAGCCCCGAGCCCACTGCCACCCTCGCCCTGCGGCGACGGTATTTGCATCGGGCATGGACTCTGGAGGTCACAGGGCCGCTCGCAGTCGAAACGTGACTTTAGTTAGTTCACTGCTGAACTTGGGGGTGTTGCGGGGGGTGGTGGGGGGGGTGCGATGCTGTACAGGGAGCATTGGTGGAGTGGGGAACAACCAACGACACACCGGCGGGATCAGCTTCCACAAAAAAACTCAACTACGTCTGAAAACAAAAAGGGCTAAATCTACGATCTGTAGCTCGTAGCATTAACTGGCAGTGCAGGTGGAGGTTGCTTGTTTGTGGTTGGCATCCGTTGGTCCAATGCTGCGCCAAAGAGATGGAAATGTTGGAACACACGGCGCGCACAATAGGTGCGGAACAACCGCTAGGGCCCGATCACTTCACTGTCCTTGGATAAACAACCCTCTTCATAATAAAAATGAGAGCGAGAGAGATTGGAGAGAGAGCAGAGAGAGATCGAACGCCAATTCCCACTGCTATCAAACTCCTTCGAGAGCTTGAACTGGGGTCAGCAGGTCGCTCACAGTCATGGCGTACGGATACTCGACATGCACATCGGAGGGAAAAAGCAATTGTGCGCTTACACGACAGGAGCACCTGCAGTCGTTCCAAAGTCCCAATTAGGCAACAGACTTTTTCCCCATTGTCAAGGGAGGGTCAGCAGAGACCTGCGGTATCGAAACTGCGTCACTGGCCTGTACAAGTGGGCTGAGCTCCCCACACAGAGGAAAATTGGCAACTCGGTCTACAAGCACCCTCACCTCCGAGTCAGAAGGTCGTGGATTCAAGTCCCACTCCAGAGACTTGAGCACACAATCTCGGCTGACACCCCAGTGCAGTACTGAGGGAGAGCTGCACTGTCGGAGGTGCCGCCTTTCGGATACTGAAACACCGTCTACCCTCTCAGGTGGACGTAAAAGATCCCATGGCATTATTTTGAAGAAGAGTGGGGGAGTTCTCCCCGGTGCCCTGGCCAATATTTATCCGTCAGCCAACATCACTAAAAACAGATTATCTGGTCATTATCACATCGCTGTTTGTGGGAGCTTGCTGTGCACAAAGTGGCTGCCGCGTTTCCTACATTACAACAGTGACTACACTTCAAAAAGTACTTCATTGGCTGTAAAGCGCTTTGGGACATCCTGAGGTCGTGGAAAGCGCTATAGATTGCAAATCTTTTCTGTTTTATATTAAAGCATGCTGTCAGAGTCATGAGCACAGTCTCATTTACATTGCAGCGCTGCTGCCAACCTCAAGGGGTGCTGTGGGGAGGGAATCCCTGGAATGCAGGATCAAAATTGCCCAACAAGGCCTCAATGTTTAAAAATTCTGTATACGCACACACTTCCCGAGAGATTTTTGGTCACGCTTTTATGGCAACATTTAACATTGAAACTGCCCATGTAAACGTTTAGAATGGAAATCCTGTATGTAAACAGCTGCCTGTAATGATGTAGCTGCACTCTCTGGCCACTACGTGGTGTTGTTGAGCAAGTTTCTGAAGCCTCTTCTCCAACTCCGTTACCATCTTGTATATTAAAACAAACTGACCATGGTCAATAGCCGAGGCAATTCACTCCTAGTTAAACCAAAGTTACTGATGGTCGTCATGGTAACAGCACCACTGGGCACACACTACCTTCAGTGACCACAGCAATAGGGGGAGGGGAGGAGAGGAGAGGAAAGAAGGAACTGAAATGAGAGGAGAAAATAAAAATCACAACTCCGTATCGCCACCTGACAGTGAGGGAGAGAAGGAATAGGAGAGGTAGAGAGAGGTAGAGAGAGAGAAAGAAAACAAGCGCATACTCGGTAACCATTATCTTTTGGAAAGAACATTGACAAATGATGGTGTGATTGAATACGCCAGGTGATGGCCGATAGTCGCTGCTTGGTGCATTCTGTATACTGTACCTAGAAGGCTGAGGCTCCTGCGAGGAGGGGGTGGTGGGGTTGGGGGATGAGGTGAGGGAGGTCCACGACGAGAAATATCCAGGTCGACCAGTGACACAGTTTCTCCTGTTGATTACAGACAGAGACGAATGTCAGTGAAAACAGAAAGGATTTAGCGCTCCCCCGCTCCCCCCCCCCCGCCCCGTGTGAATGAGTTCGGTTTCCTGATTCGGGTTTTTATTTTTGCCCTTGGCCACACACAGCATCTCCTTCCCGAAATACCTCCACCCCTGGCATCCGCAAATTCGATCTTTGCCGAGTGCCAGGAATGTCTTATTTTCCTGTCCTCTCTTTGGGGGAACCCCCATCTCGAGATAACCAGAGGACACATATTTAAGATTAATTGGCAAAGGAACCAAGGGGGAGATGAGGAGATTTTTTTTTTTTTACGCAGCGAGTTGTTGTGATCTGGAACGCGCTGCCTGAAAGGACGGTGGAAGCAGATTCAATAGTAACTTCCAAAAGGGAATCGGATATGTACTCGTAAAGGAAAAATTTGCAGGGCTATGGGGAAAGAGCAGAGGAGTGGGACTAATCGGAGAGCTCTTTCAAAGAGCCAGCACAGGCACGATGGGCCGAAGGGCCTCTTTCTGTGCTGTATCATTCTGTAAGAGCCTCCCCCCCACCCCCAGCAACTCTTCACAGCAACTCTCCTGAGATAGGTAACTCAGTAAGGCAGGCCACCAATGCAAACCTCGGCCTCACCAATCCACGGAGACTATAGAACCTTCAGAAATAGGGAAAGACTTCAGTCCGAGGAGACCTATCCCTTTTTGAATGAACACAAGTCCAACCAGCGGCCTTCTCCCGACCTCCCTTAATTCCTCATCTCTCCAGAAACGCCCTCGAGGGCCATGATGTCACAATGGTTCATCAGGGAAACTGCTTTACGTTAAAACAAGCTCGGATGTTTTTCGGTTTCCTTCTTAACAAAAATCAAAGAATTCTCAGGTTGAGAGGTGCAGAGGTTTAGGGAGGGAATTCTAGAGCTTAGGGCCCAGGCAGCTGAAGGCACGGCCGCCAAAGGTGGAGCGATTAAAATCGGGGGATGCTCAAGAGGGTAGAATTGGAGGAGCGCAGAGATCTCGGAGGGTTTAGGGCTGGAGGAGATTACAGAGATAGGGAAGGGCGAGGAGGCCATGTGGGATTTGAAAACAAGGATGAGAATTTTTTTTTTTTTTTTTAATAAAATCGAGGTGTTGCCGGACCGGGAGCCAATGTAGGTCAGCGAGCACAGGGGCGATGGGTGAGCAGGACTCGGTGCGAGTTAGGACACGGGGCAGCCGAGTTTCAGATAAGCTGAAGTTTACGGAGGCTGAAAGGTGGGAGGCTGGCCAGGAGTGCGTTGGAATAGTCAAGGCTGGCGCTCAGAAAAAAGGGCTCGGGGGCTCCAGTTTCCTCATTTCATCTGGCAACCAAAAGCTGCTGTCAGATACCAGGAGGCAGCAGTTAGAAACGAGGAACTTGGGAGCAAGAACAGAGGATAATGGAGTCGTCAAATAAATTACCAGGGAAAAGCACTGAAGGGGACAGAGGAGACAATTACTGGCATTTCTGGAGAGACAAGGTAGAAAAGGATAGAGAGAGAAGGTAGTTGGTTGGGGTTGAGTTCATTCAAAAAGAGATCGGCCTCTTTAAACTGAAGACTTGCCCTATTTCTGGGAGTTCAATGATTCTTCACCACATCCCCAAAGCAGAGGGCGGGGTGGGGGGGAAAATCAGAAAGCAGCAACCCTGGGATTTGCCTTTACTGTCGAACGGTGAAGATTCAAACACAGAGCTGGTGCCAGGGAAGAGATTCTGTCGCGAGCTCTGGGGATTAAACACAAGTGTTGCGGAACCTTCTGCTAAAACTCTCCCGCGGTTTCTCGCTCACGGGGCCAATGCACGTGACACGGTGTTCCGAACCCTGTTGCGCAAAGCAACAGTTCTCCCAGGTAGACCGGGTCCCCAATCCATTTGGTTCCCCTGTGGTGCGCTACCCGCTCACCGTCAACCCCCAATGTTTTAAATACAAGATCGGAAAACGGTCAAAGCCGTTTTTTTGTTCCAGAACACGAGAGGAAATCACAACAGCAATAAACAGACCGCTCGGAGATGTGCCAGGAGTTGCTTTGCTCCCCAATATTTCCTCTGTGTCAGCCGTGGCTCAGTGGGTAGCACTCTCGCCTCGGGGTCAGAAGGTCGTGGGTTCACAGTCCCCACTCCAGAGACTTCAGCACATAATCTAGGCTTGACACTCCCAGTGCAGTTTCAGATGAGACATTAAACCGAGGCCCCGTCTGCTCTCTCAGGTGGACGTGAAAGATCCCACGGCCACTATTTTGAGAAGAGCAGGGGTGTCCACCCTGGTGTCCTGGGGCCAATATTTATTCCTCAACCAACATCACTAAAACAGATTATCTAGTCATTATCACATTCCACTTTATGGATTCTTGCTGTGCATAAATTTGAATACACTTCAAAAAGTACTTTGTTAGTTGTACAGAGCTTTGGGATGTCACGAAAGGCATTATGGAAATGCAAGTCTTTTTTTTCTCCTTGCATCTTGAATTGCGAATTGTGCCTCATTCACCATGTCTTTGCGACAGGTGTAATGCATCAGTCACACAAGCTCCACTCCTCCGCGATGTGATGGTCCCCTGGTGTACAGCCCTGTGTAATCTTTAGTTTCAATACATTCTCCCTCCCGTCCCTGCCCGGGTTAGGACGAAGCGATTCACTCAGAAGCCAACATTGTCACAGTAATCAAAAAGGCAAATGGAATGTTGGCCTTTATTTCAAAGGGGTTGGAGTATAAAAGCAGGGAAGCCCTGCTACAACTGTACAGGGTATTGGCGAGACCACACCTTGAGTACTGCGTACAGTTTTGGTCTCCTTATTTAAGGAAGGATATACTTGCATTGGAGGCAGTTCAGAGACGATTCACTCGGTTAATTCCAGAGATGAGGGGGTTGACTTATGAGGAAAGGTTGAGCAGGTTGGGCCTATACTCATTGCAATTTAGAAGAATGAGAGGTGACCTTATTGAAACATGTAAGATACGGAGGGGGCTCGACAAGGTAGATGCAGAGAGGATGTTTCCCCTCGAGGGGAAATCTAGAACTCGGGGGCACAGTCTCAGAATAAAGGGTCGCCCTTTTAGAACTGAGATGAGGAGGAATTTCTTCTCTCAGAGGGTCATAAATTTGTGGAATTCTCTGCCCCAGAGAGCTGTGGAGGCTGGGTCATTAAATACATTTAAGGTGGAGATAGACAAATTTTTGCAAGATAAGGGAGTGAAGGGTTTTGGGGAGCGGGCAGGGAAGTGGCTTTAAGCCCAAGATCAGCCATGATCTTATTGAATGGCGGAGCAGGCTCGAGGGGCCAAGTGACCTATTCCTGCTCCTATTTCTTATGTTCTTATGTTAGTCGCTGGAACTTCCTTTTTGAAAACATTTTTTGGGGATTGAAGCAGCAAATCGCACTTTCTGCATCAGTATGAGGAGAGATTGGGTCGACTAGGCCTGTATTCACTAGAGTTTAAAAGAATGAGAGGGGATCTCATTGAAACGTATAAAATTCTGACAGGGCTAGACAGACTGGATGCAGGGAGGATGTTTCCCCTGGCTGGGGGCTCTAGAACGAGGGGGCACAGTCTCAGGATACGGGGTAGGACATTTAGGACTGAGATGAGGAGAAATTTCTTCACTCAGAGGGTGGTGAACCTGTGGAATTCTCTACCACAGAAGGCTGTGGAGGCCAAGTCACTGAATATATTTAAGAAGGAGATAGATAGATTTCTAGACACAAAAGGCATCAAGGGGTATGGGGAGAGAGCGGGAATATGGTATTGAGATAGAGGATCAGCCCTGATCATACTGAATGGCGGAGCAGGCTCAAAGGGCCGAATGGCCTACTCCTGCTCCTATTTTTCTATGTTCTATGTTCTAGGAGTAGAAATTCATGGGCTTTGCCACAGGATGCCATCTGTGCTGGGGCAGCACCTGCCGACTCACTCCCCGAGTGGTAAAATAGCTCGTCTCTGATTAGTGACGAGATTGGAGGGAGGAGGAGGAGGAGGGGGGGGGTGAAGGAAGAGGAGGCGGAGAAGGTGGAGGAGGAGGAGGAGGAGACAGTGGAAGAGGAGGAGAAGGAGGAGACAGTGGAAGAGGAGGAGACGGAGGTGCGAGACAGGAGGCAGTGACCAAAGTCTCTTTAGAGCAAGTTTAAAAACTCATTACCTGTGAAAGGTGGTGCTAAAGACACTGGAGTGAAGGCACTTTGTGTCCGTGTCAGCCTGGGCTTGCTGCAAAAGAAAATCAGAAACAGAAACATCAGACAAATGGGGAGGGGGGGGGGGGGGGAAATGCCCACAGAAACTCGCAGTGAGATTTATCAATACATGAACACACACCCGCTATCGGTAAACCTTTCAAACACCCCCAGACTCAGAGGGCAGCATCTCATTTCTGAACAAGCGCCTACACTTTTAAATATTCACACACTTGTCTCATTTCTTAGCTTGTGGGCGGATTTTGTATCGCACAGAATAAATAAAGGGTCTGTGACAGGATCAAATTCTCTGGGGCCCTAAAAGCAGGCTCTGAGTCTCCAGCGATTTGGTTGCACATTGTGCCTTCAGCACTTGGCCGATTCTTCACCCTCCCCTCGTCCTCCCCATGGTGGGAAGGTCGGAATTTGACTGCTTCCAGCACCGTGAATTCACTGGCAGTCTGGAGGTTTGCTCCGGTACGCAGCCAGCCCTGCCACATTCAATCAGCGACGGAGCTGTCAGCCCCTGCCACAGACACAGTCCAGAGAGGGCCACGCTCACTCGCTCTGTACACAAGGAAGATTTTCCCGTTCCCACAAATTGCACAGGACCAGATTCCAAAGCAGATTTTCCTGTTGGATGTGGGGCAAGTGAGCGTCTGGTGTGGCGTCAAAGCTCAAACAGCCAGCAATGTAATCGGTGGAATCGATCTATAAAAAGGACCACCCCGCCTCACTGGCTGCTCACTGACGAGTGACTCTCATCTCTCGCCCTCCGAACAGCATCATTCACAAACCCCGACGCACAGCGACTCAGTCACTGCTGGCTGCTAGGATTTGAATGTTTATTCAGAGACCACAGTGGTGATTTAGGAGTGATGGAGATTGAATATAGGCACTGTTGGTGCTCGCACTAATTGGACAGACACCAACGGCAATCTGTCCAATTCAACAGCTCAGATCTAAATACAAACAAGGATAAAACTCCCCTGGAGGCATTTGCAGGGGTCACCACTCATGGAAAAACTTAAGCAAGAGGAACGCGCCTGGAACTGTATTTAGTGAATACACTGTAGAATCCCCAGCAGCAGCTCCCCAGTACCCACCATAACCCAGCAGCTCCCCAGCACACATCCATAAACCAGCAGCACCCAGCACACATCCATTACAAGCTGTATCCAGCTCCCACTCATAAACCAGCAGCTCCCCAGCACCCATCTATTACAAGCTGTATCCAGCTCCCACTCATAAACCAGCAGCTCCCCAGCACCCATCCATAACCCAGCAGATCCCCAGCACCCATCCATAAACCTGCAGCTCCCCAGCACACATCCATTACAAGGAGTATTCAGTAACCACCCGCATGCAGCAGCTCCCAGCAATCATCAATATCCAGAAGTTTCGAATAACGATCCATAACCCAGCACCCACTCATAACCAGCAGATTAACCAGTCGTTTATCTCAGTGCTGTTTGTGGGACCTTGCTGTGCACAAATTAGCTGCTGCCCATCCCGACAACACTGACTGCGCTTCAGAAAGTAAATCACAGGCGGTGAGGCGCTTTGGGATTTCCTGAGGATAGGAAAGGAGCTCCACAATACATGTTCTTTATTTCTATGGCCCCAACTTCTTTCAGGATCTGCAAGTTAGACCCCAGATGTTGTTGATGAGGATTCACAGTGTTTTGACTGCAGCAGCGAGAGTATTGCGCTCCTGCAGCCCAGTATAAAAAGTGCCATTAATTTAATGGCCGCAAAATGGTCCCAGCACTCGCACCACAGACAGTTCCGTAACCACCAGTACTTCACCCTGCGGTGATAGAGGTCAGAGTCTATAGGAACAGAGGAAAAGGAGGAGGCTATTCAACCCCTCGAGCCTGTTCTGCCATTCAATTAGACCATGGCTGATCTGTATCTTAATTCCATCTACTCTCCTTGGTTCTGTAACCCTTAAAACCAATGTTCCCTGTAATTATTTTTTGGGTGCGCAGCACCATTCAAATCCTGGCGCATGCGCGGTTTCTCCCGTGCAAAAGCCAGTGAACGGCCTGCGCGGGACCTGCAGACTGCTGCGCGGCCGCACAACTTAACGGGAATGTTGCTTAACGTCCCTTGCCCAACAAAAGTCTTTTTGCTATTGTAAAAATCTATCAGTCTCAGTTTTGAAAGTTTCAATTGAACCCCCCGCCCAGCCTCAACAGCTTTTTGGGGGAGAGAGTTCCAGATTTCCACTACCCTTTGTGTAAAGACGTGCTTCCTGACATCACCCCTGAACCGCCTGGCTCTAATTTTAAGGCTGTGACCTCTTGTTCTCGACTCCCCCTCACCAGAGGAAATAGTTTCTCTCTAGCTACCCTATCAACTCCTTTGATCATCTGAACCTTTCCGAATGTACCCAAGGTTTGGAGGAACAAAATCAAGTGTTCTGCTGGGTATTTGTCACAGTTCAAGTGAACATAACATGAAGATTGCATCCACCCAACAATCCTCGACTGAAATATTACTGATAATACGGAGATTTATTTTTACATTGACATTTTTAACGTCAGATGAGACTTTAAACCGTCTTCCCCCTCAGGTGGACGTAAAATATCCCACAGCACTATTTCGAATAAGAGCAGGGGAGATCTTGGCGTCAGTGAATTGCTACTTCACCCACCTTGTCTTCTCCCTACTCCTTTCCAAGCTTAGTGGCATCCTGCCCAACAGGTTCTGGCCATTTGCCTGGTCTTCCGAATATTAAAACTACAGGCTATTGATGTACGGTGTGCTACCACATGTGCAACACATTAACTGGCAGAATTTGGATAAACAATCTGTTGAGTCAGAGGTGTACCTTAAACCTTTGAAGTCTGCAATCGGACTAACGCCAAAATAAAACACAGGAGGGTTTCGTTTTTTTTACATAAAATGTACAGCACAGAAACAGGCCATTCGGCCCAGCAGGTCCGTGCCGGTGTTTCTGCTCCACACGAGCCTCCTCCCACCCCTCTTCATCTCACCCTATCACTATATCCTTCTATTCCTTTCTCCCTCATGTACTTATCCAGCTTCCCCTTAAATGCATCTATACTATTCGCCTCAACCACTCCCTGCGGTAGCGAGTTCCACATTCTCACCACTCTCTGGGTAAAGAAGTTTCTCCCGAATTCCCTATTGGATTTATTAGTGACTATCTTGTATTTATGGCCCCTAGTTTTGACACAAGTGGAAACATCTTCTCTACTTCTACCTTATCAAGGTTGATTATTTGTGTCAGTGTCAGCCTTAGCTCAGTGGGCAGCACTCTTGACTCCCGAGTTAGAATGTTGTGGGTTCAAGTCCCACTCCAGATACTTAAGCACATAATCGAAACACATGGCACACACTCCCAGTGCAGCGCTGAGGGAGTGCTGCACTGTCGGAGGTGCCGTCTTTCAGATGAGACTTTAAACTGAGGCCCCGTCTGCTCTCTCGGGTGGGCGTAAAAGATCCCATGGCACTATATCGAAGAAGAGCAGGAGAGTTACCCCTGGTGTCCTGGTCAATATTTATCCCTCAACCAACATCACCAAAACAGATCATCTGGTCATTATCACATTGCTTTTTGTGGGATCTTGCTGTGCACAAATTGGCTGCCGCATTTCCTGCATGACAACAGTGACCACACTTCAGAAGTACTTCATTGGCTGTAAAGCGCTTTGGGGCGTCCCGAGTTCATAAAAGGCGCTACAGAAATGCAAGTTCTTTCTTTCTTTGAATACAAGTCAATTCATCCGTGTTCATCAGTTCTCCGGATTCTGCAAATTCTACTTCAAATCATCAGTCAAGAGAAGAAAAAAATTGGAAAACTGGAATAAAACACGGAAAGTTCTGGAAACAAACAGCAGGTATGTCGGCCGTCAGTTAATGGTTCAAGTGCAGATTGTGCGTCGCCTGTGGTGAACAGTCTCCAGCTGAACCATTTTCTCAGATATGATCAAGAAGAGAGAGGAAGAGAGGGAGCTGCCATGGCTGATAAAATGGCAGAGAACGCTCAATGAGGAGAAATTATTTTACGGTTATCTGGTCATTATCACATTGCTGTTCGTGGAATCTTGCTGTGCGCAAATTGGCTGCCACGTTTCCCACATTACAAGAGGGACGACACTTCAAAAAATACTTCTTTGGCTGTAAAGCGCTTTGGGACATCTGGAGGTCGAGAAAGGTGCTATATAAATGCAAGTTTTTATTACGCAGCAAGTTGTTGTCGGAAGCAGATTCAATAATAACTTTTAAAAGGGAACTGAAAATGAAATAAAATTGCAAGGGCTATGGGGAAGGAGCAGGGAGTGTGGGACTAATTGGAGAGCTCTTTCAAAGAGCCAGCACAGGCACAATGGGTCGAATGACCTCCTTCTGCGCGGTATCATTCTGTGTATGAAAACAGAAAATAGATTTCCTTCTCACAGAAGCAGGTTTAATGCAGTGAACATTGGGCAATGGAATGCTGCAGTTTTCCCCTTGCGACTCTCCTCTTCCACCTCAACCCCCCCTTCCCTAGTACACAGTCTCCAAGTCTTTGGGGGAAAAATTGGGATGGTTTGCGCACCTTGTTCGTGCCCCCGGGGGGGGCACAAATCCCCTAGCGCCCGGGCGCGGCGCCGCTAACGCCTCCCGCAAAATTCAGCGGGAAGTTAGTGGCGGCAGTAGCGCCCCGCGCCACCGGCGATGACATCATCGCCATACACAGCGCCCCACTTGCGACCCGGTCGCAAACTTCCCCTGCGCCGCCTGACCAATCGCCGGACGATATGTCCGACAGGGTCAGGGGGGCGTTTTTGCGGCGGTGCTACTTAAAGGGCAGGGGTAGGGCGGCCATTTTTTTTCTTGGCCGCCTGCCAGCACCTGCCCCCTTCCACTTTTTTTCTGCGGGGTGTCGGCCACGATCGCTCAGCCCGGCACTCCTCGAGTGCTGGGCTGTTTTTCCGGCACCCCGCAGGTCCAGCAGGATCCCAGTGAGCTCAGCGCTAGACCCCTCCCCTTTAATAAGAGGAGGCGGCCTGCAATGACGCAGTGCTACGTGCCGACGCACGCGGCGCTGTTGCACGTAGCGCCGTGAAATTCAGTAGTAGCGCCCCAAGCAGGAGGAGGAGTGCTTTCCAGTGGTGTCCCACCTCCTACTTGGGGCGCTACGACTGAATTTACGCCGGAGGGGCGCTAACTTTTTCGGGGCGCTAATATTGGCGCCACCCAATTTTTCCCCCTTTGTGTTCTCATGGTCACCTTCCTTGGCAGAGAGAACAGACTGGAGTCCTGCTCCTAGACCTCGGCTAATCTCAGTCTGATGGTGGTCACTAGGCAAGTAAGAGGGGCCCGTAGTCTCTCCCTCCACCTCTGTGGGAACAGGGCCCAACCTTCTCCTCGCATCTTTACTGAGCTGAAATGAAGCCTATTCACAATATCTTCTACTCTAACTCATTGTACCCAGGACCTCAAAACTGTGTAGTTTCATACATCATCAGTCTTCACTTTCCTCATAGTCCACGGGTTCCTAAAGCCAAACCTTAGCAGCATTAACCTAAACTTCTTGATTTAACTCTTCTTCCCTCCTACTCTTCTCAACCGTGGTGATGTCCTGTACTATTGGCCTTGAGGTCTCATCGAGTCTCAGCCGTGGCTCAGTGGGCAGCACCCCCGCCTCGGAGTCAGAAGTTTGTGGGTTCAAGTCCCCACTCCAGGGACCTGAGCACAAAATTCGAGCTGACAGTGCAGTACTGAGGGAGCGCTGCACTGTCGGAGGTGCCGTCTTTCGGATGAGACGTTAAACCAAGTTCTCTCAGGTGGAAGTAAAAGATCCCATGGCACTATTTCGAAGAAGAGCAGTGGAGTTCTCCCCGGTGTCCTGGGGCCAATATTTATCCCTCAACCAACATCACTAAAAACAGATTATCTGGTCATTATCACATTGCTGTTTGTGGGAGCTTGCTGTGCGCAAATTAGCTGCTGCGATTCCCACATTACAACAGTGACTACACTTCAAAAGTACTTGATTGGCTGTAGAGAGCTTTGGGACGTCTGGTGGTTGAGAGAGGTGCTATAGAAATGCGAGTCTTTCTTTCTTTAGTTAGGCAACACTGACCACTGTCTGGGACGGGCGCGGGGGCAGTGAGCACTGTCTGAGACGGGCGCGGGGGCAGTGAGCACTGTCTGCCAAATGCCAGCGATATGCTGGACGCCTGCAAGGAAGATGAGCAGGTCTGAGAATCAGAATGTGTGCTACACAAGACAGTTAGTTTATCATCTCAGCTGAGCTGATCCTGTTGCAACCAGCAGTAACTATGTAACACGCTCATACCCATCAGTTAATCCTATATCGAATGCATTTACTGCTTTACTACCCAAAGCACCGCTATTAAAATTATGTTTATAAATAGCTCACCTAGAATAGCTCTGCCTCGTCCAGTGTCTGAAGTGCTGTGATGTACAACCCCCCCGACAATGAGACACGTGCAGGCCGGATGATTCATGGTACCGATCGAGCAGGAAGCATTAGCTCAGCAAGGCTATAAATAATTTACAAACCAGGCAGTTGAGTGCCTGTGGCGGTGTCACGTGTTCTGTACACTCAGGGGCGTCTGTCCCATGACTGGGGCTGGGGGTATTTCGACAACATGGTGCCCTGTAACCACACTTTCAGTGCACCTTTCTCCGCCTGGGCCACATTCCTCCGCCAGGATTCAGCATCTGCCATTTATTACACCGGATATACGGCACTGAAACAGGCCATTCGGCCCAACCAGTCCATGCCGGCGTTTATGCTCCACTCGAGCCTCCTCCAGTCTTTCCTCATCTAAATCTATCAGCATAACCCTCTATTCCCTTCTCCCTCATATGCTTGTCCAGCCTCCCCTTAAATGCATCTACACTATTCGCTTCAACCACTCCCTGTGGTAGCGAGTTCCACATTCTCACCACTCTCTGGGTAAAGAAGTTTCTTCTGAATTCCCTATTGGATTTCTTGGTGACTATCTTATATTGATGGCCTCTAGTTTTGCTCTTCCCCACAAGTGGAAACATTCTCTCTCTGGGTCCACTCTATCAAAACCTTTCAGAATTTTAAAGACCTTTATTAGATCACCCCATAGCCTTCTTTTTCAAGAGTAAAGAGACCCAGCCTGTTCATCCTTTCCAGACAGATCTAACCTTGCAATTCTGGTATCATCCTTGTAAAAAAACAGAAAGAACTTGCATTTATATAGCGCCTTTCACGACCTCAGCATGTCTCAAAGCCAATCACGGCCAATGAAGTGTTTTTGAATGTAGGAAACATGGCGGCAGTAAAAGATCCCACGGCCACTATTTCGAAGAGCTGGGGAGCTCTCCCCGGTGTCCTGGGGCCAAGATTTATTCCTCAACCAACATCACCGAAACACATTATCTGGTCATTATCTCGCTGCTCTTCATGGGATCTTGCTGTGTGCAAATTGGCTGCTGCATATCCTACATTAAAAAGACAGACATACATTTCTATAGCGCCTTTCACGATTTCAGGACGTCCCAAAGCGCTTTACAGCCAATGAAGTACTTTGGAGTGCAGTCACTGTTGTAATGTGGGAAATGCAGCAGCCAATTTGCGCACAGCAAGCTCCCACAAACAGCAATGTGATAATGACCAGATAATTTTTTTTTTTTTTTAAAGTGATGTTGGTTGAGGGATAAATATTGGCCAGGACACCGGGGAGAACCCCCCTGCTCTTCTTCAAAACAGTGCCATGGGATCTTTTATTTCCACCGGAGAGGAAAGACGGGGCCTCGGTTTAAAGTCACCTCCGAAAGACAGAGGATTGCAACAGTGACTGCACTTCAAATGTACTTCATTGTCTGTAAAGAGCTTTGGGACAGCCTGAGGTTGTGAAAGGCGCTATATAAATGAAAGTTTTTTGGTTTTTATCACCTAATAATTCAGCTTTACCTCATTGCTGCATTGGCCTTTCAGCCCTGAGGAGGTGCTCAAATCCTGGGGCGTGGCGCAATCCCACAAAGAATGTGAAAAGGACACTTGCCCATCCCAACTACCATCGCCAACATTTTTTCCACAACAACGTTGAGGACTCTCCAACTTACTTAACCATCCGAAGTTGCTGAATGAAAGACAAAAACTGTTGTGAAAACTTTCCCTGACCCACGAAAGCAATGGAAAAAAAAAAAATCAGAAGAGTAACCAACATTGTTCAGCTCGGATCACATGATATTCTCACGGAGCCAGCAACACATAGAAACATAGAAGATAGGAGCAGGAGTAGGCCATTCGGCCCCTCGAGCCTGCTCTGCCATTTAATGAGATCATGGCTGATCATCCAAATTCAGTACCCTGTCCCTGCTTTCTCCCCATATCCCTTTAGCCTTAAGAAATATATCTAACTCCTTCTTGAATATATTTAATGAATTGGCCTCTACTGCCTTCTGTGGTAGAGAATTCCACAGGTTCACCACTCTCTGGGTGAAGAAATTCCTCCTCATCTCAGTCCTAAATGGCTTACCCCTTATCCTTAGACTGTGACCCCTGGTTCTGGACTCCCCCGCCATCGGGAACAGCCTTCCTGCATCTAGTCTGTCTAGTCCTGTTAGAATTTTATAAGTTTCAATGAGATCCCCTCTCATTCTTCTAAACTCTAGCGAATATAAGCCTAATCCTCTCGCTATGAAGGCCAACATACCATTTGCCTTCTTAACCGCCTGCTGCACCTGCAGGAAGGAATTTTCTGTCCAGTATTTGTTCATCAATGTCCATACTTATTCTGAGATCCATCAATCTTGATCACAATCAGCGATCTGTCTAGCTCCATTCTAAAGGTGTTACGAGACAGTGGATTATTGATACTGATGTCAGTCTATTCCACGTATCCACAGCACTCCTAATCTCTCCTCTCTGATCACCACTTCTTCCTCTTGCTTTTAAAAGCCTGCTCAAAACCTACTTTTATCCCCTAACCATTCTCCTTGCTCCTTCTTGGTGTCTGTTCCCTTTGTGAAGCACCGTTGGACATTTTCCTATTTAAGTTGTCACTGTAGTCATCATTGCAGTCTAACACTTATTCAAAGGTTAGCCATGGACAGTAGGGGAGCGGGGGACGGTGGGGGACTGCCCAGATCTCATTCATTGGCCCAAGCCCAGTCATTGCCCAAGGGACCACTGTTGCCTTCTTGGCATGTACTCACTCTCGACAGGTGGGAAGCCTAGAACCCACTTGAAGTCAATGCCTTAGTCAAGAGGATTACTGGTACAGAGGAACTTTTTCAGCACCATAGAGATTACATAGAGTTTACAGCACAGAACTAGACCATTCGGCCCTACTGGTCTGTGCTGGTGTTTATGCTCCACATGAGCCTCCTCCCACCTACTTCATCTCATCCTATCAGCATATCCTGCTATTCCTTTCTCCCTCATGTACTTATCTAGTTTCCCCTTAAAAGGTATCTATACTATCCACCTCAACTACTCCATGTGGTAGAAAGTTCCACATTCTAGTCACTCTCTGGGTAAGGAAGTTTCTCCTGAATTCCCGATTGGATTTATTAGTGACTGTCTTATATTGATGACCCCCTAGTTTTGGACTCTCCCACAAATTGATTCCAACTAGAAATCCTCCAATTGAAAAGCTGGCATCCAAGGACAGGTTCACACCAAGCCAGACTTGGACACCTTGCATTATCTGTTCTCCTCGTCTTTTTAATGACCTGGATTAGGACTCCTCTCTTTCATTTTCTCCACTGGAACCGCATTCACTTGTGCGAGCCCTCTTCGAAAAACTCAACACACCAACACATGCAGAAGCATCCTCGCCATTCTGGGAATGTCCTTTTGAAGAAAGAAAGTCTTGCATTTCTATCGCACTTTTCACGACCACCGGACGTCCCAAAGCGCTTTACAGCCAATGAAGTACTTTTTGAAGTGTAGTCACTGTTGTAATGCAGAAAACGTGGCAGCCAATTTAAACACAGCAAGCTCCCACAAACAGCAATTTGATAATGACCAGATAATCTGTTTTCAGTGATGTTGATTGAGGGATAAATATTGGCCCAGGACACCGGGGAGAATTTGCCTGCTCTTCTTCGAAATAGTGGCCATGGGATCTTTTACGTCCACCTGAGAGAGCAGACGGGGCCTCGGGTTTACATCTCATCCGAAAGACGGCACCTCCCTCAGTACTGCACTGGGAGTGTCAGCCTAGATTTTTGTGTTCAAGTCTCTGGAGTGGGAACCTTGAACCCACAACCTTCTGACTCAGAGGAGAGCGTGCTTCCCACTGAACCACAGCGGACACTGTTGAAGGTCAAACACTCAGAACATCACACAATATTCTACATGTAGCTGACCAACAATCTTCATACAAGGTTAAAATAACGGATTTGGATTCGAGTTAAAAGATCTCAAGACTTGATCTGCCTTGTCCGAGTCTCACATTGACTAGATATTGCTCATGAAAGGTCATTAATTACACTGAAATCCTATTGCTTTTTCCATCTTTGTCAATGGACATCCATCCAAGTATTATCCCCAGCACACTGAGCCAGTTCCAGCAGCCTAACTTCCAGTCCAGCGCAGAGGATAATCATGTGCATAACCAACAAGTTTGTGAATCTTCTCAAACATGGTGAGGCCATGTAACAGTCAGCCTGCAGAGAAAGATGGAACTTCAATTTATACAGGCACCTCATCATCGCTCAACAGCAACCCAAAGTGCTTCACATACAATGGGGGTAATTGTAACCTAACTCGCCGGGCAGGAGACCCACGGGGTCGGGTGGAGCCCCGGTTTTACACCCCGCCCCATATTAGTCTCCTGACTTCAGTGGAGAGTAAAATAAGACTGGGTGTAAAACCAGCGTCGTCCCGATCCCTTCAGTTTCACAACCGAGGGTTAAAATTGCCTCCAATGAGTTACTTTGAAGTGCGCTTACTATTGTTACATAGGCAAACACGGCAACCATTTTGCACACAACATAGAAACATAGAAGCAGGAGTAGGCCATTCGGCCCTTCGAGCCTGCTCCGCCATTCAATATGATCAGGGCTGATCCTCTCTCAATACCATATTACCGCTCTCTCCCCATACCCCTTGATGCCTTTTGTGTCTAGAAATCTATCTATCTCCTTCTTAAATATATTCAGTGACTTGGCCTCCACAGCCTTCTGTGGTAGAGAATTCCACAGGTTCACCACCCTCTGAGTGAAGAAATTTCTCCTCATCTCAGTCCTAAATGTCCTACCCCATATCCTGAGACTGTGCCCCCTCGTTCTAGAGCCCCCAGCCAGGGGAAACATCCTCCCTGCATCCAGTCTGTCTAGCCCTGTCAGAATTTTATACATTTCAATGAGATGCCCTCTCATTCTTCTAAACTCTAGTGAATACAGGCCTAGTCGACCCAATCTCTCCTCATACGACAGTCCTGCCATCCCAGGAATCAGTCTGGTGAACCTGCGCTGCACTCCCTCTATGGCAAGTATATCCTTTCTTTGGTAAGGAGGCCAGAACTGCACACAGTACTCCAGGTGTTGTCTCACCAAGGCCCTGTATAACTGTAGTAAGACATCCTTGATCCTGTACTCAAATCCTCTTGCAATGAAGGCCAACATACCATTTGCCTTCCTAACTGCTTGCTGCACCTGCAGGTTTGCTTTCAGTGACTGGTGTACAAGGACACCCAGGTCCCTTTGTACATCAACATTTCCCAATCTATCACCATTTAAATGATACTCTGCCTTTCTGTTTTTCCTACCGAAGTGGATAACTTCACATTTATCCACGTTATACTGCATCTGCCATGTATTTGCCCACTCACTCAATTTGTCTAAATCGCCTTGAAGCCTCTTTGCATCCTCCTCACAACTCACAATCCCACCTAGTTTCATGTCATCAGTAAACTTGGAAATATCACATTTGGTTCCCTCATCCAAATCATTGATATATATTGTGAATAGCTGGGGCCCAAGCACTGATCCCTGCGGTACCCCACTAGTCACCGCCTGCTACCCTGAAAAAGACTCTTTTATTCCTGCTCTGTTTCCTGTCTGTTAACCAATTTTCAATCCATGCCAGTATATTACCCCCAATCCCATGTGCTTTAATTTTGCACACTAACCCCTTATGTGGGACTTTATCAAAGGCCTTCTGAAAATCCAAATACACCACATCCACTGGCTCTCCCTTATCTATTCTACCAGTTACATCCTCAAAAAACTCCAGTAGGTTTGTCAAACACGATTTCCCTTTCATAAATCTATGCTGACTTTGTCTAATCCCATATATGGCATACAGCCTTAGAGGCAGTGCAACTAAGTTTCACTAGATTGATCCCTGGGATGAGAGGGTTGTCCCATGAGGAGAGATTGAGCCTATACACTCTGGAGTTTAGAAGAATGAGAGGTGATCTCATTGAAACATACAAGGTTCTGAAGGGGATTGACAGGGTAGATGCTGAGGGGTTGTTTCCCCTGGCATGAGAGTCTCGAACTAGGGGGCATAGTCTCAGGATAATGGGTCGGCCATTTAAGACTGAGATGAGGAGGAATTTCTTCACTCAGAGGGTTGTGAATCTTTGGAATTCTCTACCCCAGAGGTCTGTGGTGCTGAGTTGTTGAGTATGTTCAAGGCTAAGATCAATAGATTTTTGGGCACTAAGGGAATCAAGGGATATGGGGATCGGGTGAGAAAGTGGAGTTGAGGTCGATGATCAGCCGTGATCTTATTGAATGGCGGAGCAGACTCGAGGGGCCGTGTGGCCGACTCCTGCTCCTATTTCTGATGTTCTTAGCTGCCCAGTCAATCTGTTTCTGGTGATGTTTGTTGAGGAAGAAACGTTGGCCAGGACACCAGAACTCCTTGCTGCTCTTCCAATAGTGCCATGGGATCTTTAACAGCCACCTGATTCATCGGGGTCTCGGTTTAACATCTCGACCAAAGATCACAGAAACATAGAAGATAGGAGCAGGAGTAGACCATTCGGCCCCTCGAGCCTGCTCCGCCATTCAATGCGATCATGGCTGATCATCCAAATTCAGTACCCTGTCCCTGCTTTCTCCCCATATCCCTTGATCCCTTTAGCCTTAAGAAATATATCTAACTCCTTCTTGAATATATTTAATGAATTGGCCTCAACTGCCTTCTGTGGTAGAGAATTCCACAGGTTCACCACTCTCTGGGTGAAGAAATTCCTCCTCATCTCAGTCCTAAATGGCTTACCCCTTATCCTTAGACTGTGACCCCTGGTTCTGGACTCCCCCGCCATCGGGAACATCCTTCCTGCATCTAGTCTGTCCAGTCCTGTTAGAATTTTATAAGTTTCAATGAGATCCCCTCTCATTCGTCTAAACTCTAGCGAATACAAGCCCAATCGGCCCAATCCCTCTTCATACGTCAGTCCTGCCATCCCAGGTATCAGTCTGGTTCCAGGACACTGGCTTCAGAAAAATCTGACATTTCAGTGCGTACAAACCCACCGTCAAATCTGGAAGCACCTACATTATTCAACATTTTAGGTGAAAGCCGTGACTCAGTGGGAAGCCCCCGAGTCAGAAGATCATGGGATCAAGCCCCACTCCACAGACTTCTTCACCCAATCTCGGCTGACACTTCAATGCAGTACTGAGGGACTGATGCACTGTCAGAGGAGACGTCAAACCGAGGCCCCGTCTGCCATCTCAGGTGGACGTAAAAACTCCTCTGGCACCATTCAGAGAAGAGCAGGGAGAGTTTTCCTCATGTCCTGACCAACATTTATCCCTCAACCAACATCGCTGAAATTAATTAGTTATTTATCCAATTGCTGGCTGTGGGATCTTGCTGTGCGCAACTTGGCTGCTGCGTTTCCCTAGGTTACAACAGTTACTGCACTTCAAAAGTACTTCACTGGATGTGAAATGAACATCAGAAATAGGAGCTGGAATAGACCATTTGGCCCCTCGAGCCTGCTCCGCCATTCAATAAGACCATGGCTGATCTTCAACCTCAACTCCACCTTCCCGCACTATCCCCATATCCCTTAATTCCCCAAAATTTATCGACCTCTGTCTTGAATATACTCAACGACTGAGCATCCACAGCTCTCTCGGGTAGAGAATTCCAAAATGTTGGGACGTCCTGAGGTCATGAAAGGTGCCACATAAATGAGAGTTCTTTCTCCTTAACTTTTTTAAAACAACTATTATTATAAAAGATTCATAATGAAAGGAAACATACCATGGAAAAGGGGAAAGGTGGGGAAAGAGAAGCACGATTCACTAACCCAAGGTCAACAACAACAACTTCATTCTAACATAAGTTAACAAGTTACAAGTATAGAAAAGAAGGTCATGGTTGTTGGGTCAATATCTTGGGACTTCGCTACCTAACACAATCATGGGAGCACAATCAACACATGGACTGCAGTGGCTCAATGAGAAGGCCCACCCTCACCTTCCCAGGGCAGCTAGGGGTGGCCAATAAAGGTAGCCTTGCCAGTTACATCTATACCCAGAGAACAAATTGAGAGAAAATTACCTTGTAGTTCACCACTGCACATAATTACGCATCTGAAATCGACTGTCGGAGAACAGGTTGCTCATTAATTTTAAATTGCATTAAAAAAAAAAGAATCTTTCCACTCTGAGGTGAGAGGGCACAGAACTCCAATCAAAGTGAAATTCAAGTCCCAGTACGCATCCAGTCTGCAACAGGAACTCTTCATATCAGCACTGACTCTGGGAACAAGTGTTATTGCTGCTGTGCTGAGGGGACTGGACCGGCACAAGTAACAACACTGAATATTGCTGCTGTTCACCGGAGTCCCCATGGACTCGACCCCCTTCTCCAACTGATGTTGCCTCGTGCTGGCAAATATGGATGTAACCAAGCAACAAAATGTATTAAAAAACAGCAGCACGATACAGAACCACCTCCCTCCTCCTCCTCCTCCTCCCCCATAACATTTGGTGACACAATGGAAATAAAATAGAAAGACTTCAATTGATATGATGTCAATTTTGCCAATCTTTAGGAACATAGGAACAGGAGAAGGCCATTCAGCCCCTCGAGCCTGTCCCACCATTATTAATTGAGCTCGCATCTACTGCCTTTTGTGGGAGAGTGTTCCACACTTCTACCACCCTTTGTGTGAAGAAGTGTTTCCTAACTTCTCTCCTGAATGGCCTGGCTCTGATTTTAAGGTTATCTCCCCTTGTCCTAGACTCCCGCACCAGCGGAAAAAGTTTCTCTCGATCTACCCTATCAATTCCTTCCAAAATCATAAAAACCTCAAATCAAATCACCCCTTAACCTTCTATATTCTTCTTTCATATCTCTCTGAACTGGTTGCTCCCTTGGGTTTCTTGAGATGCTCTTGCCATGGCAACCCAAACTCTCAAGTCTCTGCCTTACGCTCAAACCCGTTTTCTTTAATGCTCAACGGAAGCTATTTAACTCTTCTGGGTTCCATTTCTTCTGTGTGCGACCTTTAGTTCCCAGCTATTGTATTTGCACTATTTTTAAAGCGTGATCAGTACAAAGAACAAGATGAATCATTCATGTATTAAATGCCCATTCCACAAAGCTGGACATCTGTTAACCATTCAACACAAGCAGCATGGAATGAAAAAGGCCATTTGGCCCATCAAGCCCAGGTCCATGTAGAATCTACTCCACCATGGTCTCTACTCCCACCATTTAACATCCTGAGGGAAACTTGCCCATAAAAACTCCCACTTCCCAAAAGTAATCATGCAAAGTCCAGGTGTCAATGGTAGGACTCCTGCCTCTGAGACAGAAGGTCATGGGTTCAAGTATCACTCCAGAGACTTAAGCATATTAACCTAGACTGACATTTCAGAATAGTAATATCGGAGTGCTGCACTGTCGGAGGTGCCGTCTTTCAGATGCGACGTTAAACCGAGGCCCTGTCTGCCCTCTTAGGTGGAAGTAAAAGATCCCAATGCACGATTTGAAGAAGAGCAGGGGAGTTCTCCCCGGTGTCCTGGACCAATATTTATCCCTCAACCAACATCTAATGCAGATTATCTTATTGCTACTTGTGGACCCTTGCTGTGCGCAAATTGGCTGCCACATTTCCCCACGTTACAACTGTGACCACACACATCAAACGTACTTGGCTATGAAGTGCTTTGGGATGTCCCAGGGTTGTTAAAGGCACTTAGACACTGCCCGGAGGAACTCCTGCAGCGATGTCCTGGGGCTGAGACGATTGGCCTTCAACAACCACAACCATCTTCCTTTGTGCTCGGTATGACTCCAGCCAGTGGAGCGTTTCCCCCCCCACCGATTCCCATTGACTTCAGTTTTACTAGGGCTCCTTGATGCCACACTCGGTCAAATGCTGCCTTGATGTCAAGGGCAGTCATTCTCACCTCACCTCTGGAATTCAGCTCCTTTGTCCACGTTTGGACCAAGGCTGTAATGAGGTCTGGTGCCGAGTGGTCCGGACTTTATATATTTATCTATTTTCATAGCTTCAATATTTTGTCCTCATTTCTCCTGCTGCCTTGCACACAACAACTTGCATTTATATAGCGCCTCTAACGTAGTAAAACGTCCCAAGGCGCTGCACAGGAGCGTTATCAAACACCGAGCGCCATAAGGAGATACTAGGACAGGTGACCAAATACTTGATCAGAGAGGTAGGTTTTAAGGAGCATGTCAAAGCAGGAGAGAGTGGTAGAGAAGCAGAGAGATTTAGGGAGGAAATTTCAGAGCTTGGGGCCCAGGCAGCTGAAGGCACGGCCGCCAATGGTGGAGCGATGAAAATCAGGGATGCGCAAGGACGTCAGAATTGGAGGAGGGCAGAGATTTCTGAGGGTTGACGGGCTAGAGCAGATTACAGAGATAGGGAGGGGGGGGTGAGGCCATGGAGGGATTTGAAAACAAGGATGAGAATTTCAAAATTGAGGCGTTGCTTAACCAGGAGCCAATGTAGGTCAGCAAGCACAGGGGTGATGGGTGAACGGGACTTGGTGCGAATTAGGACACGGACAGCCGAGTTTTGGATGAGCTCAGGTTTATGGAGGATGGAAGATGGGAGGCCGGCCAAGAGAACGCCCCCCTCTTTTCTTCCCTTCCAGCTGTTTTGTGCACTATGGACTATTTGATCATCCATCTTTAACGATCCCTAGAACCACCAATCCAGTCCTCTACTAGATAATATAACCAGCCTTATTTTTAAAAATAGATCTCATTGCCTCAGCTGTTTTCTGATGATTTATGAACATTGTGATCCGAGAAATATTACTCCCTTGTAACACTAATCCAGCCATCAGTGATTTGCTAATGAAGGTTCGTATCTGTACCCTCTCCTGATCAGTGAACGCCTAATATTCTACTATATAAATCCAAGTATTGTTTTAATGACAGCGTAGACATTGTAGCGCTGGGAGCAATTTTTGGTGCAGTCTATCATAAAAGATAGCAAGACTGGCAAGATAGCGGGAACGGTAGCGTGGTGGTAATGTCACTGGGCTAGTAATCCAGAGGCCTGCACTAATGATCCAGAGACGTGAGTTCAAATCCCACCACGGCAGTTCATTAAATAAAAATCTGGAAGAATTACTAGCATCAGTAATGGTAACCATGAAACTATCGGATTGTCGTAAAAACACATCTGGTTCACTAATATCCTTTAGGGAAGGAAACCTGCCGTCCTTACCCGGTCTGTGTGGCCACATATGAGCAATGTGGTTGATTCTTAACTGCCCTCTGAAATGGCCTAGCAAGTCACTCAATTGTAACTAACAGCTACGAAACATAATAAGAATGAAACCGGACGGACCACTCGGCACCGGCTACGGACACGGCAACGGCACACCCAGCCCAGTCGACCCTGCAAAGTCCTCCTCACCAACATCTGGGGACTTGTGCCAAAATTGGGAGAGTTGTCCTACAGATTAGTCAAGCAACAGCTGACATAGTCATACTCACAGAATCATACCTTTCAGCCAATGTCCCAAACTTCATCATCACCATTCCTGGGTATGTCCTGTCCGACTGGCAGGACAGACCCACCAGGGGTGGTGGCACAGTGGTATACAGTCGGGAAGGAGTGGCCCTGGGAGTCCTCAACATTGATTCCGGACCCCATGAAGTCTCACGGCTTCAGGTCAAGCATGGGCAAGGAAACCTCCTGCTGATTACCACCTACCGCCCTCCCTCAGCTGATGAATCAGTACTCCTCCATGTTGAGAAGCACTGAGAGTAGCAAGGGCACAGAATGTACTCTGGGTGGGGGACTTCAATGTCCATCACCAAGAGTGGCTCGGTAGCTCCACTATACTGGCCGAGTCCTGAAGGACATAGTTGCCAGACTGGGCCTGCGACAGGTGGAGAGAGAACCAACACAAGGGGAAAAACCTACTTGACCTCGTCCTCACCAATCTACCTGTCGCAGATGCATCTGTCCATGACAGTATTGGTAGCAGTGACCACCGCACAGTCATTGTGGAGAAGAAGTCCCGTCTTCACACTGCGGACACCCTCCATCGTGTTGTGTGGCACTACCACCGTGCTAAATGGGATAGATTCAGAACAGATCTAGCAGCTCAAAACTGGGCATCCATGAGGTGCTGTGGGCCATCAGCAGCAGCAGAATTGTATTCCACCACAATCTGTAACCTCATGGCCCAGCATATCCCTCACTCTACCATTACCACCAAGCCAGGGGACCAACCCTGGTTCAATAAGGAGTGTAGAAGAGCATG